>OZ005741.1:269980373-270580373 GCA_963930735.1 Dioctria linearis
TTCATTTTCTTGCCGTGTGTATTTTAAATGTAAAACAATCGGAAAGCTCTTCTGTGGCCTAAAGTGGATAATGCAATCGAACTGGTACCTTTTTTAAGTGTGAATTACAATTACGACTGATCTGCCGACTGCGAATTGATTTTAAGTCGAATTCGACGCTGATGAGAAATTTGTAAATAAATTAAAGCCTGAACAAACCGTGAAGTCCCGACTTCTGTGATTGAACTGAAGTTAGCCGCAGCCAACACCAACTTTGCTCTTTCAGTCGCAGTCGAAGTGTGCAAAGTCGTCGTCGACAGATCAGTCGTAATTGTAATTCAGGCCTTAAAGCACTTTCACATCAAAAAAAAGAACAGAAAAATTTAAACCGAAAAGCTCAATTTATTCCACTTTAAAACAAGATTTTTGTTCCAATGATTAATAAAATCCAGAGAAATAGGATAAACTAAGAATTTTACTGAGCAAATAGGTACATTTATTTCAGATTTTGAAGAAGAACACAACTTTTATGTTTTATCGGCCGAAAAACTTTTTCGGCGGAAAAATTCGTCCGATAAATCATAAAAGTTGTGTTTTCTTAAAAATTTTAAGATAAATATACTATTTTATTACTACAATTATTAGTTTATCCTATTTCCCATGATTTTATTAATCATTGGAGCAAAAATCTTGTTTTAAAATGGAATATATTGAGTTTTTCGGTTTACATTTTATCGATTCTTGTGTTCGATGTGAAAGTGCCTTTAAGCCCGGTACGCTAGAGCCAAGGAATTAGGTCAAGGAATTTTTCCACTTATTTCTTAAAGAAAATTTGTCATTAGGTCAAGGAATTTTTGACAATTTAGATTTGTCAATTGTGTGATATTTCTGACAATAAAGAAAAAATAAAGAAAGTGAAGAAATGGATAATTTCCAATGAAAAATGAAGATACACGTAAAACAATTTTTATTCGTCCATTTGTCATTTTAAAATGATACACCTCTTGCAAAATCGCCGTTCCTTCGTTCAATTTTTCAATTATTCCACCACCGTCAAAATTCCTTACAGAAATAAGTGCATCGGTACTTATTTCTTCAAGAAATATTGACATAAATGGATTTTTCGTAAAAGAGCGACATCTTTTTTTCAATCGGGAAGTAGAGTTTTTCTGTTCGAATTACTTTTCTCTAGCGTACTACCTCAAGGAATCGGTCAAGAAAAAAATTCCTTTTTTTACATAGTTTTTGTATAGGAACAAAAATTCCTTGGCTCTAGCGTACCGGGCTTTACGGCTAAAATTGTTCATTGTTTTCAACTATAGGCTACGAGTAATGGCTGATTTACATTACTCGCACATTGCTAGAAAAGAGAATTTAGAATTATTGCAACTGGTGGACAATCATCGTATCCTACAAACAGTTGTTTAAGTTTAGTCATAAGGATTGGCAAATCTAAACGAACATCAGAGAGAAACACAATTGTTCCCTCAGTATTTGTTTGTTCAATTTCTATTAGTCGCGACGAATACTTGAGAAGTTTCTTAGATGGTCCACCCCAAGTATTTTGAACTCCAAAAAATGCACGGCTACTACTGGCTTGTTCAGGAGGAGGAAATCCCAGGACTGCAACTTTAAGAACACCATCTATGTACTTTCCTTCTGCTAAAACAAAACATCCTTCGCAAAAAAATCCAGCATGAAAGCGAGCTTCGCTTAAATCCAATGGTACTCCTCCTGTAGTTTCTTTTGTTTTTGACCTACCTATCGGCGAGGTATTTTGCTTTCATTTCTGCCTGAGATAAAAACTCTGAGGTTTTGAATTCAATTCAAATTTTTTTCTTTCACTATTGAATGTGAATCTTGGCACGTCAAAAGCGTTTATGAGACCAAACACATATTCACCTTCATCCAATCCTATTCGATATATTTCCTACAAAATCCAATATTTCATAAGAAAATCCCAGTGGATAATATTGACTCCTAAATACTTACATTTATAGCATTTTCGATGTTTTTTTTTGTGTTTGAGCAGTGTCAAGTCCACGATTTTGAACGCCTGAACAGAACTATTTTTGACGTCTGATTATTTTTTTGCAGTTGACAATTTGATGAAATGTCACAAGCGACACTTCGCTATAAAAGAGTGGGAAATAATGTTTTGACAGTCGATCACCTCTTCCTTTTTTTCTAATAGTGCAAAGTAATAAGACCCTCTCACTCACTTTGTCAGTAAAATCGCATGTTCGAGTAATGTAAATCAGCCATTAGTTAACTATATTTGCTAAAAATTGAAATGAGAAAATTGACTCTGGACTCAACAAAATTATTGACAACTATCTGTAACTTGTCAGTCACGTAACAAAAATATAGATATCTCAATACCTTTTATGAAAATTCTTCACTTATAAATAGAGGAATTGAATAAGACTTATTGATACTACGTAAAAAAATGCGATTAGTAAATTAACACTTAGCTCAAAAATGTAGAACAATGTCTATAACTTATCAGACATGTGAAGAAAACGGCAATATGTTTTTGCGATGGGTTGATTTTTGAAGCCCTTATATCCGATATTTAATACATCCAAGAGTGTAGCGACACCCCTCGTACCTCGCATCAGAAATTTTCAGCTTCATGTAGCTTCTCTGAAGCTCTTATATACTCCACGGGGAATTTGCTGAATTTTGTCGCAGACTCGACTTCTCCTTCCTTCCAAAGTAAAGAAGCTCCAAGTGGCCAGAACTTATCAGCGGACACGCCGCCTCATGAAATTAACTCCTTTTCAGCAGGAAAATGTATATTTTCCAGCACACGATAAATATCCGCTTGTTAGTTGAATTTTCAGTTACCGCATGTGCTTGTGTGTCAAATTACTTTTTTTGGTATTTATTCACCAACCGCAGCAGCTCCTCCGATGAACATTCAAATTTTTCCGTACGTCGCGATTTATACAAAATTTCTTGATTTTGCACGATTTAATTATTAGAAGGAAACGAACTATTCCGCGATTTTGCCACAATCTCTCTTCAAAGTCAAACTCAATCCGCCCGGAAAAAAGCTTCTTCTTCCTTTTTCACTGTCACGTCGACATGGCGCCTGAACGTGAGGAAATGCAATTCTCTCGGTCGGTTGCGTTCGCTTTCCGCTGTGGACAGCAGCCGATATACACGCTACAGTACGGTGTAGCATATTGCTATATACAATACGCTACGACCATAACATTACAGCAACAACATGTGTCCGTTACAACAACAACATGTGACTAAACTCTGTCAATATTTCATGAAAACCGGTTTTCACAAAAGCGCGGAAACATTTTATGAGAGTAAAACGTGATAACTCCGCCCCTTCTAATTTATTTACGAAAATAAATCATTTGCCATTCTGTTTCGTTTCATGGAATTTTTCCTTTCACATTTTTTATCTTTATTCATTAACAGTTTTAAAGAGAGTTTGATTTTTTTTTCTTTCTTCATTTTCTTGCCGTGTGTATTTTAAATGTAAAACAATCGGAAAGCTCTTCTGTGGCCTAAAGTGGATAATGCAATCGAACTGGTACCTTTTTTAAGTGTGAATTACAATTACGACTGATCTGCCGACTGCGAATTGATTTTAAGTCGAATTCGACGCTGATGAGAAATTTGTAAATAAATTAAAGCCTGAACAAACCGTGAAGTCCCGACTTCTGTGATTGAACTGAAGTTAGCCGCAGCCAACACCAACTTTGCTCTTTCAGTCGCAGTCGAAGTGTGCAAAGTCGTCGTCGACAGATCAGTCGTAATTGTAATTCAGGCCTTAAAGCACTTTCACATCAAAAAAAAGAACAGAAAAATTTAAACCGAAAAGCTCAATTTATTCCACTTTAAAACAAGATTTTTGTTCCAATGATTAATAAAATCCAGAGAAATAGGATAAACTAAGAATTTTACTGAGCAAATAGGTACATTTATTTCAGATTTTGAAGAAGAACACAACTTTTATGTTTTATCGGCCGAAAAACTTTTTCGGCGGAAAAATTCGTCCGATAAATCATAAAAGTTGTGTTTTCTTAAAAATTTTAAGATAAATATACTATTTTATTACTACAATTATTAGTTTATCCTATTTCCCATGATTTTATTAATCATTGGAGCAAAAATCTTGTTTTAAAATGGAATATATTGAGTTTTTCGGTTTACATTTTATCGATTCTTGTGTTCGATGTGAAAGTGCCTTTAAGCCCGGTACGCTAGAGCCAAGGAATTAGGTCAAGGAATTTTTCCACTTATTTCTTAAAGAAAATTTGTCATTAGGTCAAGGAATTTTTGACAATTTAGATTTGTCAATTGTGTGATATTTCTGACAATAAAGAAAAAATAAAGAAAGTGAAGAAATGGATAATTTCCAATGAAAAATGAAGATACACGTAAAACAATTTTTATTCGTCCATTTGTCATTTTAAAATGATACACCTCTTGCAAAATCGCCGTTCCTTCGTTCAATTTTTCAATTATTCCACCACCGTCAAAATTCTTTACAGAAATAAGTGCATCGGTACTTATTTCTTCAAGAAATATTGACATAAATGGATTTTTCGTAAAAGAGCGACATCTTTTTTTCAATCGGGAAGTAGAGTTTTTCTGTTCGAATTACTTTTCTCTAGCGTACTACCTCAAGGAATCGGTCAAGAAAAAAATTCCTTTTTTTACATAGTTTTTGTATAGGAACAAAAATTCCTTGGCTCTAGCGTACCGGGCTTTACGGCTAAAATTGTTCATTGTTTTCAACTATAGGCTACGAGTAATGGCTGATTTACATTACTCGCACATTGCTAGAAAAGAGAATTTAGAATTATTGCAACTGGTGGACAATCATCGTATCCTACAAACAGTTGTTTAAGTTTAGTCATAAGGATTGGCAAATCTAAACGAACATCAGAGAGAAACACAATTGTTCCCTCAGTATTTGTTTGTTCAATTTCTATTAGTCGCGACGAATACTTGAGAAGTTTCTTAGATGGTCCACCCCAAGTATTTTGAACTCCAAAAAATGCACGGCTACTACTGGCTTGTTCAGGAGGAGGAAATCCCAGGACTGCAACTTTAAGAACACCATCTATGTACTTTCCTTCTGCTAAAACAAAACATCCTTCGCAAAAAAATCCAGCATGAAAGCGAGCTTCGCTTAAATCCAATGGTACTCCTCCTGTAGTTTCTTTTGTTTTTGACCTACCTATCGGCGAGGTATTTTGCTTTCATTTCTGCCTGAGATAAAAACTCTGAGGTTTTGAATTCAATTCAAATTTTTTTCTTTCACTATTGAATGTGAATCTTGGCACGTCAAAAGCGTTTATGAGACCAAACACATATTCACCTTCATCCAATCCTATTCGATATATTTCCTACAAAATCCAATATTTCATAAGAAAATCCCAGTGGATAATATTGACTCCTAAATACTTACATTTATAGCATTTTCGATGTTTTTTTTTGTGTTTGAGCAGTGTCAAGTCCACGATTTTGAACGCCTGAACAGAACTATTTTTGACGTCTGATTATTTTTTTGCAGTTGACAATTTGATGAAATGTCACAAGCGACACTTCGCTATAAAAGAGTGGGAAATAATGTTTTGACAGTCGATCACCTCTTCCTTTTTTCTAATAGTGCAAAGTAATAAGACCCTCTCACTCACTTTGTCAGTAAAATCGCATGTTCGAGTAATGTAAATCAGCCATTAGTTAACTATATTTGCTAAAAATTGAAATGAGAAAATTGACTCTGGACTCAACAAAATTATTGACAACTATCTGTAACTTGTCAGTCACGTAACAAAAATATAGATATCTCAATACCTTTTATGAAAATTCTTCACTTATAAATAGAGGAATTGAATAAGACTTATTGATACTACGTAAAAAAATGCGATTAGTAAATTAACACTTAGCTCAAAAATGTAGAACAATGTCTATAACTTATCAGACATGTGAAGAAAACGGCAATATGTTTTTGCGATGGGTTGATTTTTGAAGCCCTTATATCCGATATTTAATACATCCAAGAGTGTAGCGACACCCCTCGTACCTCGCATCAGAAATTTTCAGCTTCATGTAGCTTCTCTGAAGCTCTTATATACTCCACGGGGAATTTGCTGAATTTTGTCGCAGACTCGACTTCTCCTTCCTTCCAAAGTAAAGAAGCTCCAAGTGGCCAGAACTTATCAGCGGACACGCCGCCTCATGAAATTAACTCCTTTTCAGCAGGAAAATGTATATTTTCCAGCACACGATAAATATCCGCTTGTTAGTTGAATTTTCAGTTACCGCATGTGCTTGTGTGTCAAATTACTTTTTTTGGTATTTATTCACCAACCGCAGCAGCTCCTCCGATGAACATTCAAATTTTTCCGTACGTCGCGATTTATACAAAATTTCTTGATTTTGCACGATTTAATTATTAGAAGGAAACGAACTATTCCGCGATTTTGCCACAATCTCTCTTCAAAGTCAAACTCAATCCGCCCGGAAAAAAGCTTCTTCTTCCTTTTTCACTGTCACGTCGACATGGCGCCTGAACGTGAGGAAATGCAATTCTCTCGGTCGGTTGCGTTCGCTTTCCGCTGTGGACAGCAGCCGATATACACGCTACAGTACGGTGTAGCATATTGCTATATACAATACGCTACGACCATAACATTACAGCAACAACATGTGTCCGTTACAACAACAACATGTGACTAAACTCTGTCAATATTTCATGAAAACCGGTTTTCACAAAAGCGCGGAAACATTTTATGAGAGTAAAACGTGATAACTCCGCCCCTTCTAATTTATTTACGAAAATAAATCATTTGCCATTCTGTTTCGTTTCATGGAATTTTTCCTTTCACATTTTTTATCTTTATTCATTAACAGTTTTAAAGAGAGTTTGATTTTTTTTTCTTTCTTCATTTTCTTGCCGTGTGTATTTTAAATGTAAAACAATCGGAAAGCTCTTCTGTGGCCTAAAGTGGATAATGCAATCGAACTGGTACCTTTTTTAAGTGTGAATTACAATTACGACTGATCTGCCGACTGCGAATTGATTTTAAGTCGAATTCGACGCTGATGAGAAATTTGTAAATAAATTAAAGCCTGAACAAACCGTGAAGTCCCGACTTCTGTGATTGAACTGAAGTTAGCCGCAGCCAACACCAACTTTGCTCTTTCAGTCGCAGTCGAAGTGTGCAAAGTCGTCGTCGACAGATCAGTCGTAATTGTAATTCAGGCCTTAAAGCACTTTCACATCAAAAAAAAGAACAGAAAAATTTAAACCGAAAAGCTCAATTTATTCCACTTTAAAACAAGATTTTTGTTCCAATGATTAATAAAATCCAGAGAAATAGGATAAACTAAGAATTTTACTGAGCAAATAGGTACATTTATTTCAGATTTTGAAGAAGAACACAACTTTTATGTTTTATCGGCCGAAAAACTTTTTCGGCGGAAAAATTCGTCCGATAAATCATAAAAGTTGTGTTTTCTTAAAAATTTTAAGATAAATATACTATTTTATTACTACAATTATTAGTTTATCCTATTTCCCATGATTTTATTAATCATTGGAGCAAAAATCTTGTTTTAAAATGGAATATATTGAGTTTTTCGGTTTACATTTTATCGATTCTTGTGTTCGATGTGAAAGTGCCTTTAAGCCCGGTACGCTAGAGCCAAGGAATTAGGTCAAGGAATTTTTCCACTTATTTCTTAAAGAAAATTTGTCATTAGGTCAAGGAATTTTTGACAATTTAGATTTGTCAATTGTGTGATATTTCTGACAATAAAGAAAAAATAAAGAAAGTGAAGAAATGGATAATTTCCAATGAAAAATGAAGATACACGTAAAACAATTTTTATTCGTCCATTTGTCATTTTAAAATGATACACCTCTTGCAAAATCGCCGTTCCTTCGTTCAATTTTTCAATTATTCCACCACCGTCAAAATTCCTTACAGAAATAAGTGCATCGGTACTTATTTCTTCAAGAAATATTGACATAAATGGATTTTTCGTAAAAGAGCGACATCTTTTTTTCAATCGGGAAGTAGAGTTTTTCTGTTCGAATTACTTTTCTCTAGCGTACTACCTCAAGGAATCGGTCAAGAAAAAAATTCCTTTTTTTACATAGTTTTTGTATAGGAACAAAAATTCCTTGGCTCTAGCGTACCGGGCTTTACGGCTAAAATTGTTCATTGTTTTCAACTATAGGCTACGAGTAATGGCTGATTTACATTACTCGCACATTGCTAGAAAAGAGAATTTAGAATTATTGCAACTGGTGGACAATCATCGTATCCTACAAACAGTTGTTTAAGTTTAGTCATAAGGATTGGCAAATCTAAACGAACATCAGAGAGAAACACAATTGTTCCCTCAGTATTTGTTTGTTCAATTTCTATTAGTCGCGACGAATACTTGAGAAGTTTCTTAGATGGTCCACCCCAAGTATTTTGAACTCCAAAAAATGCACGGCTACTACTGGCTTGTTCAGGAGGAGGAAATCCCAGGACTGCAACTTTAAGAACACCATCTATGTACTTTCCTTCTGCTAAAACAAAACATCCTTCGCAAAAAAATCCAGCATGAAAGCGAGCTTCGCTTAAATCCAATGGTACTCCTCCTGTAGTTTCTTTTGTTTTTGACCTACCTATCGGCGAGGTATTTTGCTTTCATTTCTGCCTGAGATAAAAACTCTGAGGTTTTGAATTCAATTCAAATTTTTTTCTTTCACTATTGAATGTGAATCTTGGCACGTCAAAAGCGTTTATGAGACCAAACACATATTCACCTTCATCCAATCCTATTCGATATATTTCCTACAAAATCCAATATTTCATAAGAAAATCCCAGTGGATAATATTGACTCCTAAATACTTACATTTATAGCATTTTCGATGTTTTTTTTTGTGTTTGAGCAGTGTCAAGTCCACGATTTTGAACGCCTGAACAGAACTATTTTTGACGTCTGATTATTTTTTTGCAGTTGACAATTTGATGAAATGTCACAAGCGACACTTCGCTATAAAAGAGTGGGAAATAATGTTTTGACAGTCGATCACCTCTTCCTTTTTTTCTAATAGTGCAAAGTAATAAGACCCTCTCACTCACTTTGTCAGTAAAATCGCATGTTCGAGTAATGTAAATCAGCCATTAGTTAACTATATTTGCTAAAAATTGAAATGAGAAAATTGACTCTGGACTCAACAAAATTATTGACAACTATCTGTAACTTGTCAGTCACGTAACAAAAATATAGATATCTCAATACCTTTTATGAAAATTCTTCACTTATAAATAGAGGAATTGAATAAGACTTATTGATACTACGTAAAAAAATGCGATTAGTAAATTAACACTTAGCTCAAAAATGTAGAACAATGTCTATAACTTATCAGACATGTGAAGAAAACGGCAATATGTTTTTGCGATGGGTTGATTTTTGAAGCCCTTATATCCGATATTTAATACATCCAAGAGTGTAGCGACACCCCTCGTACCTCGCATCAGAAATTTTCAGCTTCATGTAGCTTCTCTGAAGCTCTTATATACTCCACGGGGAATTTGCTGAATTTTGTCGCAGACTCGACTTCTCCTTCCTTCCAAAGTAAAGAAGCTCCAAGTGGCCAGAACTTATCAGCGGACACGCCGCCTCATGAAATTAACTCCTTTTCAGCAGGAAAATGTATATTTTCCAGCACACGATAAATATCCGCTTGTTAGTTGAATTTTCAGTTACCGCATGTGCTTGTGTGTCAAATTACTTTTTTTGGTATTTATTCACCAACCGCAGCAGCTCCTCCGATGAACATTCAAATTTTTCCGTACGTCGCGATTTATACAAAATTTCTTGATTTTGCACGATTTAATTATTAGAAGGAAACGAACTATTCCGCGATTTTGCCACAATCTCTCTTCAAAGTCAAACTCAATCCGCCCGGAAAAAAGCTTCTTCTTCCTTTTTCACTGTCACGTCGACATGGCGCCTGAACGTGAGGAAATGCAATTCTCTCGGTCGGTTGCGTTCGCTTTCCGCTGTGGACAGCAGCCGATATACACGCTACAGTACGGTGTAGCATATTGCTATATACAATACGCTACGACCATAACATTACAGCAACAACATGTGTCCGTTACAACAACAACATGTGACTAAACTCTGTCAATATTTCATGAAAACCGGTTTTCACAAAAGCGCGGAAACATTTTATGAGAGTAAAACGTGATAACTCCGCCCCTTCTAATTTATTTACGAAAATAAATCATTTGCCATTCTGTTTCGTTTCATGGAATTTTTCCTTTCACATTTTTTATCTTTATTCATTAACAGTTTTAAAGAGAGTTTGATTTTTTTTTCTTTCTTCATTTTCTTGCCGTGTGTATTTTAAATGTAAAACAATCGGAAAGCTCTTCTGTGGCCTAAAGTGGATAATGCAATCGAACTGGTACCTTTTTTAAGTGTGAATTACAATTACGACTGATCTGCCGACTGCGAATTGATTTTAAGTCGAATTCGACGCTGATGAGAAATTTGTAAATAAATTAAAGCCTGAACAAACCGTGAAGTCCCGACTTCTGTGATTGAACTGAAGTTAGCCGCAGCCAACACCAACTTTGCTCTTTCAGTCGCAGTCGAAGTGTGCAAAGTCGTCGTCGACAGATCAGTCGTAATTGTAATTCAGGCCTTAAAGCACTTTCACATCAAAAAAAAGAACAGAAAAATTTAAACCGAAAAGCTCAATTTATTCCACTTTAAAACAAGATTTTTGTTCCAATGATTAATAAAATCCAGAGAAATAGGATAAACTAAGAATTTTACTGAGCAAATAGGTACATTTATTTCAGATTTTGAAGAAGAACACAACTTTTATGTTTTATCGGCCGAAAAACTTTTTCGGCGGAAAAATTCGTCCGATAAATCATAAAAGTTGTGTTTTCTTAAAAATTTTAAGATAAATATACTATTTTATTACTACAATTATTAGTTTATCCTATTTCCCATGATTTTATTAATCATTGGAGCAAAAATCTTGTTTTAAAATGGAATATATTGAGTTTTTCGGTTTACATTTTATCGATTCTTGTGTTCGATGTGAAAGTGCCTTTAAGCCCGGTACGCTAGAGCCAAGGAATTAGGTCAAGGAATTTTTCCACTTATTTCTTAAAGAAAATTTGTCATTAGGTCAAGGAATTTTTGACAATTTAGATTTGTCAATTGTGTGATATTTCTGACAATAAAGAAAAAATAAAGAAAGTGAAGAAATGGATAATTTCCAATGAAAAATGAAGATACACGTAAAACAATTTTTATTCGTCCATTTGTCATTTTAAAATGATACACCTCTTGCAAAATCGCCGTTCCTTCGTTCAATTTTTCAATTATTCCACCACCGTCAAAATTCCTTACAGAAATAAGTGCATCGGTACTTATTTCTTCAAGAAATATTGACATAAATGGATTTTTCGTAAAAGAGCGACATCTTTTTTTCAATCGGGAAGTAGAGTTTTTCTGTTCGAATTACTTTTCTCTAGCGTACTACCTCAAGGAATCGGTCAAGAAAAAAATTCCTTTTTTTACATAGTTTTTGTATAGGAACAAAAATTCCTTGGCTCTAGCGTACCGGGCTTTACGGCTAAAATTGTTCATTGTTTTCAACTATAGGCTACGAGTAATGGCTGATTTACATTACTTGCACATTGCTAGAAAAGAGAATTTAGAATTATTGCAACTGGTGGACAATCATCGTATCCTACAAACAGTTGTTTAAGTTTAGTCATAAGGATTGGCAAATCTAAACGAACATCAGAGAGAAACACAATTGTTCCCTCAGTATTTGTTTGTTCAATTTCTATTAGTCGCGACGAATACTTGAGAAGTTTCTTAGATGGTCCACCCCAAGTATTTTGAACTCCAAAAAATGCACGGCTACTACTGGCTTGTTCAGGAGGAGGAAATCCCAGGACTGCAACTTTAAGAACACCATCTATGTACTTTCCTTCTGCTAAAACAAAACATCCTTCGCAAAAAAATCCAGCATGAAAGCGAGCTTCGCTTAAATCCAATGGTACTCCTCCTGTAGTTTCTTTTGTTTTTGACCTACCTATCGGCGAGGTATTTTGCTTTCATTTCTGCCTGAGATAAAAACTCTGAGGTTTTGAATTCAATTCAAATTTTTTTCTTTCACTATTGAATGTGAATCTTGGCACGTCAAAAGCGTTTATGAGACCAAACACATATTCACCTTCATCCAATCCTATTCGATATATTTCCTACAAAATCCAATATTTCATAAGAAAATCCCAGTGGATAATATTGACTCCTAAATACTTACATTTATAGCATTTTCGATGTTTTTTTTTGTGTTTGAGCAGTGTCAAGTCCACGATTTTGAACGCCTGAACAGAACTATTTTTGACGTCTGATTATTTTTTTGCAGTTGACAATTTGATGAAATGTCACAAGCGACACTTCGCTATAAAAGAGTGGGAAATAATGTTTTGACAGTCGATCACCTCTTCCTTTTTTTCTAATAGTGCAAAGTAATAAGACCCTCTCACTCACTTTGTCAGTAAAATCGCATGTTCGAGTAATGTAAATCAGCCATTAGTTAACTATATTTGCTAAAAATTGAAATGAGAAAATTGACTCTGGACTCAACAAAATTATTGACAACTATCTGTAACTTGTCAGTCACGTAACAAAAATATAGATATCTCAATACCTTTTATGAAAATTCTTCACTTATAAATAGAGGAATTGAATAAGACTTATTGATACTACGTAAAAAAATGCGATTAGTAAATTAACACTTAGCTCAAAAATGTAGAACAATGTCTATAACTTATCAGACATGTGAAGAAAACGGCAATATGTTTTTGCGATGGGTTGATTTTTGAAGCCCTTATATCCGATATTTAATACATCCAAGAGTGTAGCGACACCCCTCGTACCTCGCATCAGAAATTTTCAGCTTCATGTAGCTTCTCTGAAGCTCTTATATACTCCACGGGGAATTTGCTGAATTTTGTCGCAGACTCGACTTCTCCTTCCTTCCAAAGTAAAGAAGCTCCAAGTGGCCAGAACTTATCAGCGGACACGCCGCCTCATGAAATTAACTCCTTTTCAGCAGGAAAATGTATATTTTCCAGCACACGATAAATATCCGCTTGTTAGTTGAATTTTCAGTTACCGCATGTGCTTGTGTGTCAAATTACTTTTTTTGGTATTTATTCACCAACCGCAGCAGCTCCTCCGATGAACATTCAAATTTTTCCGTACGTCGCGATTTATACAAAATTTCTTGATTTTGCACGATTTAATTATTAGAAGGAAACGAACTATTCCGCGATTTTGCCACAATCTCTCTTCAAAGTCAAACTCAATCCGCCCGGAAAAAAGCTTCTTCTTCCTTTTTCACTGTCACGTCGACATGGCGCCTGAACGTGAGGAAATGCAATTCTCTCGGTCGGTTGCGTTCGCTTTCCGCTGTGGACAGCAGCCGATATACACGCTACAGTACGGTGTAGCATATTGCTATATACAATACGCTACGACCATAACATTACAGCAACAACATGTGTCCGTTACAACAACAACATGTGACTAAACTCTGTCAATATTTCATGAAAACCGGTTTTCACAAAAGCGCGGAAACATTTTATGAGAGTAAAACGTGATAACTCCGCCCCTTCTAATTTATTTACGAAAATAAATCATTTGCCATTCTGTTTCGTTTCATGGAATTTTTCCTTTCACATTTTTTATCTTTATTCATTAACAGTTTTAAAGAGAGTTTGATTTTTTTTTCTTTCTTCATTTTCTTGCCGTGTGTATTTTAAATGTAAAACAATCGGAAAGCTCTTCTGTGGCCTAAAGTGGATAATGCAATCGAACTGGTACCTTTTTTAAGTGTGAATTACAATTACGACTGATCTGCCGACTGCGAATTGATTTTAAGTCGAATTCGACGCTGATGAGAAATTTGTAAATAAATTAAAGCCTGAACAAACCGTGAAGTCCCGACTTCTGTGATTGAACTGAAGTTAGCCGCAGCCAACACCAACTTTGCTCTTTCAGTCGCAGTCGAAGTGTGCAAAGTCGTCGTCGACAGATCAGTCGTAATTGTAATTCAGGCCTTAAAGCACTTTCACATCAAAAAAAAGAACAGAAAAATTTAAACCGAAAAGCTCAATTTATTCCACTTTAAAACAAGATTTTTGTTCCAATGATTAATAAAATCCAGAGAAATAGGATAAACTAAGAATTTTACTGAGCAAATAGGTACATTTATTTCAGATTTTGAAGAAGAACACAACTTTTATGTTTTATCGGCCGAAAAACTTTTTCGGCGGAAAAATTCGTCCGATAAATCATAAAAGTTGTGTTTTCTTAAAAATTTTAAGATAAATATACTATTTTATTACTACAATTATTAGTTTATCCTATTTCCCATGATTTTATTAATCATTGGAGCAAAAATCTTGTTTTAAAATGGAATATATTGAGTTTTTCGGTTTACATTTTATCGATTCTTGTGTTCGATGTGAAAGTGCCTTTAAGCCCGGTACGCTAGAGCCAAGGAATTAGGTCAAGGAATTTTTCCACTTATTTCTTAAAGAAAATTTGTCATTAGGTCAAGGAATTTTTGACAATTTAGATTTGTCAATTGTGTGATATTTCTGACAATAAAGAAAAAATAAAGAAAGTGAAGAAATGGATAATTTCCAATGAAAAATGAAGATACACGTAAAACAATTTTTATTCGTCCATTTGTCATTTTAAAATGATACACCTCTTGCAAAATCGCCGTTCCTTCGTTCAATTTTTCAATTATTCCACCACCGTCAAAATTCCTTACAGAAATAAGTGCATCGGTACTTATTTCTTCAAGAAATATTGACATAAATGGATTTTTCGTAAAAGAGCGACATCTTTTTTTCAATCGGGAAGTAGAGTTTTTCTGTTCGAATTACTTTTCTCTAGCGTACTACCTCAAGGAATCGGTCAAGAAAAAAATTCCTTTTTTTACATAGTTTTTGTATAGGAACAAAAATTCCTTGGCTCTAGCGTACCGGGCTTTACGGCTAAAATTGTTCATTGTTTTCAACTATAGGCTACGAGTAATGGCTGATTTACATTACTCGCACATTGCTAGAAAAGAGAATTTAGAATTATTGCAACTGGTGGACAATCATCGTATCCTACAAACAGTTGTTTAAGTTTAGTCATAAGGATTGGCAAATCTAAACGAACATCAGAGAGAAACACAATTGTTCCCTCAGTATTTGTTTGTTCAATTTCTATTAGTCGCGACGAATACTTGAGAAGTTTCTTAGATGGTCCACCCCAAGTATTTTGAACTCCAAAAAATGCACGGCTACTACTGGCTTGTTCAGGAGGAGGAAATCCCAGGACTGAAACTTTAAGAACACCATCTATGTACTTTCCTTCTGCTAAAACAAAACATCCTTCGCAAAAAAATCCAGCATGAAAGCGAGCTTCGCTTAAATCCAATGGTACTCCTCCTGTAGTTTCTTTTGTTTTTGACCTACCTATCGGCGAGGTATTTTGCTTTCATTTCTGCCTGAGATAAAAACTCTGAGGTTTTGAATTCAATTCAAATTTTTTTCTTTCACTATTGAATGTGAATCTTGGCACGTCAAAAGCGTTTATGAGACCAAACACATATTCACCTTCATCCAATCCTATTCGATATATTTCCTACAAAATCCAATATTTCATAAGAAAATCCCAGTGGATAATATTGACTCCTAAATACTTACATTTATAGCATTTTCGATGTTTTTTTTTGTGTTTGAGCAGTGTCAAGTCCACGATTTTGAACGCCTGAACAGAACTATTTTTGACGTCTGATTATTTTTTTGCAGTTGACAATTTGATGAAATGTCACAAGCGACACTTCGCTATAAAAGAGTGGGAAATAATGTTTTGACAGTCGATCACCTCTTCCTTTTTTTCTAATAGTGCAAAGTAATAAGACCCTCTCACTCACTTTGTCAGTAAAATCGCATGTTCGAGTAATGTAAATCAGCCATTAGTTAACTATATTTGCTAAAAATTGAAATGAGAAAATTGACTCTGGACTCAACAAAATTATTGACAACTATCTGTAACTTGTCAGTCACGTAACAAAAATATAGATATCTCAATACCTTTTATGAAAATTCTTCACTTATAAATAGAGGAATTGAATAAGACTTATTGATACTACGTAAAAAAATGCGATTAGTAAATTAACACTTAGCTCAAAAATGTAGAACAATGTCTATAACTTATCAGACATGTGAAGAAAACGGCAATATGTTTTTGCGATGGGTTGATTTTTGAAGCCCTTATATCCGATATTTAATACATCCAAGAGTGTAGCGACACCCCTCGTACCTCGCATCAGAAATTTTCAGCTTCATGTAGCTTCTCTGAAGCTCTTATATACTCCACGGGGAATTTGCTGAATTTTGTCGCAGACTCGACTTCTCCTTCCTTCCAAAGTAAAGAAGCTCCAAGTGGCCAGAACTTATCAGCGGACACGCCGCCTCATGAAATTAACTCCTTTTCAGCAGGAAAATGTATATTTTCCAGCACACGATAAATATCCGCTTGTTAGTTGAATTTTCAGTTACCGCATGTGCTTGTGTGTCAAATTACTTTTTTTGGTATTTATTCACCAACCGCAGCAGCTCCTCCGATGAACATTCAAATTTTTCCGTACGTCGCGATTTATACAAAATTTCTTGATTTTGCACGATTTAATTATTAGAAGGAAACGAACTATTCCGCGATTTTGCCACAATCTCTCTTCAAAGTCAAACTCAATCCGCCCGGAAAAAAGCTTCTTCTTCCTTTTTCACTGTCACGTCGACATGGCGCCTGAACGTGAGGAAATGCAATTCTCTCGGTCGGTTGCGTTCGCTTTCCGCTGTGGACAGCAGCCGATATACACGCTACAGTACGGTGTAGCATATTGCTATATACAATACGCTACGACCATAACATTACAGCAACAACATGTGTCCGTTACAACAACAACATGTGACTAAACTCTGTCAATATTTCATGAAAACCGGTTTTCACAAAAGCGCGGAAACATTTTATGAGAGTAAAACGTGATAACTCCGCCCCTTCTAATTTATTTACGAAAATAAATCATTTGCCATTCTGTTTCGTTTCATGGAATTTTTCCTTTCACATTTTTTATCTTTATTCATTAACAGTTTTAAAGAGAGTTTGATTTTTTTTTCTTTCTTCATTTTCTTGCCGTGTGTATTTTAAATGTAAAACAATCGGAAAGCTCTTCTGTGGCCTAAAGTGGATAATGCAATCGAACTGGTACCTTTTTTAAGTGTGAATTACAATTACGACTGATCTGCCGACTGCGAATTGATTTTAAGTCGAATTCGACGCTGATGAGAAATTTGTAAATAAATTAAAGCCTGAACAAACCGTGAAGTCCCGACTTCTGTGATTGAACTGAAGTTAGCCGCAGCCAACACCAACTTTGCTCTTTCAGTCGCAGTCGAAGTGTGCAAAGTCGTCGTCGACAGATCAGTCGTAATTGTAATTCAGGCCTTAAAGCACTTTCACATCAAAAAAAAGAACAGAAAAATTTAAACCGAAAAGCTCAATTTATTCCACTTTAAAACAAGATTTTTGTTCCAATGATTAATAAAATCCAGAGAAATAGGATAAACTAAGAATTTTACTGAGCAAATAGGTACATTTATTTCAGATTTTGAAGAAGAACACAACTTTTATGTTTTATCGGCCGAAAAACTTTTTCGGCGGAAAAATTCGTCCGATAAATCATAAAAGTTGTGTTTTCTTAAAAATTTTAAGATAAATATACTATTTTATTACTACAATTATTAGTTTATCCTATTTCCCATGATTTTATTAATCATTGGAGCAAAAATCTTGTTTTAAAATGGAATATATTGAGTTTTTCGGTTTACATTTTATCGATTCTTGTGTTCGATGTGAAAGTGCCTTTAAGCCCGGTACGCTAGAGCCAAGGAATTAGGTCAAGGAATTTTTCCACTTATTTCTTAAAGAAAATTTGTCATTAGGTCAAGGAATTTTTGACAATTTAGATTTGTCAATTGTGTGATATTTCTGACAATAAAGAAAAAATAAAGAAAGTGAAGAAATGGATAATTTCCAATGAAAAATGAAGATACACGTAAAACAATTTTTATTCGTCCATTTGTCATTTTAAAATGATACACCTCTTGCAAAATCGCCGTTCCTTCGTTCAATTTTTCAATTATTCCACCACCGTCAAAATTCCTTACAGAAATAAGTGCATCGGTACTTATTTCTTCAAGAAATATTGACATAAATGGATTTTTCGTAAAAGAGCGACATCTTTTTTTCAATCGGGAAGTAGAGTTTTTCTGTTCGAATTACTTTTCTCTAGCGTACTACCTCAAGGAATCGGTCAAGAAAAAAATTTCTTTTTTTACATAGTTTTTGTATAGGAACAAAAATTCCTTGGCTCTAGCGTACCGGGCTTTACGGCTAAAATTGTTCATTGTTTTCAACTATAGGCTACGAGTAATGGCTGATTTACATTACTCGCACATTGCTAGAAAAGAGAATTTAGAATTATTGCAACTGGTGGACAATCATCGTATCCTACAAACAGTTGTTTAAGTTTAGTCATAAGGATTGGCAAATCTAAACGAACATCAGAGAGAAACACAATTGTTCCCTCAGTATTTGTTTGTTCAATTTCTATTAGTCGCGACGAATACTTGAGAAGTTTCTTAGATGGTCCACCCCAAGTATTTTGAACTCCAAAAAATGCACGGCTACTACTGGCTTGTTCAGGAGGAGGAAATCCCAGGACTGCAACTTTAAGAACACCATCTATGTACTTTCCTTCTGCTAAAACAAAACATCCTTCGCAAAAAAATCCAGCATGAAAGCGAGCTTCGCTTAAATCCAATGGTACTCCTCCTGTAGTTTCTTTTGTTTTTGACCTACCTATCGGCGAGGTATTTTGCTTTCATTTCTGCCTGAGATAAAAACTCTGAGGTTTTGAATTCAATTCAAATTTTTTTCTTTCACTATTGAATGTGAATCTTGGCACGTCAAAAGCGTTTATGAGACCAAACACAGATTCACCTTCATCCAATCATATTAGATATATTTCCTACAAAATCCAATATTTCATAAGAAAATCCCAGTGGATAATATTGGCTCCTAAATACTTACATTTATAGCATTTTCGATATGTTTTTTTTTGTGTTTGAGCAGTGTCAAGTCCACGATTTTGAACGCCTGAACAGAACTATTTTTGACGTCTGATTATTTTTTTGCAGTTGACAATTTGATGAAATGTCACAAGCGACACTTCGCTATAAAAGAGTGGGAAATAATGTTTTGACAGTCGATCACCTCTTCCTTTTTTTCTAATAGTGCAAAGTAATAAGACCCTCTCACTCACTTTGTCAGTAAAATCGCATGTTCGAGTAATGTAAATCAGCCATAAGAAACTAAAGGAGAGGCCCATAAACAACAATTTTCGTGCCAATCTCAAAAATGTGTAAGTTTATACACATACTATAAAAAATTCGCATAGCAGGCGGATAGAAAAAAAAGTTTACGCAAGGGACTTTGGCGCGGTTTTTGAAAGTGTGACGCAAAATTTTATACCAGCAGCATGATAGTGAGAGCTAGTAATACAAAACAACTTTGTGAGATTCCTGGTTCCCCAGGAAGCCTATTTCCATCTTCGGTTGGCCAATAACTTGCCTTAAAATTTCATTTTTGGTAAATCCATAATAAGAAAATATATCAAAATTCTTTTACTTTTATCAAAATTACAAATATTTACCAATATTCTAATTCCTAGCTTATTATTAAAAAATAAACAACTACAGTTTTACTAAATTTCCATATAAAAGAATGTAAATATTTTTCTATTTAGTACCCTTCCAATTTTAACCTTACCTACGGCTTTTGTGCTAGGGTAGATTTCTTTACCGAACATAAACAAAAGTGACACCTAGGGTATATGTAGACAGAGATACAACCATATGTTAAAAAGTGAGAAAAAGCATCACGTTCGGCACGCAAAAATGGCATATATATACACGCAATGGCCTCTCCTTTAGTTTCTTACTCGTAGACTATAGGCGGCTGCTTTTGACAATCAGCTGTCGTGCATTTGTGATATTATTTCGTGTTCTTTTAGATTGCTATTGCAATTACCCAATCTCGACATGGTAAGGAAAATTATATTTATATACTTACTATAATAATTCTTTTCAAAAGAATTGTCTAAATGAAGAAGAATTTTTTTTTCAGAAAAAAAAAATAAAAATACTCTTCTTCTTCCAAAAGACGAAAAGTACAACTATTCGTTAACATATAACATGAATAGACGCCACTTGGCCACCCTTAAGGCACTTTCACATCAAACACAATTATCGAAAAAATGTAAACCGAAAAACTCAATTTATTCCATTTTAAAACAAGATTTTTGCTCCAATGATTAATAAAATCATGGGAAATAGGATAAACTATTAATTTTACTAATAAAATAGTATATTTATCTTAGATTTTTAAGAAAAACACAATTTTTATGATTTATCGGTCGGATTTTTCTGCCGATAAAACATAAAAGTTGTGTTTTTCTTCAAAATCTGAAATAATTTTAAATATTTTCTCAGTAAAATTCTTAGTTTATCCTATTTCCCTGGATTTTATTAATAATTGGAACAAAAATCTTGTTTTAAAGTGGAATAAATTGAGTTTTTCGGTTTACATTTTTCTGTTCTTGTTTTTGATGTGAAAGTGCCCTTAGAATTAACTGTATGAACTAGCTTTCCCGCGAAGACAAACAGATGCAGGTGAAGCGCAGAATTTGATATTTATGATGTCGATATATTTTCTTTATAATGTAATAGTTGTCTTGTATTTAATTTAGTTGGAGTCGACGGAAAACAAATATGTTTCACGATAATGAAACTACCGTTAACCGACGCCACGCTCAATTCACTGTTAGGTTATCAAGTAACCTTTATATTAGCTCGAGTTAGGTTTAGATAAACAACACTGAACACTAAAATGTATCCGAGAGACTGCAAGTCTAATGCTGCATGGAAAGGCAACACTAGGGAAAAAAGAGTCTCAAGGAAAGAAACAATACTCTGGTCCAAAAGCCGGATCGAGCGGATTAAATAGCACGTCCGACCGCAATGGAAGGCAAATTGGAACCTAAAAATACTCTTGTATTCCAATTTGCTCAACTTCAAACGTCAAAATTTTAGCGTGGAAAAGGTATTGAGCGGATAAATCTGGTGCTAATTATATGTTTGTGCCATTTACTTGACAAAACTAAACAAACTTTTAGCTGATAAAACACAATACCACTTTCTTCAGCGATTTGGCTAAATATTTCGCAACTAAATTTCACCGCTAAATTTCCATACAAAATTTATCCGCGAAATGAACACAATACTATGCTTTACTTGTCATTAACTTTGACTTTGGTGTTTTCTGTACCATCGTAACCCCCGGAATATAATACAAGCCATGAAGTCGCCGAAGGCACCGACACATTAAAATGCCTTAACGTGCCGGTACAGCATGCAGTAAGTGCTCACTTTCACTGCTTTTTGTATACGCGTCATGGAGGAAAAACTCATATTTCATCTTAAACAGGTCCTAAAGCCCAAAACTGTCGCTCCCACAGCAAAATGAGGTTAAAACAAATTGCAGCCAAATATGTTTTCTTTCTAACAGTTTTAAAAAAATATATCATGTAGAACAAATTTACGGAAATTATGGTGTTTGAACAAAATAGAAGCAACTTTTATATGAAAAACTCCTTCAGTAAGACAAGGCAAGAAGACTGTGGATGTCGCCTGCTGACCGGCCCGCTGCTCTCTTTTTTCGACTTTGTTCATGGCTTGTATCTTGCGGGGGTTACGGTACCATACTTTCCCAAGGTATATAGAGACAAGGTAATCCCATTAAAATTATGACACATTGCAGCTGATGCACTGTGACGTACTTCAGTGAATGAAGAAAAAGGAAAAGAAAATTTAAGAAAGTGGCGGGACGTGGCTCGAGTCGGGATTACTTGTCTTCTATATTCCTTGATACTTTCCAATAAATTTCACGATATTACGTTACCTAATGGTTGAACATGGTTCCTAATAGGAACATCTTGTAATTCAGGTCCAAGCTCACAGTATATAGATGTATCCCATTACGAACCATGTTCCACCATTAGGTGACGTAATATTGTGAAATTTATAGGAAAGTACGGTACAGAGAACACAATACTCTCTCCTCTCTTTCTGTCTTTCGTATAAAAATGTATATACATTATAGTCACAGAATTACGTCACGAGCTATCACATGCAATGTGTCCAAATTTTAATGGCAATACTTGATTTAGGCCTAATTGTAATTCTGACCTTAAGAAAAAATAAACTGGTAACACTGAAACTCACTGACAAATCATGGAATGACATTTATTTGACATAAGATTAAAACCGGACAGCGTGTCCAATAATTTCTTTTCTTTTCAACTTAGTATCTGCGGATATTTTAAAAATTGGGAAAACCAATGCAAAAAAATGCCTACAATTAATGTAAAAAGAGATTTATTATTTGAGGCATTAGGGAAAACGTATAGTAAGTTGTGTCAGAGTGATATTGAAACTATGGAATTCGCTCCCTTAATTTATGTTTACAATTTTTAGCTGATGACGACTTCCAGTCATTGTGTTTTGAGTTTGGCTTAGAGCTGGATGAAATTGTAAGAAATTTGTTAATATGAGCAATGTGAATTTTAATTTAAAAATAAATTTCAAGACTACAGAGAAGCAGATGATAACTAAGGAACAAGGTGATGTTACATCAGCAAAAGACGCTTCTGAAGAAGTCATATACCGGATAGATATTCCTGCAAATAGATATGACCTTTTATGCTTGGAAGGACTGACAACTGGTCTCTTAATCTTTCAGGGAAAGTAATATCACATTCATTATTAGAAGTTTTAACAAATTTTAAAGATGTCTCTTTCATAGAATTAGTTCTCCACGATTTAGGTGTGTTGAACCTCTTGGAGGAATGAACTGTCGGCAATTACTAAGGATTTTACCGGAAACAGCTCAGATACGGCCTTACGCAGTTGCTGCAATTTTAAGAAACATAACTTTTACTGAAGATTCCTACAATAGTTTTATTGATTTACAGGTATAGAATATTCAAAACTTACAGTTGCGTGCGATCAGACTAACATTTTTCTCTTTTTATAATCAGGATAAACTGCATCAGAATATTTGCCGAAAACGTTCACTAGTTGCTATAGGTACTCATGATTTAGACACTGTTCAAGGTCCTTTCACCTATGAAGCAAAACCTCCAAAAGATATCCGTTTTAGACCTCTCAACCAAACAAAAGAGATGGATGCTGCAGAATTAATGGAATTTTATGCTGTAAATCAACAAAAGTCATAAATTTCATATTAAATTAAATCTGTCCTTTCAGAGTCATGCACAACTTAAGCAATATCTGGCTATTATTCGTGATTCTCCTGTTTATCCAGTTATTTATGATGCAAATCGTGTTGTACTGTCGCTCCCGCCTGTTATAAATGGTGATCACACAAAAATAACTCTTAATACTAAGAATGTTTTTATTGAATGTACAGCGACTGATCTAACAAAAGCCAAGATAGTTCTGGATACAATTGTTTGTATGTTTTCTATTCATTGTGCTGAGAAATTTACAGTTGAACCGTGCAATGTTATTTCACCAAATGGCGAGACTGTAACTTATCCAGAATTGGCGTATAGAACTGAAGCGATATCAGTACAAAAAACGAACGCTTGCATAGGTATTGATGAAAAACCGGTACGTATTGCAGAAATGCTGAGTAAAATGTACTTAAGAACAAAACATGAAGAGAACGAAGATAAATTGATTGTTGAAATTCCACCTACAAGGCATGATGTTATCCATAGCTGCGATATTTATGAGGATGTAGCCATCGCGTATGGCTATAATAAAATTAAAAAAAGTTTACCGTCTTTTATGCACATTGCTAGGCAATTTCCTCTAAACAAATTGACTGAGCAATTGCGCGAACAAGTTGCTCAAGGCGGATTTACTGAAGCTTTGACTTTTACCTTGTGTTCAAGAGATGATCTATCGACAAAATTTAATAGGAAAATGGAAGATGTTCCAGCCGCTCATATTTCCAATCCAAAGACATCGGAGTTTCAAGTTGTAAGAACAACTCTCATTCCTGGACTTTTGAAAACTCTTTCGTCCAACAAGAAAATGCCTTTACCATTGAAGCTTTTTGAAATAACTGATGTCGTTATTGCTGATGAAAATACCGGTAAACAAAGGTTTTTTTAGATTACGTTTCAAATAAATATAAATATTTACAAATTTAGAAGTTGGAGCACGCAATGAGCGACGAATTTGTGCTATTAATTGCAATAAATCTGCTGGATTCGAAGTAGTTCATGGTATTTTAGATAGAGTTATGCAACTTTTAGAGGTTCCTTGGGAAAAGGGTGAAGGATACTATTTGGAGGCTTCAGATGGTAGGCATTGTAATTTTTATTATTATTAATATTTTTTTTTAATTAACATTTCTTTTTCTATATATATTTCAGATCAGGCTTACTTCCCAGGACGTAGTGCGAAAGTCATGTATAAAAATATCCCAATAGGAAAAATTGGTGTGTTGCATCCTAATGTACTGGAAGCATTTGATATTAACCATCCTTGCTCTGTTGTAGAATTTAACATTGAAATTTTTGTTTAATGATTTTTTGTAGATATTTTATTGTGAAATTTTTCACTTTCGACAATAGAAGTGTTTTAAGGAGTAGTGTATATATGTTTTTCTGTACGTAATTCTCAAAGGTATGAACTACCAGACCGGTTGAGACCATTGAATAAATAACTAATAAGGAAACGGCATATCGGGTGAAAACGTAAGCATCTCGTCGAAATGTATTAGTGTGCTCTGTTTGTATTCATTTCGTAATGGCAGTAATGAAATTCTGACATTCTGAGGGGGAACATTTTTTATAATCCAAATTCCTATGTAAAATAAACAAATTTTTAGCTCCCCCTTATTTCCAGATAAAATTTCTTGGCGTTGCCTTTGTATGACTGGAATAATTTAGGCACCAATGACAATTCAATTGTAAACAAATAAACCGGCATTGGTAAAATGTTAAATCTTTTGCCATGGCTCTTTATTTTTATAGATATTTCACTTTTATTTTGTTTAAAACAATATAATTAATGAGTAAAGCTCTTAAGCTTACTTGAAGAATGCTTTCCCACGACAATAACTCCGTTCGTTCCTGCAGCACAGCACAGCGCACTTCATTATGATAATTTAAGACTCTGGAATCTCTATTACACAAAATATCGTTCACAAAAAAATATTTCGCACTTATTTCACACTACTATTACGTAAAAATCACGTTTAATTAATTATTTTTCACAATATCGCGAACTCAAATCCGAAACTTATTTTCAAAAAATATAAAATGTCAGAATGTTGAACTGACACAAAATAGCGACTAGGCCCTCTTGTCATTTCTTCCTCCCGACCATAGGTCGCACTGTCATTGAAATGCTTAAACACGTACACTGTATTCGCATGATACCCCGCTTCCTTATTAGTTATTTATTCAATGGCTGAGACCGCCGAGCTTACTACAAATAAAGAAATAAAACAAAAAAAAAAGGTCACTTCTAAACTATGATAATTTCTTCATGTGGCACGATGTGAAAATATTGCTCGTTGGTTTGGTGCTTAGTCTTAAGTAAGAGGGATTCAATTAAACTACGCTGGGAAGGTGTAAAGAACTGTCTGTATAAGTGCTATAAGTGCTCGTAAGACCAACTTCAACAGATGCTCTAACTGTCATCTTACATTTACTTCTACCAGAACTCTATATGTCCAATGCTAGGTTTAATCTACTCCAGTCCAACCAGACTGAAAAGTTATGCCACAGCAATATTTGAGGAGTCACGAAGCTATGGTTTGGCGTATCTGATTGCTTTCTATAAGGAATCAATTGAATCAATTCACCCACGACATGCAAATACCGGTATTGGCGTATATAAATGGATGGATTCAAAAGCTGTATATGTAGCCTCGAAATTTCATGGCTCCAAGGACTCATCAGTACTTAGGAAACGAAAGGATGGTAGCAGGACTGAGTATAAATATCCGATTCCCATAACTGATTCCTGATTCGGTTCACCCAAGCCATATGTTTTGAATTCTTGCTCTACCATTTCATCCTTGCCTTCATATATTCGGAATTTCATTATGTAACCGCATTGGTCTGTTAAACACTATATTTTATAACTGCGTTTGATTGATTTCATCGGATTGTATTGTTTTATGGAACTGCGCCCGTTGAAAGCAATCATTGATTCATAAACACTAAATTCCCTTGTTCCGTGATAGACTTCCTCAAATCGTTTGCTCAATTTGTTAAGCATTGGCTTAAGTTTATATAATTTATCCTTTTTATCGGTAGGAATCTTAGAGTTGTCATTCACATGAATATATCACAGGATTTCATCGAATCGATTTCTACTCATAGTTTTCCTAGCTATATTACATTCGAAGTCTGGACGGCAAAACCAAAAGTGTTTCAAACTGGGCCGTGTTTTATAAACAATCATAAAATTCAACCCAATGAAAGCTATCTATTAATTCATTACTTTTAAGTTCAATACCTTATTGTTTTGACTTGCATATACATAGGTTACTTTGATAAGTAATGTCGTCGATGACATAACTAACAATAGCAAGGAAAACATCTGTTGCTTTTGCATGAGTAAAACAGCCCATTTTTGGTATTTTTTGTGTATTCGGACTCTGTGACATCAATGATTCTTTTATTCCATCGGCGACAACCTCAGATCTATTTCCTGTTTCAATATAATCTCGACTTTTAAATCAAAATCCATCTTCTCCTTAAGTTCAGGAAGTAATGCACTATCAATATCAAAATCCAACTCTTCGTCATCATCCGTCTCTATATCAGTCTCGCCATAGTCAGAAGGAATATCTTCCACTAAGATGCCTACCAGTTGTTGCTCATTAATTTTTATTCTATCCATAAGTCTGCAAATAATTTAAAAAATATTTTAAAATGTTTCAAAAACATTGCTAGTAAACAATGTGCAACTATACTTACGAAACTTCTTTTTCTAACAGCACTTTCAGGCTAACTGAAAGAATGACTAACAACCGAACACGATAACCATTAGTAATCATAAAAAAACTATAATATATCTACGTCACCAATAGGTAATATTATAAAACTCTTATACAACCACTCAAATTCTTATATAACCGAGTAACCATTATATACCCCTTATAAAATAACCCATCACCTTTAGTTACCAAAAATTGGAAAAATTGTTTCTTGGGGCACCTTAAAGTTCGAAATTAAACATCCTTCTGATATTATATAATATATATAGACGCAATCCAAGACGCGACGCCAATATATTGCTTTATACCATATGGCTCCGAAGCCACTCTTTAAAACAGAGGTGGGCAGACTTTTCCAGGGTACGGGCTACTTCTAATTTTTTCAAGGTTTTGCGGTCCACCCAGTGGCGTTTGTGTGGTGGTCTTGCACTGGATTCTAAGTGGTCGTCTGTAAGACGGGAACGATATGTTGTCTTAATTATATTCATCGTTGAAAATGCAGATTCACACAGGTAAGTAGAGCCAAAGAACGATGTTAAATGAAATGCAACTTTTTTTTTTTTAAATTAGGATACTTTACTTCGTCCATTAGATTCCAAAAGTTATTTTTAGGTTCTGAACTACGAGCTTTTAAAATTATGTCATTTTGAAGAACAAAAACTTCGCTTTCTTCAGAAGATAAAGAAAATATATATAATTTATATTTTCAGTTATTTCTTCAACATCAATATTGCCAAATTGTTAACACATGTATTGAACAATTGGCTCTAGTTTAGTAAATTCTTGAAAACGTCTCTCAGATTCGGAGTGAAGTTTTATTATTTCATCATAATATTTTTCTTTCATAATATTTTCTTCATTCTTCATCAACTGGGAAGATATTAGCTTTAACTTGTTTTTGAAAGTAATAACAAATCCAATTATTGTTATTATTCTATTATTGTTTGAATTTTTCTTGCAATTGTAAGTTCAATTCATTAAGATGGCTTGTTATATCAACAACAAAAGCTAAATCTATTAACCAAACGTCATCACTAAGTTCAACGAACACTTCATCTTTTGATTCCAAAAAATATTTTACCTTTTGTAGTAGGTTCCTGATTTTTTGTAAAAATATATTCCGACTTAGCCAATGATCATCTGCAAGATATATCAATTCTCCGTAATCAGATTCGTTTTCTTCTAGTTTGGCCCAAAACAGTCTTCTCTGAAGACTTCTTCCTCGAATTGAGTTCACAATTTTCATGCTGATTCCCATAACATGAACCATATTTAGAATTTTACAATGCAATGATAATAATTTAATAATGCAATGATAAGAAAAAAATGAGATAAGCCATCGTCGCTGATAAACATAGTCAAAAATCTCTTGACTTTGCCGGCCATTGATGGGGCCATCTTCAGTTGTCATCGATACAAATTTATAAATTTGAATTTTTTTCTCCTCTATGTATTTTTTGAAGGTGCAGTAACTAAACATCTTCACCTCGTGTTTTCATTTTTAGCGGCAATATTGCTAATAATTATTCTTTTATACTCATATCCATAAAAACCATTCTTATAAAAATGCAAAGTTGAGAAATATCAATCACGTCCATAGATTCGTTGCAGTTTGCAAGGAAAAGCAAATGCAGTAATTCATGTCTTCCTTCTGCTGATCAGTCAGATTAGAATTCATAATTTCTACATGGCGCGTCACTGTTCTACGCGAAAAATGTACGTCTTTAATTGCGGAAATGATTTCATTTTTGATCTTGAATGAATCAAATAATGAAACACTGGCACACATGACACACACGAAAAGATGCAACTATTGCAGCCTTAGATATAGTACTGAGTTTAATAAAATATGATTGTTGTCCAAGTAATTGCGATTGAAATTAAATTCTTTTAACGTTTGTTTAGGCAATTCGCTTTTTAACGGAAAATCTGTTCCATATACATATATGCTTTTGAAATGTCATTCAACGTTTCCTTTTTTTTGACATGACATATACAGGGTGTTTCCCACTAGGAGGTCAATAGAGCGGGAGGTGATAGTACTCACCTAGACGAACCAAAAATTGTATAGAAGGGGTGGCATATCAACCGTTTACGAGTTAGAGGGTGATTAAGAAAAAAAGCTAGTTTTTCACAAAACACCCTGTATCTTAAAAACTACAGTGCGTACGGTCACAGTTAAGAGCTAATTGTATGCATGGCCTTTCCAACGACTGCTCAATCAGCCCCATAGCCCATAGGTCAACTTAAAGAGGAGATTCTACAGTTACAGTTTAATGACCTTTTTGCAAAAATAATAGAGGTTAAATTTAGAAAAAAGGTAAGAAAATCCGAAATTTTTAGTTTAGACAACCATAAATCTTGATATAAGAGCAGTCGTTGTTAAGTAATAAACATAGAGATTCATATATGGTTTAAAATATCAGGATTATAGTTACATAGCTATGTTTTCAAACTAGGACTCATGTAATAGGATAAAATTCATATGATATTTTAAATTATTAAACTGTCAATATACAGGCTGACCCAGACTAATATGACTATATTTTGCTAAATGATTCCTCTCGTCGAGTCGAGGCAAGTAAAAAACTGAATTGCAAGAGGGAGGGGGGGGCAAAAAGTCACCCTACCGACTTACTGGGTGATTAGTAAAATATGCTCTTTTTGCATTAAACACCCTATATCTTGAAAAGTACAGGGTATATGGTATATTTTAAGATGGCAGACCTTAAGGTCTTTCCTATGAATGCAAAACCACTGCCGTACTCCTCCCCAGTCCAGAGTTATGACGCTTCGAATTCAAAATTTCGGTTTTTAAATTTAGTTTTTTTTTTATATATCCGTTATTTTGTTAAAAATACCCCCACTAAAATAAATTTAGTTATTTACGTTTACATAAATACTTAAAGTATACTTGAATAATGCTTGAAGTAATCAAAATATCATGAAAAGGCTCATTCAACGCGTAAATTTCAACTTAAGTAATTTGAAAATTAAATTCAAGAAAAATTCAAGTCAAGTAATTGGAATTAATTCAATCAATTGCCCTACCTGAGTTTCAAGTGGATTTCAAGTCAAGTACTGAGAGTCTCCTCTTTAATTTAACCTATTACACTTATGTTCTATCTGTGATGATTAAGGAGTTATTAGCTCTTAACCTATTCAGGTCATATTGAAATTAGACGATATTTTCAGTTACTAACAGGCAACAAATCATCTGTGACCTGAATAGGCTAAAAGCTTATAACTCTTTAACCGACACAGATAGAGCATAAGTGTAATAGGTTTAATTAGGTTAAATTAAAGAAGAGACTCTGAGCTTTCGAAAATTTTTCAATAAAATATATTTTAGTGTAGCTATTTTTAAAAAAAATAAGGGAAAATAAAAAAAAAACAAATATAAAAACCGATATTTGAAATTCGAAGCGTCATAACTCTGGACTGTGGAAGGATACGGGGGTGATTTAGCATTCTTAGGAAAGACCTTAAGGTACTGCATACAATGCCGTCTTAAAATAGACCACATCCATGTACAGGATATAGGGCGTTTAATAAAAAAAGAGCATATTTTTCTAATCTCCTTGTAGCTCGGTAGGGTGACATTTTGCCCCGCCCTCCTGCTGTACAATTTTTTACTTGTCTGAACGATAGGAATCATTTGGCAAATATAGTCTTATTAGTCTGGACACCCTGCATAGTTAAATTCTTCAATATAGTGCTTAAGGACAAAAAAACTCATATGTATAAAGTTTTAAATTTGATATCAATGTCAATATATGTATAGCTAGATTTTCGGACATATATGACAAAGTTTATCTATATGTTGAATCCTTAAATTCATACTGCAGTTATATGCGAAAATCAGTTATAATCATATTCTATTAATATGCACTGGACTAAATTACGGTTGCTTTTTGTATTGCTTCTCAAAACTTCACGAGGAAAGTCCATTTAGTAAAATACTTTGAATACTTTTCTCTCTAATGGCACCAATTTTCTAATTGAGTTATGGACTGTTGTCTTGAAATCCAAATCATTCAAATCTTCCTTTAAATAGTCATGGATAAAGGATTCAAGTTTTCAAGTAAGAACGTCAAACGGCGTGGTTCGAGTTACGTATAATTTTCTTATTAAACATCGTTGGTCTTCTTTTCACTTTTGTTTGGGGCTTCTTCCAGTTCGGACAATTTAACTAAATTAAAGAGGTACAATACTTGGGTTATCGCCTGGACGTCTACCGGCATAAGAAATGTGATAAGGATTGGATTTTTAAATTTCCTTTTTCCAAATTTATTTTGGTCGACCCTGACTCTTGGCGGGTTTTTCCTTTTGCCTTAGGTTTACCCCTTCACTCAAGACTGGCGCAAGGCAGGTTCAGCGCAATCGTCGGAACCCGGACCCGCGTTATCAGATACCCTGCGGTATACGAAAATTACCCAATTAAAAAACACCGATTTTGATAGAATGATGAAACAATTAACAGATGCAAGACATTTTTTTAGTAGCGATGATTCAGTTTAAAGGAGTGACAAAAATCATCAAAGTTCAGTGTAATTCCATAAAGTCCTCATATCTGGGAAACTATTATACTTTAGATAAAAATATCCAGACGCTTTCAGAGAAATGTAGATACTTTTTAGAGAAATTAAACTACATCAATAGCTTTTTCCAAAAGTCATACAAGATTACAGATTTTGTACTTTCATTGAATTTTTTGCCCCTTGAAAGCGAATTATGGATATAAAAAAATATTATTTGAATTTGTTTAAAAGACTGATTAAAAAATTATGTTAACGACGCCGGTAAACGTGGCTTATTATATACATATTATTATTTAATATTCATCTTATAAAAAATATATAATATGCAACAGCATTTGTAAATAAATAATTCCTCGTTGTAAAATTTAAGTTAACTTTCTTTCAAAACTGGCTACTTTTAAAATTACTTCTCTAGGAAACTGCCTGCCACCATAATACCGCCTCTTTTTTTTTACAGTCACCTTTTTCGCTTTTTCTTTCCTGCTCTTTGTTATTTCTGTTTCAACCTCTTTACGCGGCATCGTTGTCTGCTCCTTGAAACATAGAGGTCCGTGTCGCGCGGGGTAGTCAGAGGGAGGCCTACAGCATGGCCAGAATTTTAAGGTCGTATTTACACGCGACCATAACAAAGTCTGACAGTAACACAACCAAGTTCAGATTGGTATTATATCCAAGATGAATTAATGTTAATTCTTATTAGCCTACCGAGATCCGATTTCACGGCTACCATAGAGAAGACGTATCAGGAAGTTCAACTTTATGACATCGAACAAAATTACCAGCTGATTTTTGGACAGACAATCCAGTTGAAACCTTAAAAACCTTCAGACTTTGTACAGTTAAATATGAACTAACTTTAGGCCCATTTCTAGCAACGAAATGTCTGCAGTCTTAAGCAGATACGGAGAGATCACGGTTACCATTGGGCACAGAAGTTCTTAAAAGTGACTTTTACGTCAACAATATAATGAGCGGGTCCAATAGCTTATCGAAACCCACGAAAATGTAGAGACAATAAAAGTACCAGCTTCAGTAAACAGGATTCAATTTATGAAAGTGGTGTTCAATGACCTTCAGCTACTTCAAAGTATTCCTGGAGATGACATTGCGCTAGAACTCAACTTTAATAGCTATGCTTAGGCCGTTGTTTCAGTTTAGTTCTGCATCAGTTCGGCTTACCATTTGAATGGAGTTTATACCGAGAATGCGCTTGGAGTACCAAACTTTGTGCTGCACCCGTAACAAAATTTGACAGCATCATTTCCGTGGTAATTTTCTGAACGAGTAAAAAAGTTGCTATTCGTCAGTTAACAGGCTCCGTATTTCCCGAAAAAATATATATATGATGTTATTTACGCATTTAAAAGTTTATATATTCTCTTAATTACAAAAATTTATTCAAATCGTTTAGAGGAAAAATCTAATCGTTTAACTAATTGAGGTTATAAATTGGCATAGCATTTGAAAGGTGTTTAGACGGCTTTCGAATGTGGTTATACAGGATAGAAAGGGTCTTGGATCACTATAAATCTTGTACCAGAGCTTCAAATTCAATACTACGATCTAAACTTTGCTTATGAAGAATCGGAAGAGCACATCAAAACCCGTGGCTTACCCTGTCTACCAAAAACATATTCATATAAAAATAGCTGGCAAGCCATCAAACGGATTACTAAGCTAAGCGAGGAAAATTGTCTGACATTATGCACATATTTGATCCTCTAGGTTTCGTGAAATGCCGTTATTGTAACGGCCAGATTTTCAAACAGAAATTATGGACACTGAATCTAGAATAGGATGCCGCCTTATCGAGTGAAATGTACACAAGCTGGCTTAAATTTCGAGAAGGCTAAACGATATCAATATTCCAAAACATGTCGCCTTACTATAGTTCAGTAGAAATTCATGCCTTCTCCAACGAATCTAAAGAGCTTATATAGAGAAGCAACTTACTTTAGATAAACAACACAAGATGGGATAGTTGTAGTAGGATTATTTTGTGCGAAGTTCAAAAACTACAACATTACTTCAACTTACATAATTATGCACGCTACAAAATTAGTTGCATTATTGACTCATAGAGCGCTGTAACAGATATGCAGTTGAATAGCTAAAAGATTCAGATTCAGAAGTGGATTAATTCAGAGTTTTCTTCATTTCATACCTGCGTCATAACTTTTATTCAGAGGCAAACGAATACGGAACAATGTCGGCATGTAAAATCCACTAAAACCCTGCAGATCTCGTGTTTCGTGAAATACCAGCAGATAAAATGAAAAACTGCACATTTTGTTTTATTGCCCTCCCCATCGTTTCTGCAAGGTACGAACCGGATTTGGCTAACTAATTATAGTATTCAATTCCAAGCTGATTTGGAAAATCCAATTGCGTAGTTACCATCGCAATGGAATACTCACCATTCAGCAGCTCCATCGAGCACGGGAATTCCATTAAGAAGCTGCGACGAATAATGCCATACATTCTAAGATTTTCTTATAACGTAAGCAGAGAAGAATTAGCATAAAAGTAGCAAATCTTCATTAAGCATCCAAGAATTATATAAAGCGCTTATCATCATTATTAACAACAACAAAAAGGTTTTATGGAAGATATCAACCAACCAGTGCGATTTACTGGAATCCTTTATTGACGAAAAAGGTATCGCACGATTAGGAGAAAGACTAGAGCACACAGGTATACATATGTTAAAAATTCTTAATTACATCTTAGAAGCAAGGTAGAATAAAACAAGTAAAAAGCTAGAATTGGTCTAAGACTAATTCATATGATACCCTAGATCAGGGGTTGGCACGCTTGAGGTCAATGAGATCCGCATGCGGTTTTCCATATGAGTACCTGAAATGCAAAACTTGATATCTGCTTTTCGTAAAAAATTAGTTAGAAATGGCGATTTAATCTCTAAGATGAGTACTTCTATCTCCATTTCAAACTTTGTTGCAATAATAATGGGAGTGAATGAGGAAGAACGACTATTTTAGTTAATTATAAACAAACAATTAATTCAGTGAAAGAATTATTGAAATCGGATAAAATACGACGAAGTTATAGCGATTTTAGTGCCACATTCTTAAAAACGCACTCTACATGAACGATCCGCTGATGACGTCACGATACACATGACAATTCGCGGTCTAGTGCAACGCGAGTGTAGTCGCTGCGCCCGCCGTAATAGAAAGCGCTCTGGATTGGATTTGTTTTGGATTTATTTCATAAAATGTCGTCATATAAATATTATATTGTGCACGCTGGCATCTCGTGTGTGTTGTGTACCGTGACGTCATCACCAGATTCGCGAGCCGCGGGCCGTTTTTAATTTCCGTTTTTTTAAACATCAAAAACTTTGTCATTTTTGACGCATTTGAGTCATTCAAAAAGAAATATACTCAGAAATGTATATTGCTTTTGATCTGATATATTAAATTTGAATATCTTGTAGTAAGATTGTTCTCCATTATACGGTTGGATGCAAAACCAAATAAATCCGCTTTACAGTTCGGTTCAAAAGTTAATAATATCTCCATCGCAATCGATTTGGTGCAAAACTACATACCATATATCCTCCGTGAAATATTTTAGTTTATTACAACTGGGAGCAAAACTTGCCAAATGTAAATAAATATTTCAATGGTGTTTGAATGTGTTTTAAACGGTTCTTTTGATTATTTTGAGTTTGTAGCACGCACCATTCTAACGCCTAAAGAATTCCAACGCTTCTACACGCCAATAGTTTTACGCGCTCGTTGTTCGGTAGCTTACAACTTTACTTGTCTAAGAAAAATCCATAGAGTGCACTTGCAACATTCATTCAGAATTGTAACAGTTTTCTTGCCAATAATTCCCAGCTACTGAAAACCGTAGAGTGTACTTGCAATATTCTATCAGAATTGAAACGGTTTTGTCTTTAATTATTCTCAGCCTTTGCGAGGACATCGCTGGACATTTCGGTTATATAAATAGGGCATAGTTTTAAGAATGTCTCGCCATTCTGTGTTTGGTTTTTCTAATTTAAAGAAGCACAATTTTTAAAGTTCCTATATTTTTTTTTTACATTTTCCTACAAGTTTGTTTACTTTGATTTGTTAAAATCTGTTATTTGAAAAGTGTTCGTCAGCGTTGTTTGTTGAAGTTGAGTTTCTGCGAAGTATTATTTTATTTACTGATATGGACGCAAATAGTGTTCGCCCAGTTTCGGAAAATGAAAGGTGTAGGAAGAGGAAGGCGAGACCCGAGCAATGGAAACGGAATATTTTTAAAAAATTAAGGTATGTACATTTAATTTTGAATGAAATCATTGATACTTACAAAAGAAATTTCAGGCACTCCGCTAAAGAATTGCCGCAATATCCCAAATGTAATCATTATGGAGAGCTTTTCAGTGCCGAATACTTTCTATGTGCGACGTTAAATCATTCATAAAGCATTTTATGAAACAACGGATAAGATTAAGCAGGACTTATTTTTACTAAAATACTTTGAAGGCAGGCAGATCAAACGCAGACGTCCTAACGAAATTTTTTAAATTTAAATTTAAATTTATTTATTCCTGTTTGCAACGTAGTTCTCGTAGGTATTCTAAAGGGTTTTCCAATAAGAGGTGTTATTTTAATTAGCCCGCTATTTCGGTAGATGTCACTTTTGGAGCTGTTATTTTTTGACATTTGACAAGTAGAAACTACGCCATTAATAAAAATGGAACGATACATGATTCAACAACGCATTGAAATTATTAAAATTCACTATAAAAATGGTGAAAATGTGGCAGAGACGGTTCGTAAAACTCGAACATTTTTGGGTCGTCGTGAAGCACCTTGTCGGACCGCAATACAGAAATTGGTAGAAAAATTCGAGCTGTCGGACAAGTTAGTGATGTGAAGAATAAAACCCGTGCACGTCGCTCAAGAACAGCCGAGAATATTGCTGCTGTAGCCGAAAGTGTTGAAGAAAACCCAGGTTTGTCTATTCCTCGTCGTTTTTTGGAATTAGGCATTCCACAAACATCATTACACCGTATTTTGCATAAAGATTTGGGTCTTAAGGCTTATAAAGTTCAGTTAACACAAGAACTCAAGCCGGCCGATCATCAACAACGTCGAGTCTTTGCTGATTGGGTCCTTGAAATGCATGAAAATGATTCGGAATTCCATCGAAAACTCATCTTGAGTGATGAGGCCCATTTCCACCTCGATGGCTTCGTCAACAAGCAAAATTGTCGCATCTGGGGCTCGGAAAACCCAAGAGTTATTGTTGAAAAGCCTCTCTATCCTCAACGTGTGACTTTTTGGTGCGGTTTATGGTCCCGCGGGGTCATTGGACCTTACTTTTTCGAAAATGAAGCTCGAGCAACAGTTACGGTGAATGGATTGCGCTATCGACAGATGATTAATGATTTTTTATGGCCGGAATTGGATGGTATTGATCTGGACAACGTTTACTTTCAACAAGCAATGGCAGAACAAAATGTACATAAGATGAGAGCCAAAAGTTTTTACAAGTTTTTAAAAGAAAAAAAGGACGGAGTTCTCACGTTGTCGTCCGACTGTGAGAAAAATCAGGTATTACCTAAAGTGCCTGATCAGTCTGCCTACTATATAGTAGGCAACTATACATGTACAACTTTGCGATCATAGAAGGAAGCTCACAATCCTCTCTAAACCGCGAGACTGTAACACTCTTCTATTGGACAGAAAATGAGTTTTCGAAAGGCTCAAATCAAGTGACGTCTGCAGTATTCCATAAACTCACTTCATATCAAAATAGAAATGATATTACTACTGTAAGACTGTTCGCAGATGGATGCAGTGGACAGAATAAAAACACAGCCATGATTGGGATGTGTTGTCAGTGGTAAGTTTCACCAATTTTTACAAAAACATTATTGCCCATGAAAACCTGCCTGAAGAGCATGAAAGATCCGACCCTGAAAATGATGATCCATCTATTCGCATATAAAATAAAGCATTCAATTTGATTTTTAAAAAAATGTATCTTAATAATTAAAGAAAATAAAGCTATAGATTTGCTAACATCAATCGAATTTTATTCATGAAATTAGTCTAATTTATTCAGTCTTCGCTGCAAAACTGTATATATCCAAAAGTTTGGAGCAGAAGTGAATATCTCCATATTTAAAACTTCTCTAAAATTAAACAACACATATAGTACTTCTAAATAGTGTTGCGATCGTGGCCTTTGGTTCGTTATTTAAAACACAATATTAAATAATTAATATATAAGTTCTTTATTTCACTTTAATCATATAAAATTCACAATTCCTCAATTAATCAACTCAACTCTAATTATCGCTAACACTGTACTTTCAATTATCGCAATCTAATTACACACTTTCGCTTCTTTATTACTTTCACTTGTTAACACTGCAACGTCTAAGACAAGACTCTTTTTCTGGCGGTGACAACTGTTATATTTATACCCTAGAAACTCTCCGGATTATTCTGGAGTGTTCTATTCCATAAGCTTCTTGACTGTTCTATTCATTCTTATTCCTGAACCTTATAATCGATTCTCCGAACCTGAAGTCGTTTACTCTCCATTACCAGTAGATGTCACCAGTTGTCTCTTTCTATTGCACGTAACAATAGTATAGTTAACATTTATGTATTTGTTAAATTTATATTCCAAATAAACTTTGGCTATTTTCTCGAAATGCGTTCTTACGGAGATATTCAGTTATGCATTTCAAGTACTCATATATAATGAAGAGCCGCACTATAGTGTTTAAGTTCAAAAATTGAAATTATACAGCAAGCAGCTTTCTTTAAGTGTGGATATTGTGATTCTGACATGAGTTTCCAAAATTCAAAATTTTTTTCAGAAATTGGATATTTATCTTCAATAGTATTACAACTAAATGGGTTCATAAAATTAAAACCTTTTAAATCTTCAAACCTAAGTTTGAAATCCGCTTGCAATTCTTCAAATTTTTCCTTATCTTTGTTTAAATTTTTTTCTTTTCTTCGTCGATAGAGATTAATTAGCTTGGACTTAAAATCATATACAAATTGCCGAAGTTTAGCTTCAAAACTAAGAGTAGTTACTGATAAATCCATTGAAATGTTCCATAATGTCTGTAAGAAACATAAAGTCAAGTTCCATGGCCTAATTCTGGGTAGTTTTTGCTTTTTCTTTTGCAAATGTTATGATAGGATTATGGAGTTCCACAAAATGCAAGATCATAAATTGAGGAAGAGTTTTCGCATTTGTTCTAATTATAAATTCACAATCCGCAAAACAATCCTCGATGCATTTTTGCATTTTAAGTAAATTTAGCTATGAGTTGCTCGCGGTGAATTATGAAGTGAACAGGTAAAAAATGTGGAATTTCAGGATTGTTGCTTAAAAGAACAATGGCACACTTCCCACAATTGTAGGCACTCTATCAGTCGCAACACTTACGAATTTATCACGAAGCAATTCAAATCTGTATCAAAGTCAAAGTCAAAGTAAATTTTATTGAGGCTGAGATACATAAAAAGTTTTGGTACATGACTTCGTGAAACTATTAGAATATATATATATACATATATATATATATCGCTGCCTGGCTTACAGATTTGCCTGGCTTACACTCGATTTTCAATTTATGATTAATGTCGCTGGACATTAACTCTACATTTATCACATTATTTGTCACAATTACAGCTCTGATGATTACTTGAGTATTTGTACATTTGCTCCCGATGTATATTTTCTTCACTTTGTCTTACTGACACTAAACCTAACTTAACAATTACATAACAAACCTTAACACGAGCCAAAGGGACTCTATACTTATGCAGTATCACAAAAGGAGTTTCAATTACTCAAAAGAAAAAAAAAGAAGGATCCCTACTAGGTGTTGCCAACTTGAAAATTCAAAATTCATGACTAGGGTCATTGCCATTCGTCCTATTCTACAGTTAGGTTGGTATATCAACCTGTACATAAATCTATATCTATATCTATAAATTCAGTTCAGTATATTATAAAATAAAACGGAAAAATAAAAGGATGAAAAGATGACAGTACCTATTAGTTAATACAGATTAGATTCGTTATTGTATCATATATGTATAAGGAGATATTGATATCTGCTTATCAATGTCATTACATCTCTATGTTTCTATATCTCTGTATAAAATATGTATATGTATATATATACAGGTATAGGTATATGTATAATATCATGATGTGAAAGTGAATATTGCCCTTTAGTTGGTTGATCAGTTGTCAGTCAGTGTGAATGCATCCTAGCCTTCCGGCACACCTCTTCACGTCTAGGGAAAAGGTACTTCTAATTATATAATTTGACGTGGATGCCTTCTCATAGAAGGGTACTCTTAGTTGTGTGGTGGGGTTACTGAGAAGAGTGGGACGGGCAACATATTAATCGGTGACAAATAGTAATTGTCGCTTAGTGAATCGTTCCTATTTTTGCTAAAGATATTTCTGATTAACGGGTTGTCATGGGCTTCCATCTTCGTGAGCACCTTCGTGGATAGGCTTAATAAGTACTTTAATAACGGTGGAAATTTGGCCTCGCTATATAAAAACTTGTTAGAATACCATTTGTAGCTATCTGGTTTTCTAAATTTACCTACACAGTGTCTAACAACCCTTCTTTCGAAAGTTTCTAATTCATTCGCCACGTTTGGGGTTATCTGAAATCAGGACGAGAATCCATATCCGATGATGGGTCGAATTAGTGATTTATATATGAGTATCTTCATTTTTTATGATAGAGCTTTCGCGTTAAGGAGAGGTCTTAACATTGCCGTAGCCGCCTTGGCCTTTTTTAGTACGTTTCTGGCATGAGGGTTAAAACGTAGCCTATTGTGAAGAGTAATTCCCAGGTACTTTATCTCTTCTTTAAGGGGTATCTGCTTATTGTTTACTCTTAGCGAGAGGGACTTACTTTCTCTTACAGCCGAGTAGTGTCCCTTGCCGCTTGCATTACGAAAACAAATGAGCCCGCTCTTCTGTTCGTTTATTCTGAACCCCCAATTATTGTAGTACTTGGTCAGCTCAGGTATAAACCTTTGGATCTCGTCTAATGCCCGGTCGGGTTTCCTGTCCTGCGCCAGAATTAATGTGTCGTCAGCATATAGGCTGGCTGCTGGTCTATCTGTTTCTAAATTTCTAAGCGGGAAATCGTACGTGTAGATGTTGAAAAGTTTTGGGCCAAGTATAGAGCCCTGCGGCACCCCTGACTTAACATGAATTGTATTTGATACCTGCTGAGATATAGAGATTGTGGCAAGTTTATTGTCCAAGAAACTGTTAATTGATTTGGTGCATTCTAGAGGGCAGCCGACCTCCAGTAGCTTAAAAACTAAACCTTGATGCCACACACCGTCAAAGGCTTTCTCTAGATCGATGTTTAGACCCACCGTGCACGCTTTTTTCCTCCGCTTTTGTGTGATTTCGTTGAGTAGAGCAAGAACCGCATGGTCAGTAGAATGAGTTTTTTTTAAAGCCGAACTGATTATTAGGGATTGTGCCGTGCTCATCATAGAAGTTTTCGAGATTAATTGCAATAACTCTTTCAAATAATTTCCCTAAGTTTGATAGCAGGGCGATCGGTCTAAAGTCCTTTAGTTGTTTAGCGTTTCTTTTTTTTGCTATTGGCAATAATTTGGCTGTTTTCCAGCCTGAAGGGAAGTATCCGTTGTTAGTACAATGATTAAAAATGGTTGCCAGTTTCTCATCTAATAATTTAGGGCATTTGCGTAGTATGTAGTTGGAGATGTTATCGGGACCGTAAGATTTTTTATTGTTTAGACTGGCTCTAATTTCAGCAACTTTATTAGGGGTAGTGAATGTGTTATTGTTCATGGAAGGAGATGACGCGGTATTCCTGACAGAAAATTGTACAAGGGTACTACCGGAGGTATTGTTGTGGAAGGAGGTCAGTTTATTTGTTAGCCTTAGCCCAAGATGTCTGTCCAGATCTGGAATTTTCTCTGAGTACACTTCTGTAAAATAGTAATGAAAAGCTTCGAGTTTCTGTGCAGTGGTTATTAGGTCCCTGTTTAGGTGACTCAAGTTATTATTTTCAATGCTAGTGCCAAAGTATTTTCTTCCCGTAATGCGGTCAATCTCCTTAAACGCCTGTGGGGATGGGTTAATGTTCTTTAGTCTCTCTTGGAATGCTTTATTCAGTTCCATCTTAACTCTTTGACTTATTATCTGACTCAGACATTTTATTCTCGCGTTTGATTCATGATACTCTACGTTCACTCTGTTCAGATTCCGGTGGAATATTAATTGTCTCTTTGGATATGTGGTTATACTTATGATCTCTGTCATTTAAGACTTTGGAATGTTTTTCTGTACATTCTTTAATTTTGGATGTGATTATTTGAATGTATTTGTCGATATCTACATTTACTATGTTTGCTTCCTCGGGGATTACAATTCTGTTCAGACTATTATGGAGGTCAAAGCGGAAAGCGACCCAATCCGTCTCCGCGTAGCTAGAGTAGCTGCGTGGGTCCAATGGGGTCAGAGAACAATTGTCTATCGTAACGTTAACCAACAGCCCAAAATGGTCTGATGGGGCCGCGATGTTCATACATGACGGGCTATTTGCTGAATCTAGTATTCTTGTGGATAACAAAAAGAAATCTAGTACCGATGCTGACCTTGGGAAGGGGCTAGTATATCTATATTCAAAAAAGACCCGTTGTTAAGCCAGTTCACTAAAGTGTTTCCATTTCTGTTCTGTTGGGAGTCTCCCCAATTAGGGTGTCTTGCATTGAAATCCCCACCTAAGATGGTTCAGTCATAATTGAGAGATGTTTGGTAAAGTAGATTAAGTCCCTCCACAAGGGAGGGGCCAGCATTACTGGGTATATATATACTTCCTATTAGTAGTCTTTTGGTATTTCCTATATTATCTTTGAATGGGATTGTCGCTAAACACGTGGAGAAAGTTTCACTATTTAGAGATGCTTTTTCATATAAGATATTATTTGCTATGAAGATGGCAGTGCCTCTGCCCACATCATTTCTTACTACGTTATAACCCTGGAGATGTAATGTTATAACCCTGGAGATGTAATCTATGTCTATCATTTAGTCTCGTTTCCGAGATAAAGGCAAAATGAGGCTTGTAGCTTTTCAACAAGTCTAGTAGGGAAAGACGTTTTTCATGAGAAATCAAAGAATTGATATTAATTATTTAGTAGCATTGTACTGGCATAAACCAGAACCGGAACCATTCATACCTGACAGATTATTTTTATCTGTGTTCGCCTTTGGAGTCCCCGTTTATGGTATCAAACTTGGTGCTTGCTTAGAGTTGTTAGAATTAGATATCTTTGATGTTGAGCCATTTTCCAATGTGACGTTTGTATTGGTGCGCTTCTCTCCATGCGTTGATTGCCATGTGTCGTAGTTTTCTTCTACACGCTTTTCTATCTGCTCCTTGTCCGCTTGAGATAGCAAATTGGAGGGAAATGTTGGTTCCCCTATATTTCCATCGCTAGATGGATTCATTTTCGGGGTCAGAAAAAACCCTGACCTTGTGATTTAACTTTCGGCGCTTTATCCAATAAACCACCCTTGTTGATTCAACACTTTTTAATCAGCAGAATTTCATGACCAAAGGGCTAAAAATTTCAATATCTTAGCTCTTTTGCCGCTAATATCACTTTAGCTAAATTAGGCACTTATTTTTAGCGCTTTATTTCAAACGTGTATTTACTTGATTTAATTTCTTTTAATTTTAATTTTAATTAATTTCTGCTCCGATAAAAAAAGCCGACCGCACTCTATGGCATCCAAGATGGCCTCTTCAAATCTGTACCTTACTTCATCAAGTGTATATTTCTGACATCGAAACCGCGATTTGCATCGATAAGAGCTACTAAGTCTAACATTTCTTTCTTCACATTTACGTTTGCAGATAAATAGCGGGCAAAAACGGTGAATTGTGGAACCTCGTCGAGAGCTAAAAACTGAATGCTGTAAAATTTTTACTAACTTCACCAATACAACGTTCAGTTGTACGAAGTGACATAGTTATGAACCTGAGCGATCAATCCTTAGTAGAAATTGCTCACAGTTTTACCTTGTCTCCTGCCCCCCAAGGGGCAGTTATAATGTAAACCAATACTAATTTAACTGAAAAGTATCAAGGTGTTTGAAATTCAAGAAGAAACATATAGAAAATTAATTCCTTATGAGCCGTCTGATGAGCATTCATTTAATCTCATCGAAGGGCTCATTGGATAGCATGAAACTGCTCCCTATATACTAAACCAGCAATGAATAAATATTTATTAATGTCATCACCTTGTAAGATGTCATTTCTACTAGGAAAATTTGAATTGATTTTTGTGATTTATTTATTTAAGTTTTTAAATTAATTTTTTGATTTGTTTTCCGCGGAAAGACTGTCGCCCATATGCTGGGGCAAGACGTTATGCCCAAATCCTTACGCCTCACCGTCTTAGAGTTTGATTTGCAACCGGAGTTTGAATTCGGAAAAATATATGAAATCAATCGTAAATGCAGAATATCATTTATGAATTCATCATGAGACTCATTGACATACTCATTTATAAACTCATCGTGACACTCAATGCTATGCTCATTAATGAGCTCATCGTGACACTCATTGATATGCTCATTAATAAGCTCAATTTGACACTTATTATGTACTATCGAAGTACTCATCTAATATTGCAAAATGCATAAAAGAGAAGCATAGAATACATTTCTAAATAAGTGAAAGAGATGCAATACCTCATGCACACTATCGGTGAATAAGTAAATAAATGATTTTTTCCCGGCTTTGATTCAAACGCGAATAAATTTCATCAGTACGTTCATCTGATTGCTTGTGAGGAGCTCATTGATGAGCTCATCATGATATATCTGCCAGGGATATATGCAGTTTTATACTAACGGGCTAAAAACTTTAAGCAATTCTTTTAAGTTTCTTATGATAAATTCCCCATCTCCATATGGACGTCTGGCACAGATAATATGCCAAGCTATCAAAAAATTAGCTTCGTTGGCTCTGTCATCTTCGCGACTAAAAGATGACAAGAGTCCTTAATGCTTACGAAGCCCTGGTTATAATAAGTTAAGAGTCTTCGTTTGCAATTTTGAATTGAGTGGATATTGTGCTTAAAATTGGGGATGACTTACTTCGTAATTTCGTGTAGTGTGCAATTGCAATTTTACAAATAACACACAACGGTTTTCCATTATTGTCAATAAAAGCTAATTTTTCGACCCAATTTTTTTTCTTCTTCGTATTTTCATTGTTGATGTTTTTTGATAATAAATTTATATCCAAAGTTTGAAATTGAAACAAGAAAATTAATAAAAATACACCGCAGAAAAATTACACATCGTAAACAAGCGTAAATTGGCTTGATAAAGAACTCTACCAGATTTTTTTGAAAAAAAGAAAAGAACACTTAGCTGATAGGAAAACTATCACTGAAATATGGTTCCACCCACAACCAAAAAAAAAAACTAAAAAAGAAGTAAGGAAATTCATATTAAAAACAAAGTATCCTTTTCCCTCTTGTTCAAGCGCGCTCACCACAAGATAATTTTAAAACAGGATTAAGGAAACGCAAGCTATGTACGCACTCAGAGAAATTTCTCATTGATCATTCCCAAATTTATTGCAAATTTCATTTTTTTGCGCCTGTGACTGATTAGCATACGTTTGGGTTTGCTTAAAGCGTTTAATGAGGGAATTTTTCATAAAATAATTTTACTTTTTTTAAATTTTTTTGTAATATTGTCGCTTAACAAGTCTTTCTGTTGATTATCTGTAGAATATCTGAAATAATTTTTACGTAATGATTGTCACTTAACAAACTCATTTGGCGTTTCTCAGTAAGAATAACGATCGATAAGGTACGCATGTGAGCTTGCGTTTCCATAAGCAGGTGCTCTGTTTTAACGAGATTGAAAAATACCAATGAAAACAATGTTTCGTTTTTTTTCGCGAAGCGAAAACTAGCCACTCTTATGAATATTGTTGCGAGCGTAGCCTTTGGTTCGTTATTTAAAACACAATATTAAGTATTTAATATACAAATTCTTTATTCCATTTCTAATCTAATAAAATTCGTAAACCTTCAATTAATCAATTCAACTTTAATTATCGCTAATACTGTACTTTCAATTATCGCAATCCAATTACAACACTTTCGCTCGTTTATTACTTTCGCTTGTTCACACTTTAACACTGCAACGTCTAAGACAAGACTCTTTTTCTGGCGGTGTCAACTGTTATATTTATACCCTAGAAACTCTCCAGATTATTCAGGAGTGTTCTATTTCAGAAGCTTCTTGACTATTCTATTCATTCTATTCCTGAACCTTCCCTAAGATTCCATCATCGATTCTCCGAACCTGAAGTTGTTTACTCTCCATTGCCAGTAGATATCACCAGTTGTCTCTTTCTGTTGCACGTAACAATATGCAACAATAAAAAAAACTCAAATAATATCATTGCTCATTCAAATTATTATTGCAAAAAATCTTGTTGCTCTTGATGAATGGCCGTATGTAATTTTGTATGGCCACTTTTCTGTGCAAGTATGGATTTTTAAGTGGTTTTTCGCATATATTTCTAAAACGGTTCGTCGGACAGTAAAAATGGTTATAACCAATTTCACATTCTGAAGAACTTTTCAGTACATTAAAATCGTCTAGGACTGATCGTTTTCACAGTGTACGTAAAAATCCTAAATTTTTATATGGAAACACCAAGGGTTGCTCGATTTAGTTAATTTTTGAAATTTTATTTGTTATTACTATGAAAACACCATGTACCAAATTTCAGTTCTCTATGTCGACGCGTTCTCAGCCACTGTCCAAATATATATGTAGTGGAAAACGAAATGTTTGTATGGCAACCCCACGAAGGAGCTGCCCGATTAGTCCCATTTTCGCACTTAATTTTACTTTTTTTCGTCCGTGTACAAAATTTTAGCTCTATAAGTATACACGTTCTCGACTTATCGTGCGCACAGACAGACAAACAGACGGATTGACGGACGGACAGATGGACATTCAAAAATCAATATAACTTTTAATATTATGCGTGGGTGTCCAATCCATTTTGCTCTACCATCATTATTTCTATGCGTTACAAACGAAATGACAAACTAAGTATAGGTACCCTATATAGATTTCAACTAGGGGGTATAATTAAGCAGAAGTCAGTCAACTTGATACAGGAATTTAAATCTCTGCAAATGACGAGATAAGATATAAAAAATGTCAACACCATTTTTAACATTCATAGAAAATGTACCACAACCTCTGACCCATGATTCTCTTAAGAAATCCACCTGCAAATTGTGTTGGCCGCCGCCGAATCATTCAAATTATAGGTTTCATTTGATTTCCAGATTGCAGAGGAAGTCAGGAATTACGTCTTGAAACGAATGTTTCCTTTAATCCGATGAAATATGCTGAACTCCTTCCCAATGGATAAATCTTGATTGAGCAGATTTACATTGAATGCTCAAAAGAACGCAGGTAACTACTGCAATTTACCAATCAGACTGTCACTGACAATGAGTGGATTTGGAGTGCAATACCGAACCGACTTGAGTCAACATTGCTTGCATCAATTTAATTTCCTTCTCTCTGCCTTGGTAATTACGTGATAATTAGTTTTCGGTTGTAGTTCGGTTTTGTTATCTTAAAAATAAAAATAAAAAACATGCGGCTGTACATATATACTTAACGTAGGTATGTATGTATGTAACATATGCGAAAATATAATCCGACGAACGAAGCTATTTCTGGGGGTAGAGAATAATGAAAATTTTCTTTCTCATTTTCGTAGTCTCATAGTCTCCGCAAATTTTATTTGTTTGGAGCAAACAAATTTAATTTGCTGAAGTGTAGACATGAGGAAATGTATATAAAAGAAGAAAAATTGCTTAGCTTATGGCTATTTATTTATTTGTCAACAAAAGTTAGGGGAAGGTGGGGCAAGATGGAGCAAGATGGGGATTTTGAGTTTTAACAAGAAATATTATGTTAAGTAGTATCCTAGAGTAGAGTAGCTTCGTCATCTTTATCCCGTACACTAGTACAGGTACGGTACGCCCATTTCCTACGAACTTGTCAGGCTATTCAGATTTCGATTGACTTCATAGATTGTTAGGAATAATAAAGATAACTTGTATATCTACCTCTTTACTGTTATGGATAGGCAGCTGTCGTTTTTTGTCTGTTTTCAGGGCTCCGTACCCAAAGGGTAAAAGTGGGAACTCTGTTACTGAAGGGTCTTTCGGCAAACACTGTCTCAGTGACAGGGGCGTACCGAGAGGGGCACGAACGGGACCGGTCCCCCTCCAGAATGTCAGTTCTCTGCACATAATGTACAAATTACGTATAAAATGTGGTCTGTATATTATTACAAAGTTCGATAAAATAAAATAAAACGTTTTAATCTACAATAGCAGGGCTTAGGTGCTCATATGGGTGCAGGACGCGACTTTAGAGCCCTATTTTTCCGACTCGTTAGGACTTGGGACACCTATGGTCCCCCCAAAAGCCAAATCCTGGGTGCGTTACTGCTCAGTGAGACAACACCTATTCCTAAAATGCCCTCTGCATTCAATCCCAGCGACTTTAGACCAATTAGCATGCTTAGTTTCCTTGCTAAAGTTTTAGAAAAAATTATGTCCCAACAAATCATCAAATTTATCAACGAGCAGAGGACTTGGACAATGTGGCAGTCTGGTTATCGACATGGGCATAGTTGCGAGAGTGCACTTGTGAGGGTATCTGCAGATATTTGTGAAGCTCTCGATAAGGACCAGATGACAGTACTTGTTCTTCTGGAGATTACCAAGGCATTTGATTCCGTAAACCACCAAAGACTGCTTTCAAAGTTGAAAATTCAATTGGGCTTTTCATCCTCCGCCATTAAGCTTGTTGCTGATTATTTACGCAATCGATCACAGATAGTAAAAGTAAAAGATCTTTGTTCTGATCTTACATATATATCTTCGCTCTCGTGTTTCACAAGGTTCCTCTACTTTTCACCTTACATATATTTAAATGATTTATCGAATGTTGTTACTAATTCCTTTATTCACCTTTACGCGGATGACGTCCAGATCTATTTGAGTAGACCAATAGGTTTGATGGAGGATTGTATTTGTCGCATTAATGAATCAACTTTCGTTAAATCCAAACTAAGTCGCACTGCCTAGCTATATATAGGAGCTGGATTGATAAATCGGAACTCCCTCCGGTTTTATTAAATAATTCCGTTCTTGAGTACGTTGACTGCGTCAGGAATCTTGGAGTTTATTTCAGTGCTGATTTCAAATGCTGCGGTCACATTTCAGATTTAATAGGGAAAATCTATGGCCCTTTACGGCAGCTTTGGATAACGTCTGCTTGCCTTCCTGTGGATATGCGCTTACAGTTGGCTAAAACGCTACTCATTTCAATCTTTGCTTATTGTAGTACCATCTTTAGCAAACCTGATGCTCGGTGCCAGAGAAAGTTAGATGTTGATTTCAATGATGCAATACGCTATATTTATAGACTTCCTCGGAATGCTCATGTGTCTCCGTATGTATTGTCACTGCTGGGCACTCCTCTAAAAACTTATTCAGGCCACCGTGAACTCATTCTTCTGCACAAACTGATATATAGCAAGCTTCCGGAGTATTTGTATGAGAGACTGCACTTCTTGCATTCGGGAAGGGGTTGTCAGCTTCTAGCCCCTCGGTGTTCCTCTCAATACGGTGAGCGCTCTTATTTTGTTCAGGCAATACGGAAGTGGAACTTTCTTCTTGCCAATATGCAGCGAACGGGCTCTATCAAGCATTTTTCATCATTGTTGAAAGATTTAAGTTTTTAGGAGCGTAAATGGCACGTACTTTTTACATTTTATAGTTAGTTAGTTTGCTTGTTTTACTTATTTATTTCTTGTCAGGTTAGGCTTAATTTTTTATTCTTTTTTTATTTCCATTAACTTTAATTTAATTTTTTGTTTCGCTTTTATTTATTATTTTTTTTTATTATTTTTCTTTTATGGTGGTATGTTTCGGTTTGTTTTTTATAGATATTCGTATATTTTGTTTTTGTTTTTTTACAACTTATTTTATTATTTTATTTATTTGTTTATGACTTTTTCTTACTTTCCATTAATACTTCTTTCGTTACCTTAATCTATTTTAGTTAGTTTTTATTTTGAACCAAGAACCATTTCATAAAATTAGAAGTACGTATAAGATATTGTAATCTTTGTACATTGGCCTTTAATAAATTTATTTTTATTATTATATAACTGAAACAAAACTTTGAGCAACAGTCTCAGTTGTCTCAGTTCAAACCAATCAGCTGATTTGCCAATTTTGACATTTAAATAATTTTGATCATAGAAAATATATAGTAATAAATTGAGAAAAGTGCTGTTAGTTTATTCAAAGAGCTCAATAAACTTTAATTAGCAATTAAAATTACAAAATAACGAAACTGAGTCAACTGAGACAAGAAAATTCAGTTTCACTTGTCTCAGATGCTCAGTGGTTGCGTTCGATAGCTCAATATGGACAATAAGACAGTTCACCGAAAGTGCAGTCTCAGTAAGCAACTGAGAATATCTCACTTGTCTCACTGAGAATGTGCTTGCCGAAAGCGCCTTTTGTCTCCGATGTCCCTCCGTCTGTCTGTCACTTGGCTGTATCGCATGAACCGAAAAAGGTATACAGTTGAAAATTTCACCGAGTGTGTATTTCTATTGCCGCTATAACAAAATATAAAAATAAAAATAAAAATAAAAATAAAAATAAAAATAAAAATAAAAATAAAAATAAAAATAAAAATAAAAATAAAAATAAAAATAAAAATAAAAATAAAAATAAAAATAAAAATAAAAATAAAAATAAAAATAAAAATAAAAATAAAAATAAAAATAAAAATAAAAATAAAAATAAAAATAAAAATAAAAATAAAAATAAAAATAAAAATAAAAATAAAAATAAAAATAAAAATAAAAATAAAAATAAAAATAAAAATAAAAATAAAAATAAAAATAAAAATAAAAATAAAAACAAATTAAATTAAATTAAAAATTAAAGGGGCCCCCATACAAGAAACGTGATTTTTACACAAGTGCCTAAAAAATAACGTGCTTGGTTATTGAAAAATGTAAACATTTCTCCTTAAGAAAAAAACAAGTATATTTATCTTTGTCAAACACATGCTCAATTTCCTACAACCTACATGCATTTCTTTCCTTTAAAATTTGGATTCATTTATTTTTAATTTTTTCAAATGACGCCTACTCTGAGGGTAAGCCCGAGAAAAAATAGAAGATGGTAGACTGTTCCACATTCGCACAGTTCGGTATAAAAAAGCATCATAGATTTTACTGTAGGACTGAAAGTATCTTGAAGGGTGAAAAGATGTGCGTGGCTTGGAGCGGGCGTATTATGTGATTGAGTTAATCTGCAAAGGTTAAGATTAGATATTTCTTCAACACATTGATCATTCATCTAGCCATAAAGGAGGGAAGGGCATCCAAAATTTTGGCGATGTTCCAGTCAGTCGATATGATAAGTTAATTGCCACATGAGCAATGAGCTCGAAGGCTGTCTTTTGGGATTTTTTTTTTAAATTTCATCTTCTAATTTTGTCCTGCACGGAGATTCGGTCAGAATAGCAGTTCTTTCTTTAACTTAAATTTTTCTGTTTTGAATACGAGCAGTATAAAACAGTAACCTGTTATCAGTATGTGAGATAATATCTGGACCATAAATACTTCTATTAAGATTTAAAATGTATCGGAGTGAAATGAGTAGCTTTCGGGATGAATTGTAAAATTTTCTGAAATAATTGCTTCAATGAAATACAATGGATACTTTAACCAATTTTTATTAATTTTACAGGGTGGTTGCTTGGTGATACTCGGGCATATCCTTCAAAGTTTTACAAAATAAATCCAAAGATTTCTAGCAACTTGTTCTAGTACAATAATTTGTGTAATACGTCAATGGAAGTGTCAGACGGGTCCCCATTAATATTATCATAAAACCACTTTCTTCGGATGAACGGTTTAAAAGATATAGCCAAATTTATTTACAAGAGTACTAAACTTAGTTTAAAAAGGAAAATCTGGAATTACTCCAGAGAGCATACCGAATTTGGCAAAAAAATTTCATAATTTTTTCTGAAAATTGTTTATTATTTCACCTCTTAAATATTTACTATAATTTCTGAGACACTCTGTGTTGAGGTGCTTTTAGGTTCATCACATGATTGCTTGGCCCTAAATCGTGCAGCAAAGTAGACATCATTATATAAGAAAATCAATTGCTTGCATTGATTAAGGTAAAGATACACGGTGAGAGACTTTTGGTCTTCAGTCTACGGCTTACATAGACTAAATAAAATCTCCGAAATGCTTACGGCAGGCATCGAGACGTAAAAATTAGGTGTCCGAAGATCATAATACAGAAGTCTCTAGAGACACATCTCCGAAGTGCATGCAAAAAATTTGAAGTTTGGTCTCTAGAAATCTCCAGAGATCTTTGTTAATTGTCAAGCAAGATTTGTTAGAAAGATTTATATCAAAAGTTATTATAATTTTTATGTTATGCGAAAAGTGAAAAAGCTTAAAGAAATATGCTCATGGTGTACAAAACTTACGGGATAAACACAAAAAATGTGTGTGATTTTCAAAAATAACCAGAAGTCCATTGACGAAACAAATTTTCTGCCCTAAATTTATTATATTAATCTTTTTATGAATTTGTTTTTAACGATTTGTCAAATTCACACCACTTTATTCCTTTTCCTTTCCGAGTTGACCTACACTTAATTGACCATGGACACACAAATGGTCTCCGGAGACCTGGAGACGACAAATGAACAACTTCGGAGATCGGATACCGCACCTGGAGACCTGGGGCTTGATTTTGATCAGAAAAAATGATAAATGACAATGACATCGTGACTTTTTTCCGAAAATGCGTTTCTTACAATATGACTTTATCATAAAAAGTGACATTTAGCGTTAAAATATGACTTATATTCGAAAGGCCGATTCCTAAAAAACTGGGTAACATGACAAATGACTTTTGTTTCATGACAATTTTTGCAACTGAAGTCACTAAGTTCTTGCCGCTGGAACTTTTGTCATATTCAAGTGATATAAAATATGTCAGGTAAGTATAAAAATAAAAAAATTATTATATTATTATATATTATTGTATTATAAAAAAAAAAAACTCAATTTTAGCAGCAAACCGCAAAAGGACACGTTACTTTCGTTATAACATTTCAGCAAATATTTTACATACTGCCTCCTTCTTTGGATACTCCTTCGCAATACGATGTGCTCCATTACTTTGTTGTTCGGAATATATTCAATCACTGCGCAATTGTCAAATTGTTACTGCTATAATTTAAGATACATGTTATGTCACCCAACAATCAGAATTCAAAATTGTGGCATAGTGACATTGTCCTTCCTTCGAAGTCATTTTGTCATTGTCATTTGTCATTTTAATTTTTATCAGAATCCAGCCCCTGTTCGTTGTAAAATACACGACGGGAGACCGAAGACTAAAAAATTCTCTAGAGATTAGAGATTTAGAGAATTTTTGCATCTTTAAAGTGTAAACATGGGCCTCTGGGTCTCCAGAGAGCAAAAAATTGATCTCTGGAGGTCAAAGTCTCTCGCGGTGCAGCTTCACCTTTAGAGTAGTAGCGGTTAGTGATTCGAAATAGAATTTCTATTTTTATTTATTTACACCAATACAATAACAATAGTGAGTTATCCATTCCAAATAAATTGATATTCCGCAGCTATATATATCAGACAGAATGTTACAAATAAAAGTCCTTCCAAAGTTAAGCGGATGTAGTGACCTGAAAATAAAAGCGAACATGTCAAAGAAAACGTCATCAGTATACTTTTTATCTGTTATGTAGATGTCTTTGTACCTCAGTAATCCATAGATATAATTCTGTAGAGAATTTTTTATTTGTGAGATGGTCAGGCATAAATAGCAGAATTAACATATACTTATGGGTCATACAAACCTGACTATTTTTCCCAACCGAGATTAGATCCTGGGGTCATCATCTGCGGCACAAGTCATACATACGACCCCGGTTTTATTCCTGAGGGCATCATCCTATTTGGCCTATACAAATACTATGATACCATAGAGATATTCTAACGGCGTGTAACACTGATACCTGGAAGACGAAAAGCTTTGAATGTCATCAAGCTTTTATCCAGTGAGCTAAATTGAATGAAAATAGAAAAAAATTGTTTAAAAAAAAATTACTTACATTTAAGCGGACAGGGAACTATACACATAGTGAGTTCTTCACTAGATTATTCAGGGAACATAAAATGTAGTATTTATACAATGTTAGGATTTAATGTATGTATGTATGTATGTATGCATCGAGAGTAGTGATTGCAAAAATTATTGTAAAGTAAAAACCGATTTTTTCGGTTTTAGTTTTTCTAAAACCGATTAATCGATTTTTAGTTGGTTTTAAAAAGAAATTGTTTTTGAAAATTATTCCTTGTCAAAATAGTTCAATTTTTTTCATGTTAATAATAATAGAAAATATAATATTTATTTAAAAATAAAAAAATGTATATAATTCATTAACAATACAAAAATGAAAAGTTATTTGTAAAAATCCTGGAAACATGTTTTTTAAATGTAATTGAAATGAGCACGTAGAAAGCATAAGTTATCAATGGGTTTATCACTTAATCGTGATCTCAGTTTGATACAAATTTCCAGATACTGAAAACACCCTCTCTGGTTCCACACTTGTAGGAGGAATTGATTTCAAAGTATTATAATCACATTGAGATAATAGGCAAGATACAACCAATTTATTGAAAGAGACTATATATTAGATCTGCTTAGCATTTTCTTCTGGCATCTGCGGCAGGCAGGAACTGGCCGTACTGAAGAGTATTGGTTCCTGCTGATACGAAACGCCTTATATACATTACAACCAACTTATTATTTCATAATATAATTTTTTTATTATAATTAATGAGCGCGTTTGATAATTAGTGAAATATCATAAAAACTGAGTTTGGTAGATATTCCTCTGATTGTGGTACCTTAGCTACCGAAAATCCGTTGATTAATTATAATGAAAAATTTATATTATGAAACAACAAGTTGGTTGTATCTTGCCTATTATCTCAATGTTTATGAAACTATTTGTTAAGGAAACGATAAATGTCGACGTCAAGGAATGGGAGGGAATTAAGAATATCGATAAGAAAATATTAAAAAAAAGTTGTTTCGATGTCTAAGAAAAGGTAAGGAATGCGTTAAGAATAACTTTAAGAAAATGCAAAGATTTCCACCAGAAACCTATAAGAAATTGTTAACTCATGTCGATAAGAAAATATTAAGAAAAGGTTACATTCGGTAGAGAATTACAAAAGAGGGGAAACTACTCGAATTTTGACAACCATTGTGAACCACAGATGTATCGTTTGCGGCAAAAAAAAAGTTAACGCTTTTTAAGAAGTTTAACGAATTTTTTAAGTGAAAAGGCTGAACTACAGTAGATATAAATAACTTTACGAATTTGAGCGAGACTGAGGTTTACTTACGAAAAATTGGTATTTTTAGCCTAAATATACATCACATTCCGTAAGAGTTATTATCTTGGAATTTAATGTTTTCAATATTATAAAGTGGTAAAAGTGAAAAAATTAACAAATGGAAGATGATTTAATTGAAGATTTTTCTATTAATTCGCAGGGCCATTCTTATTTCATTTTAATGTTTGCATTGCACTTTTAATCATTTAGTAATAATTCAATTGTTTGATACATCGCGTTCTTACGGAATGAGCGATTCTTACCGTACCTTTATTGACTGTAATTTAATTTTTAAACTTAACGAAAGTTCCCCTCACACTAGTTAAAGTTGATTTGTGCAAGCCTGTTAAATTAAAGGGAGCGTTCGCTTTACGTAAGTAAATGTACTTACGGATACGTCTATTGTAGTTCAGCCTAAACTCTCACTTTGTTAAAGTTTTCGGCAAGTTGTGTTCACTGGGTATTCATACACAGCATTGAGTGAGCACCACCAGTGCAGTGACACTGCCAGCGTATCAGTTCAGTTCTGATCCGATTCTTTCCGCTCTGTTCTGTGATGCCAGCATCCCGCAATTTGTGCAATTTTTCATCTTTTTTTTTTAAAAAGAATATTTAAAGAAACGAAAAAATTTTCATTAATAAAAAATCGGTTTTTAGGACGCTAAAACCGATTAATTGATTTCTTGAAATCGGCCGCTTAAGGGCCGATTAATCGATTAATCGGGTAATCGAGTAACCGATTTTGCAATCACTAATCGAGAGTATGGCCGATCGTTACACTGATCCTGGGTTAGCGGCCAGGCCCACCCATACCCCCCAACTACACTAAACACATAAGGAAAAAGGCATGTATTTGGAATTGGCTGGGCGTTTAACCGCAACATCAGCTCATATCTAAGGCTACTACATCACAAAATAAAAATAAAAATTATAAAATAATTTTTATAAGAATAATTGGAAAGGAAGGATTTTAATTCATGCATGGTTTTTCCGAGCAAAAATATGAAAAAAATTGGTAAATTTAAAAAACTAACACAAAATTGTAGGAATACCAACCGCTAAGCGGTCTCTTAGTATACTGTCGTTAGCCAGTTAAGCTGTTTGGGATTTAAAATAAAAACATTGAAAAACAGAAAAATATTTATGAAAATTTGAGAGAAACACAGGACTTTGAGAAATCAAAACATGCGGGGAGTGCAGTGGAGGCGAGGTGGTAAGATAAATCCACTGCACACACAATTGAACTCTACTCGCTTTGCTACAGAAAACAAGTGTTTTATACAATATTAAGATTTAATTAATTGAAAATGTATGTACCTGGTCCAGATTTCTTCTCGATTCGCCAAAAAAACACAACCTAACTTAAATTCCGACGGAAAACGATCGATTTATTCTACTGTTCTTCATTTTTCCGGAGAACAGAAGCAAATTGGGCTGCCTGTAACCTAAAGTTTAAATTAAAAAAATATTTAGTCTCGCAAGAAAAGTCAACAAGAAAATCTAAATAATTTGAGACGCCAATTTTTAGATAAATATACAAATGAAAATATGAATTATAAAGATTATATAAAAACGAAATAAATAAAAATTATTATTAAAAATTTTCAAATCGACTGAAAATGGTTGTCCGATTTGGCAAATCTGTTGGAAATCGGACCGGAAATAAATGAAATAAATGAAGTAGGCGATGCAGACTGTCCCCATTTTAGTTTTGAGTGATTAGTAGGAAGGAAAAGATATGTAGGTAGGTACCTACTGCCTTTTTTATTATTTTTGTTTTTTTTTCAAATTGAAATATCTATATATGCAAATTAGATTAACTTATCCTACATATTCGTGTGTGACCATGCTACGTTAAGTTCCTAAGCTCATGTTTGTGTGAAATTTAGCTTTACGTTGAATTGATGAATTGATCACAATTTTCTTTGGTCTTAATTTTAATTTTTTAATTACGTTGTGAATTTTCTAACTTTCCTCGAGTTCGTGGGCTCAAAAATTACGCTGCGTCCAACAAATGTTTTGGTCACACTTTGTGAATTTGAAGTGAATTTCTCCATTCTTAGCTGAGGAATTACAACGCACGATAAGGGACGCGTAACAAACAGTCTTCAACCAGCCACACTGAACTTTTCAGCTCGATAAATTATACTAACTTGTAAAGTAACTGATTATTATGATTTGAATTATGCAATTATTATTATAACCTCCTTATAATACTACCAAGAGATACTAGAAAAAATATTCATTCTGGAGAAGAAAAAATATTTCCACAAGTACGTATCTGGCCATTTATAAATCTTGAAATATCACCATATAAAATCTGTGCAAAAAATTTCAGCCTATCACGGAAACGCGTTTCTTTGCTGGTTTTTTTGAACAAGATAGTGTTAAATAAGAAACGGAAATTATATATCATGGTAAAGTATAACATGTTTAGAACCAAAATTGTTTTGAAATATATTTTATCTAATTTTTAAAAAAATGTGTTAATGGCCATATTGCCAACACGTTGTTGGTAATATGGTCATACCTGTATGAAAAGTCTGAAATTATACTGTATTATAAGTTAGGTTATGTTTTTATCTAATGTTTTATCAAACAATTTATCAATATCACTTTTTACCACAATCTAAGCTTTAATACCGATGTAAAGAACACAAGATATTGCAATACAATAAAACTTACTTACTTTATAATAAAGAACTTACCGCGTAAATATTAGAACTGCGTCTTAACAAACAATTTTTGCTGACACTACTCTACTACTCACTATTATGGTAGCATTATATACTCTTCTTTGGATTTTGCTGATAATGATTGCACCAGGTTTACATTTGGCTTAAGGAGGTTTGACCATGTGTCCCAATATCGTGATTCTCTCCTGGGATGATGTTCGATAGATTCCTACTTGATTCAAAGAGCGTTAGCATTGTTACATAAAAAAATATACTCAATAGAGCCCAGTTACTTATACGAAAAGTTAAAATTTCTCAGCTTGCCTCGCCCACTGACATATATAATATGGACTGACTACCTTCATAGAAATGTACTGCAATAAGTGGGCTCACTTCTATATTGCTGACTCTTTCGGACTAAGGACCAAGTACCAACAGAGAGAGAACTGTGAACAAAAAATTAATAAGTGGATCTATCGAAATAAATGTTTTAAAATTAATTATTTGGTTTAATTACTGATAACATTGTTTTACCAAACGCAATATATTCATTAGATATGCAGCAGAAATTCGAAAAGTTTTATTATAATCGCTTTTCCAGCTGCACGCTCATTTTTTCAACTTCCCGCCGATGATTTTTTTCAATGTTGGGACCGGGCGGCGTAAGAACTTTTCTTGACATTAGCAACTGAGCCCACATGAAATAGAAAGTTAATCAGTCCATATTATATATATATGTCAGTGGCCTCTCCACAGGAAGATATTGTTGCCGCGCACTAACGCTGCAATAGGACGTCGTTCTTCCTTTGGCCACGTTATCCACACATGGAATAATTTACCTAGTGAGATTCAGAGGGTAGGCACTACTGGGATATTCAAGAAGAGACTTTTTCATTATGCGAGTAGTATTCATTATTAATTTGTTTTTCTTTTTGATATTATCTTTTTTTTTCTTCTTCGTTTTACATTGTATTTATCTTTATCTTTTTCTTTTATATTTAATGATATTTTTATTTATTTTTTTTAAATTTATATACTGAATTATGCCAAGTTGTTTGTTTTTTCTTTCTTTTTGATTACTCATTGAACCGAATTTTGTTATCTTTTTACTTAAGTACATATTGAAAAGATTGTATTATCTTGTTGTACTTTGTCCAGAAAATATACTATTATTATTATTATTATTGTTACTCGCTTCGTGTCATGTTCTACTCAAACAGATTTCCAGTTCAGATACTACAGTGGCATAATGGCAAACTATGCGTACGATATGTGCTGTCATCTTTCGTGAAAAACCCAAATTACGGTCAGTGGGCATATTGCCAACATGAGCATATTTTATTCATCTACCTCATATAGAGAAAAATTAAAGTTTTGTATGGCAACACCAAGGAATTGCTGCCCGATTTAGTTCATTTTTGAATTTTGTTTACTATAGCTATGAAAACACTATGTAGCAAATTTCAGCTACCTATGTCAACGCGTTCTCAGGCTGTGCCGAAATATATAGAGAATATAAAGAATATGGCAACTCTATGAACGAGATCCCATTTTCGAACTTAAATTTAATTTTTTTTTTTAAATTTCAGCATTCTTATTGAACGCATTCTCGGGTTATCGTGAAGACGGACAGAAAGACTAACTAACTTTCAATATTATGGGTCCAATCCAACCCATTTTGCTCTAGCAGCAATGTTTCTGTGCGTTACAAACGGAATGAAACAATTAGTATAGCCTATAGATATATGCCCAATAGAAACAGTGGCCCAACCTCACCATATGCGATGCGACCACATACCAAGTTCGGCCCATTAAGCTTTCATGTTTCCATAAACAAGCAATACATCGCATCATCCCAGGTCTTTAGAAATTTTCCCAAAACCCTGTGCGAATGATTGTTATATAAACAAACCGGCTCTGCGTAAAGTAAAGCTTAAGAAAACTTTCAGAATCACGAAAAGAATAATTTGCAAACTCGAAATAAAATATACTTATATAACAGGATTATGGAAAATTCATGGCGCAACGAACTCCACTGCCCATCATACAAAAAAATTTAATAAATTTTATTCAAAGAAATTAAGGAACTCCTCGTTCTGGATATTTTCTATTCCTTTCTAGAGCTTTTACGTGTATACGCAGCTGGCAGACAGGTGAATTGCCTGTTTTCTGAGATTATGTGTATATTGTAAACTAACAACCAAGGACCACCTCATTTCAAATGTCAATTTAAATGACCACATCTGATTAAGGATGCTTATCATTAACAATCAAGACCGGCCCAGGCAGCCATAGGGATGAAAATGTGCAGAAAAGTGTCGCATTCGCATTACACCTGCTTCTGCGGCACATGCCCTTTGCTTTCGTCTTTGAATGCAAATGAAAATAATTCAAAAAATTTACGATGACATTTTACACTTATTTCAGAGATGGTTCCTGTTTAAGTAAAACTATCCTCTTTTGTTATGGCTTCTGTCGAAACATTTTACCGTGCCCTTGCTGTGGCATCAACTTTACATCTTTTGAGTTGACCACTTGAAACAGTTCCGACAAGATGTCAAAGATTAAAATCTTGTGTAAATCGAATAAAAGGCTCCAGTTTAACTATCTCACCAGTTTCGTATACAAGGTTAGGTAGATACTGTTTTTGCGGATTTTACTTTTATCCTCAATGATTCGGAAATTACTGTGCAACACATAAATACGTGATCAAGATTTCAACCTTAACCCTAGACGACTAAATAAGCAATTACGGTGAGCGGTATCCTTCAGGAGTTTTGAAGATTGGAGAAAGAATGAAAAATTTCGATTAATCAAATGGGGCAGCACAGGATAAACAAATAGTATGAGATGGGTCAATCCGCGCGCGCTGACCCTTTTTCTCCCCTTTAATTATCGACTATTAATCTTGAGGGTGGAAGATGTCTAGCCGAATTCATATAGTGAGGGTGTGGAGGTTGATTTAGTGTGTAGCTTTGAATTTAAAAACGAATTTATTGTCGAATTCATTAGTCTACTTAAGATATTGAGATATTACCATCATTTTTATTACCGTGGTCTGCATTTATTAGCACTTTTAAGGAATGGTAGTAGGGCTGTAAATGGTTCTAAAAAAATCATATTTTTAGTTTTTTTTTTAAGTGAAGCAGTTTTTATGACTTGAATGAAATCGTATAGGCCGTATAGATATTATAATACATCTAGGCCGAATTTATTTGTGTAATTATTTACCCATAGCTTTTAATGGGTACTAATTCGCCTATAATTGAACCCCGCTTTTGAACAAATAATAGACATTGAAGGTTACGAGTGAGTGCAGATCCTTGACAAGTTGCTTAATTTATATTAGAAGCTCTTGAACAGTTTGTCATTGAAAAAACTCTACACATCGAGTTCGTGTAAGATTTTTTTTAATGTAAGTGAAAATAGAGGAGCCGACGGTAGTTTAACGTATTATACTATTCTTACATTCATTAAAAAAACTATATAGAGAATTCTGATCGATCTAAAAATATCCACCCTGGTATCTGGTATTTGGCGAGAGGAGTCTTGAAAAATCAACAGAAAGTGTTAGGTCAGGTCATTCTATTAATTTATTTTCACTGGCATAATGACTGACTGACTGACTGACCCACTTGTTTGTACATATCTTAAGAAAATGGGCAAAACCTGCAGATTTGGAAGCCCATCAGACGCTCGGGAAATGAAGTAATAATCTTCCTAAAAGGGCGAACGTGAACTGAAACTAAGAAGGGCTGGGGTATAGGACAAAAGATCCTTTGGGTCGCTGTGCTTAGAGGTTGGATCTCCGGCCTCATGCTCCTCCTCATATAATAATAATAATAATATAACTTTTTTCTTACGTTGTTAGTTTATATTAGATGAGATCAGTTTGATCTCTTTTCAAGCGTCTACGACAGGCACAAACCAAGCCGTATTGATGAGATGCCATACGAAACGCTTGTTTGATGTGAAATAAATTTTTCTAGTTTTTTCTTGTAAATTTTTTTACATGGAAGTACTTACATTAAAGTGTGATAATCTTCTAAACTACTTACCAAAGAGGAAAGAAAATTACCCCACAACGTTCGCAAGGGAACGTAGATGTGAATTAATATGCATATATCAGATAGATTATGTAGCGTTATATGGATTTTAAGGAAAATGTAATGATTAAAATGTAGAAAATAAAATTATATTAAAAAAAATTTTAAAATAAATAACTTTCGTAAATATATTGCACTAAAAAGTATCTAAAAAATAATTTTTATTTTCACAGTGATATACATAAGAAAAGTTTCATTGCAAAATAAGAAATGCTAGAGCTCGGATTAAATCTTAAAATTGAATGTTTAACAATATTTTAAAATTAAATTACTTTGCTTGACTTTAAATGAATGTAATGAAAATTTTCTTGTGTATATATCACTGAGAAAGCAAAAATTATTTCTTACTTTTTAGTGCAACTTATTTTTAAAAAAAGGCCTTTTTAATATATTTTAGTTCAACTCTTTCCAAGTATTTATTTTTCTCAATTTTTCTATTTTCGTTTATTTTCTCCCGACATTCAATTTAGCTATTTGTGGTAATAGTAGTGTTAGTGTTTTATTTAACAGCAATAAATACATGCTTTATAACCATAGCTTATATTGTTATCTAAGCTTCTATACAATAGGAACATTTTTTTTTCATATATTCAATTATTTTCTTCCTAAATTTTCTCAGTTCATTCTCATTTCTTATTTCCATTGATTATTCATTACATTTTATACATAATCATATTTTGCGTATTAGAATTTTTAAATTTACTTAACCAAAATCTGTCATTATTTCTCAACAAATATGGTTGCGTTTCATTGACATATCTAATATAATTACACAAATATTCTGGAAGCATATTGTTCTTAATTTTAAATATACTTAGTAGGTTTTAAGAATGCATTTCAAAATTCTTTCACAAAATCATTTTAAGATTAAGAGACTTAGTCAAATGCCGTATAAACTTAGTACGTCTTTCCAAGTGTCTTCGTCATGTGACATGCAAGACTATAGCATTCCATTCTAGGTCTGATATAAGATTTGTTTCGCTAGATTTGACAGGGCGATATATTTCTTACACCTTTTTAAGAAATCCAAGATATTTCTATACTTCTTTCGCAACAGAAAAGATATTATCTGTCAAACTTAACTTACTGGAAATATTAATCCCAAAAATGCTTAGTGACGGTGAATTAGAAATCAATGCTTCATTAAAAAAAAAAAAACAAAAAAACGGAAATAGTTAAGTGATGATCTTGCTTTAAAGAGATGATACAGCTTTGGGATGATAGATCATAAATTAGATTAAAAATGGTTAGACGTCAAGAAGTAATCGACAAGTCGAAATAAGTTTCATCGCGGATACATATAAAATAATAAATAGATTTATGGAAGAGCAAGTAACATTATTTGAGTCTCAATAGACTTAGAACGGTTTTAACTGAGATCAAATAGATTTGAAAAAGAGCGAACAGTTTTATTATCAACTAAATTAAAGTCAAACAAATTTATTTTGCCTTTATAAATTAAAAATTTAAAAATTCTCCGAAATGTATGAATTTAAATAAGTAAAAAATGCTTCGTACGAACAACAATGCATATAGTTACTATTAGCCTTGTAAATAGTATAAAAGTATGGTAAAGGTCAGAAGCAAGATTTATGCTCGATTGCAAATACATATACAAACATACAAGTGTCTTAAGTACGCTAAATTTCATAATGTGTTTATACAAAACTAAATCGTTTTATTTAATAGCAAATGGCATTATACCAGTCTAGGAGCACTCAAAAAGGTTTTACTTAAAACCAAATGAGAAGATCAAAGGGTTTGGTTACGGCCGCACAACTAGCAAATAGATTGTAAAGTGAAATCTCCAATTTATGCTTAAAATGCATTATTTTTAAATTAATTATTTTCAGGAATTTAAGCCGTTTCAGAACTAGGGGATATTATTTTCAATTTTTTTTTTCAATTCCGAACGTACTTAAAATAATATCAAAATTAAATATAGAGTAAATGAAAAAAAATTATTTTTCAATTATTTCTAAACTTTTCCTAATTTTAATTATTTCTGAGGCACGTTATTATTTTTCTAGTTATCCTATGTAATATTATCAGTAAATTTTCAATCGCCGCCAGTAAGATTTGCTGCATTAAACTGTTAAAACTGCACTTAAAATAAAATTGAATTACATTTCAACATATTAAATTATTGTAAAGTGGAACATATAAATCTATTTGGTTCTATTATTCTTATTATGGATTTAAAGAGTTCTTTTATTTTGAAGTTTGAAGTCTAAAAGGTTTGCTGAAATAGTATTTCCAATGCCTTTTTATCTTAAAAAAGGATTGAGGAGTAGTTTTATGATGGTTTTGATAATTCTATAGGTTGATGGGTTCAAATTACGCTTTTAGTTTTATGAAGGGTTTTGTAGAGACCTGAAAATCAATCCAGATAAGACCAATAAGGGCTTATATAATTTTAAAAATAGGCCCTCACAGCTTATTGTAGCGTGGGCCCATTTATTTTTATAAGAGGTTTTTCATGGTTATATTATTGTTGGCTTGACTATATAGCCTTATTACAAGGTTTATGAAATAGTATAGACAACGTTATGTAGCCTATATTAAAACTAAAATTGTTACTTGGGTACAATCACCATAAAACTATTTAGCAACTTTAAAACCTTAATAAAACAATTATAAAACCTGAGTAAAACTAAATAGCATTTAAATTGTTACTTGGGGCACTTCGTTTTATCTATATTTAATTTCATTTTGTTCATCTATAACCACTCACAAATTTGTATTAAGTCCTCTTTTGGCTTATTTACACACTCTGGAATATTTACTCCCATTATATTAGCGCATCATCAGAAAATAGTTTAAGTTAAGGTATACAGAACAGAAACTTTTCCCATTTCATTAATATATAATATAAACAACAATGATGGAGAAAGAAGAATTTTCAAGAACTTTTATTTTTAATGATTCTAAATCAAATTTATAAATACAAGAAGAGAAGAAAAAATAACCGCCTCGTCCGGGGTTTGAAATCGGGACCTTCCGCTTGCCGGGCGACTGCTCTTACCACTGAGCTAACGAGACAGACGATTTTCCCTCTTGCATTTATCAAATTTGTAACTAGCCTACTAAGCCATGTTTGCTTTCAGCTGGCATTAACCAGTAACGATGAAAGCGCACAAATAAATTGTAAATTCAATTTTTATTAATTTTTCCCGCGGACGGGAATTCCGGTTTCAAACCCCGCACGAGGCGGTTATTTTTTCTTCTTGTATTTATAAATTTGATTTAGAATCGTTAAAAATAAATGTTCTTAAAATTCTTCTTTCTTCATCATTGACCGATTCTAACAAGTGTAGGTTCGATTCCCGTCCGCGGGAAAAATTAATATACAACAATGTTGCTAAAATTGACCCTTGAGGAACACCAACCGTTACATCTCTACTGTTCGATTATACACCATTAATTTTAGTTGCTTGAGATCAACCAGTCAAGAACGATGTAATCCACTGGAGCTCTGTAACCCTGATACCATATTGCTATAGCTTTTGAAACAAAGTTGCTCCCACTCAGTTAAAACCCATGTCAAAGGGGTCTCGAGTGAATGTTTACCACGAAAACCCAATTCCAATAATTCCAATAATCCATCAAGATGTTATTTTTCTCCACATAATCTAACAGTTGCTTTTGAACCAGCTTTTCCATAATTTTTTCGCAGGTATGTAACATATTTATCGGTTCCTTCTACGAATCAGGAAAATTTCCTGTTTCTATCGACTTATTTATTACTTTTACCAGCATGGGACCCAAGACATCAATCTTATCCCGAATCATTTTTGAACTTACTCCGTAGTAATCATGTTTCTTACTAATTCGCATCAATACTTCAATTAAATCCTTCGAATTTATCGGTTTAAATTTCAGTTGGGTAAAAACAGAGTCTATCAAGTTTACGTATTGCAACCACATCTATAGAGATAATAATTATATTTAAGGGGTTATATGGGTTTCGAAGGCTAAAAGAAACATATTTTCTCTGTTTTTTTTTATATAATAAATATATTATTTTATTCAAAATTTTAACCATATAAAAGAGTAGCATTTATTAAATTTTTTATAAAATTTTCATTCGAAAATTTCGAAACTCAGCCGTTGGGACCTGGTTTCCGGAAACCACTAAGGAAAAGTCTCCTCGTGGTGGTCAGGATAACTCATGATAGCCTTATCTCAAATTATAAAACCAGTTTTTTTTTTGTTAGTAGATAGCTCGAGACTGAATGAATGATTTAAAAAAAAAAACAAGTGAAAAAGCTAGAATTGGTCTAAGACCAATTCTTATGATACCCTAGATGACTGCACGTATGAAATTTCGTATGGTCACCCATTTGAGCAATTTTGATCTTTTGCATTGGTTTCTCGCATATATTTCTAGAACGGCTCGTCGGACAGAAAAAATGATTATAACCAATTTTATAGGATTTCTTATTTTGAAGAAGTTTTTAGTACAATAAAAATATCTAGGACTGATCGTTTTCAAAGTATATGTAAAAAACCAAAATTATTATATGGCAACACCAAGAAGGGGTTGCCCGATTTAGCCCATTTTTGAAATTTTATTTGCAATTAGTATGAAAACACTGTGTGACAAATTTCAGCTTTCTATGTCGACGTGTTCTGAGATAGTGTCCAAATATATCGTGGAAAACGAAATTTTTGTATGGCAACCCCACGAAGGAGTTGCGCGATTTGTCTCATTTTCGAACTTAATTTTACTTTTTTTTTAATGTCCGTGTACAAAATTTCAGCTTTCTAGGTGAACGCGTTCTCGAGTTATTGTGCGCACAGACAGACGAACGGACGGACGGACATGCAAAAATCAAAATAACTTTTATTATTATGCGTGGGTGTCCAATTCATTTTGTTCTACCATCATTATTTCGAGGTGTTACAAACGGAATGACAAACTTAGTATACCCCTATAGATTTCATCTAGGGTATAAAAATTTGAATTTTTCGCAGAGTTGTATTAAAAAAGTACAATTTTTGGTAGCATTTACACTATGTATAGTCTTGTAAAATTATTTGTAATCGAAAAAAACCTTCATTCAGTCACTAGTTAATTCTATTTTAAATAAGTGTACAAAATTTCAACAATATCGGTCCATTAGTTCTTGAGAAATCGTGCACACGGAGTTCAAAAATAGTGTTTTTAAAAAAAAATAACCGATTAAAGTTTTAAGTAGGAATAAAACAGAAGATTTTTTTTTAACTTACATAAAATCGTCGATTCGAGTTTCATAGAGCAAAGTTCATGTTGCAGTTGCAAAGTTTAGTGTAAATTAAAATAGAGTGACAGACAAACAATAGATAAGCAGCTGCCTCAATATACTTGCGTCAGTTAGTATAATTTCCAAAGCCTCTCTCTCCTAGACTTTTCCTCCGATTGATTTGAAACTTTGGAAAAATGTTCTAGAGATATTGTACTATTAGATAAAATAAATTTCATTTCATTTCATTTCGTTTCATTCCGTTTATTTCAATCTACCGAATAAATCCCACAGATTACAAGAATTTATACAAATAAGTATGTATATAATATTGAATTCATCAAAACAAATCAAATCAAAAGTTATTTAAAAAACTAAACTATATTACAAATCTATAAAGCTTAAGCGGAAAAATTCCAAAATAATTATCTTAAATCTCTCTCTAGATATATTAAAATCATGTAATGAATCAACCAAGTTGAAGTTAGAAATAGCCTGTGTGATAGGTTCACGGTAACCAAAGTTCGATCTATGAAAGGGTACAACCAATAAACGTCTAGGACGAAAATATCTTTGAGGCACATAGAAGGGAATTGAAGATAGCAGCTCTGGACATGAAATCCTACAACTAAGTACATCATGGACCAGCATTATTGAACTTATGACTGTTCTAGACTGTAAGGAATGCAATCCTAATAAAAGACAACGTGACTTATAGTCTAACGTAAGATCCCAATTTAGTTTTGATACAGTAAAACGTGTAAATTTTCTTTGAATCCGCTCAATACGTCTAATATAAGTTATTTGAGTAGGCATCCATACAACGGATCCGTATTCTAAAACGGACCGTACTAATGAAAAATATAGAGATTTTAATGTTAAGCGATCTTTAAATTCACCTGTCTGCCTCTTTAAACATCCTAGCAACTGAAAAGCTTTAGATGTGACATAATCGATATGCTCTTTAAACGATATCTTCTTATCTAGATCAGTTATACTTGAAGGTCTGTCAAGAAGAACATTTCTGACATTATAAGGAAAGGATATGTGATGTGCTAAATGGTAAAAGGACATAGCTTTGCATTTAGAGGCATTTAGTTCGAATGAATTTGCCACACACCAGAATTCCAGACTATTCAAATACTGTTGAAGCTCCATGCAATTACTAAAGGTATTTATAGTCATAAAGAGCTTTAAATCATCTGCAAAAATAAGACAATTAGTGAATGAAAAACAGGAGATAATATCATTGATGAAAAGAATAAACAGAATAGGACCCAAATGACTTCCTTGTGGTACGCCTGACTTTACATGAATCGCCTGAGACTTGCAGTTACCAATTTTCACGAACTGTATGCGGCCAACCAAGTATGAACCAAGCCATCCCAACAAGGAAGAGTGGAAGCCAAGTGATCTTAGTTTATTAATCAAAAGTATATGATTAATCTTATCAAAGGCTTTCGTGAAATCTGTATAGATCATATCAACCTGTTTACCTGACTCAATAGCATTGATTACCTTATTGGATAAAATTATTAAATTAGTATTAGTAGATTTTCCCTTAACAAAACCATGTTGTTCAACGCAAATCCCGAGTTTTACGGAATCGTAAATTTTTTCAGTAACTAAAGACTCTAACAACTTAGGAATTGGGTGAAGCTTTGAAATAGGGCGATAATTGTCTATGATATGTTTTGAGCCACTTTTGAAAACAGGTGTAATAAAAGAAATTTTCCATTCATCAATAAAATATCGAGAAGACAGAGATGAATTGAAGATATACGTTAAAGGAGAAAAGAGTGAAGAAGCACACATTTTCAGAAGTCCAGTAGATATCAAATCAGTCCCAAGGGAATAATTAATTTCTAAAGTAGAAAGGGCTCTCCAAACATCCTCCTCACCCAACGATATCGCAATTAAAAATTTTAAGATTTTCCACATTGATTTTTGGTCCCATGAATTTTCGATTTTCGCTTTAATGAAATTAGTCTTAGCTTTCTTTATTTTGGTACTGTATATGTATATTACTTATAGATTTATAACGTCCCCAATCTTCTTTCTTCTCCGGAAGAATGCTATCCATTGTTGAGCTAAACCAAGACTTGAAACTTGCTGCCCTAAATCAATAAGTTGTGTTATGAAATAACGAATAAATAGATGTTTTTTTTTATTTCTGCTGTTGTACCGGAGAAGATCAAAAAGTAGCCATCTTGAACAAATACATCAAATTACTATGCAAATTCCCACAATTTTCTCCTAAGTACCAAAAAGTATAAGAATTACAAGTACACTAAAAGGAATAGCTCACGTAACTTTTGAAAATTAATTAGTTTTTATTGATGGGGGAGACCTATTTAAAAGTATAATTAAGTATCATCGCAAATTAAGAGTAAAGTGATCAGTTCTATTCCATATCAGCTTTTAAATAAAAACTTTCATCCCTTAACATAGTTCTAGTCATTTCAATTATGTGTATGCATAAGTAAATTTTTCGGTGTACTGCCACCTTAACTCCGGCAATTCTTGCGCTAAGTGAAACCAAGGTCGTTTCTGATGCTAATGATATGGCCCAATATACGGAAGATTCTTCCAGCAGCCAAGGGCGCATTCTAGCGAAAGAATCAGCAATTGCTAAACAATAACCTCGCATGGTACTGTTCTGCAACTGTCGGTTATTTTGCTGATGCTCAACAGCTGGCTGCGATTAGCGCTTAGTGGAGCAATCGACGATTACAATAATAATTAACCTTGCATGGTAATTATTATGTAAAGCGATTATTTACTACTGAGCGACTCAGGTGCTGCAACCGGTAGAGCAAACGGCAAGGTTGTTGTCGTTTGTTTACATCCGCGTTGTTAAGTAAAGTCCACTTCCAAATATTGGTGCATAAAAGACCAATGACTGGACTGCCGAGTGCCGTAAAGTGTACAGTCTTATCGTGATTAGAATCGGTTAATGTTACCTAAGCGCCAGGTAGCTTAGTTATATTGTCATTAAGTTAGGTCAGTTCTCGGATTAATAAAGTATTGTTTTAAATGCAATTCGTGTGTTTTCTTTGCTTTAAAGATTTATTGTTTTATTGATTCGTGAGTTCTATTATTGGGACACGACACTGATATTAATCAGTATCACGTCCCTGGCTCCAGCTTGGTGCCTCTTTTTTTCTCAGCATGAAGGGATCGCAATATATAATCGGAATAATGCCATTCTTCAAGATTTTCCTTCTGCCAATCCAGAGTTTAACTACATGTGGATTAGGTTCAAACTTCACAAGCACATCATCTACTTCTGTTTCCTTTATCGCAACCCAAACATGTCTGATGATGACACGGTATCTGTATTTAAAAATATCTCCAACAATATTGATCATTTGCTTTATGTCTCCCCCTCTTCCGAAATCGTCCTGGCAGGCGATTTTAATGTCCATAACTTACGGTGGCTCAGATATTCTTCTACCATAAGTCCTACGGGTCGTTTCGTTCAACTCTTCTCTGCGCCAACGCGAATTTCTTATGCAGCTGGAGATAAAGCTATTTTACTGGATTTGTTTCTAACACCTCATCCTGACAAATATTTCATCTCAGTCGGTTCCCCTCTCGGTAATTCAAACCATTGTTTAATCACGGCTCAATTTACCACCTCAAACCTGTGTCGCCCTACTTCTCCACCTACAAGTAGGCTTCTTTGGCATTATAAGAATGCTATTTGGGAAAGTCCCAGTCAGTATCTTAGAGAAATTGATTGGTCGGTCTGTTTTTCGAGGGATGTTGATGAATGCACATTAGAACTTATTAACATTCTAAATTTTGGCATGCTTGAATACATTCCGTATTCTTACAGCAGATCTGTACAACACCAAAATCGCTTTTGGTTTAACGATAAGTGCAACCAAGTATCAACTGCATCCATGTACAGAACTGAAAGAAGTCTACAAGACTGCACGGAATACCTGTAAGTCCATTATCCAGAGAGAAAATTTCTTTTTGAGTGTCAGACAAAGAATCTTGGCAAGCTACAAAGGCAGGAAAGGTTTCTTGTCTCTGGTCAAAACCATCAGGAACAACTTAACCAGTTTCTCTATACCTTTACTGTTTAAAAATGGTGAAGTGATTCTGGACTTTCTGGATAAAGCTAATATTTTGGCTGCTAGATTCGCCTCAAATTCTCGATACATGTTTTACATCTCCTGTATGGATGTGTACAAGAGCCAATACACATCCGTAAGAGAGATGTGTTCAAGGTACTTAAGGGGATCGACATCTTCAAAGCCGCAGGACCTGATGGTTTTTCGCCCCTGTTAATTAAAATCTGCGCCGCATCCTTGGCTAAGCCTCTGCGCAAACTATTCTACTTGTCTTATTCGACACGAAAATTTCCAACTGCTTGGAAACTAGCTCACGTTCAGCCTATTCCCAAGAAAGGAGAGGGTGGCGATCCTTCAAATTTTCGACCAATTGCAAACACTTCGATTCTTTCAAAGGTTTTTGAATCTATCATTACCTCCAAATTAATGAAGTATCTAGAAACTAATCATCTCATCAACGATCGCCAATATGGCTTCCGAGCTGGACGCTCATCTGGAGAATTACTGACTTTTCTAACGGAACGTTGGAACCGTAGTCTTCATAATTTCGGTGAGTCCAAAATCGTTCGCCTAGATATTTCAAAAGCCTTTGATAGAGTCTGGCATCCAGCCCTTTTAGCCAAACATTAAAGCACTTGGTTTCTCCCCTCTTTTTGAAAGTTTCCTATTTAGTTGCCAAATACGTGTTGTATTAGATGGCGTTACATCTGAACCTTATCTCATAAATGCCGGTGTGCCTCAAGGCTCTGTTATATCTCCAACTGTCTGTTTAATTTTCATTAATGATCAACTTCCCTTACTTTCAAATCCATCCATAGCTTCGCTGATGACAGTATCCTTGATTTCGCTTATTCCTTTGATGCTCTTGCAGAACCCACGGGGAATGTCGCATGTGTTAAACGAAATTGCATGATTAGATCATTGAATAACAATCTTACCAAAATCCTCGCTTGAGGCAAAGCGAATCGCGTCGAATTCAATTCTTCTAAGATCAAAAGTTGTCTCATCTCATTAAAACAAGACCATAACTTAATCACTCCCGTTTCTTTTGATGGAGCATTAATTTCTGATTCACCGTCACTAAGCATTCTTGGCATTAATGTTTCCAATAAGTTAACCTGGATAGATTACATCCTTTCTGTTGCTAAAGAAGCATCTAAATAGGTATCTTGGATTTCTGAAAAGGTGTAAGAAATATTTCAGCCCGTCAAATCTAGCGCTCCTCTAAGAGTCCTACATTAGACCTAGAATGGAATACAATTCCTGTATATGGGCTGGGGCTGGTCGCTCATTCTTAGCTTCATTGGATATTGTCCAAAAGAGAGTCTTCAAGCTCATTGGCGATGTGGCAATAACTTGTCATATCGACTCACTTGAGCACCGCCGTAATGTTGGATGCCTGTCGCTCCTTATCGCTACATGCATGCTCAATGTTCTGATGAAATTTCTAGTTTAATCCCTTGTAGAATGATTCTTGCACGCAATACTCGCGCTGCAAACCGCGCCATCCTTTTACCCTTCCAATTACTTTCGGCCGTACAGTAAAATTCCGTGATGCTGTTTTATATCGAACAGTGCGAATGTTGAACAGTTTACATTCTGCGTAAGTTTAAGGGCGACATACATCGGCACCTCCGCCACTCTCCTCATATCCCCTAATCCTTTCCTTATCTCCTTTCTGCCATGCTGTGCTTTGCATCATAGAGTATCCCCTGATCTTGGCATAATAATTTAAAAAAAAATTAATTTTGCGTCTCCCCCTTGACGTACGAATAAAATAAAAGGAAATTTCCATATCAATACCACTTAATTTCATTCGATTCTTCAATACATAAAGTGATTAAAAATAAAAAAATAAGTAAAAAACTGTGTATGATCTTAAAATTAAAATATTTAAGTAAATTGAATAGATTTTTAAGGTATATAATTCTTGATATTCCCAAAAGTTGAAAAAAAGCTGAGAATTCTAAAGATGAATTATAATAAAAATGAATAGTATAGTAAAAGTTTTGAAGTATATGATATTTTCCAAAATATTGAGGTAAATGAAGTGGCAGTTGGCATTGTTGACGTTGCCAGGTAGTTTCACTTCGAATAGATAAAGGGACCAACATTTAGATTAACACACGCACATTATGTATTACTTAATCATAAATAAGACCAGGCTTCTTCAAAGCACCAAAATCGTGGGGCTCTATTCCCGGACATACTTGTCCAAATCATTCCTACTACTTTGTAACATGATGTACCTATATAAAAGCTATGCGGATTAACATAAAAAATTTTTTTTCGAATTGATTTGAAGAGCATTTTTTACATATAAAAATTTCTTACCCGAGATCTTATTAGGTATACATATGTATGTAGGTATGTGTGTGTTCGTGCAGCGTTTTAGTGCTTCGGAAGTTGGAAGAAAAGTAAATAAGCTTCCGGTCATATTATTCATCCATGTCCCATTTAACTCCTTTTAACTTAAAAGGTGAGGCACTCGTGTGTGGTCTGAGCTTAATGAAGTGATTGCTAATTGGCACAAGGTGTCTCGTCAATTCCATACATCACATCGAGAAAAAAAATGAGATCACAAAAAATTACTTGATATGTGGTCTCGCACGCCAAAAACTAAAAGCAAGCAGACTGGCACAATACAAAGTGTTTTTTTTTCTCGATAATGAATAATTAATTTTCAGATTTTAATATGGGATTACGGGTGGTAGCCGAAAAGGCAGATGTTGTGATGTTTTTCTACAATTTTTTCTTTCAATTGAAATTTTAATTTTGATATCACTAATGTAAAATTGTTTGTTGTTCACCTAAAATAAGGTGAAGACGGTGTTTTCTGATCACCTGTTTTGTTAAGTTTTATATTAATAATATTCGCATCATGAGTGTATAGACGTATACCTGTGGACAAGGCCGTATATATAGATCACGAATGGGAGGGGTTTAGCCAGTCTACTAGGCTCTCTAGGGACGAAAGAATAACTGGTCATTAATGTGAACTCAATAATCGGAATTTTATGTAAATTTAATATAATTAATTTTATATAATTTATGATGATATTCCAATTGAATCGAAAAATTCTATTTATCTGCTCCTTGGGTCTGCAGAAATTTAAATTAAATAGTTATGTTTGAAAACATCTTGTTTAACGGTTCTTTACATTCCAAAAAAAAAAAAAGAATATTATAAGGGTCCACTTTTTATAAAAAAAGGAATAATTACAGAATTACACTTTATCTTCATTCATTTCAATGTTAGCATTTCGATGAACGAATAGCAGAACGATTATATTGGTGGGACCAAAAAAGCAAATTAAAAAAACAAAACATTTTATTTTTAGGGAATCTTAGATATAATTATGTAATTATCTAAAATACCCTTAAAAGTAAACATATATTTTTTTTAAGCTATTCAAATAAAACCATGGGGCGCTCATGGAAAATATTAGTTACCATAAAAGTTGTTGTTTTAACGACAAAAACAAATTAGACTTAAGTACTCCCGATTCTACTTAAGAGATAAGAGCTCTTCTCTTATCCTCTTAACTAGGCTGTCAAAGTCCGTTGGTAGAAATTGGTATTCTGCGTGAATAGTTAAGAAATGTCAGAGGTCAACTGATCTTTAACATTTTGTGGAGATTGTTTTTAAGATATTTTGTATTCTAGCAAACAAAAATAGCTGTCAAATATTTCTTAACATAAGAGCTCTACACCGAGCTACCCTTAAATCTTCGATTCAAATTCAAAAAGATTTATTGCAGCGGTTAACCTACTACAATAAATTGTTTTGGCTCACGGCTACTGTGGCCATCTGAGCCTATTCTATGGTCTTAGCCTAACAATTCAAATCTTATTTTAGGAGAATTATATTACATATAAAATAAATCTGAGCAAAAATGAATTCATTTCTTATAATTATTTAAAATTTTTTTTTTTTTTTAATAGCTGGAGTCCATTTTCAATTTAATGTTTCTTAGCTTAAACAGTTAGTCTTATGTTTAAAATACCTATACCTTAAAATAATTAATATTAGTGAAGTTCCTTAATTATTGCCTAAGTATTAATAATTATTTTTCGTGTAAAGCTAGTTTTACATTTGCTCACGGGTTTCCGTACGACTATTAAATACAACTATTCTACTTTACTTGTTCAGTGGCCACTGGTCGTAATCCGTTTGGGGTTTGTCAGTCGTATGACGTTTCGTCTGTTTGAAGTACCCAGTGGCACCTCTCGAAGTGTCTATGTCGTATCTTAATGTGTTCAGCATGTTTAGTTTTTAGAGTGCCGTACTCCCTGTATTGTCCTGAAGATACCGTTTGAGGGTGGGAAGAAGGAGTTCAGGATTTTCTTTCTCATACTTCAGTAGGTCTATTGGATCTTTATCTGTGCCCGCAGCCCTCAGCCTCCGTAGAAAGTCTCCGCACTCCAGCATGAGGTGTCTAGCCGTCAGTACTGTATTACATGGTCCACAGCTTGGCGGCTCCTTCCTCCTGAAAAGGTGAATCTTCAGGGCCAAGAGGTGCCCCAGCTTAGTCCTTGCCATGGAGATCATCGACTGCCTCGGCATGTCGGGTATTAGAAGTGGTCTGCTAGTAGTATGATGTCTAGCTAAGAAAGATGGATCCTCACTCCAACGTAGTTGGGTTATGGATTCCTCTGCGGCTTTGCAGAATGCTTTTGCTGCCAGATATGATGGCGGAATAATCTTCTGTGCACCCGGCAACCTGACGTTCTTTGCCAACCAGTCTGCCCTTTCGTTGCCCGGAATTCCACTGTGCGCTGGACACCAGGCAAGCCAGATCGGTCTATTCTGTATTTTCTGTCTGATATTAACCGGCAACGGGTCCTTGTTTCTTACATTAGCAATTGCCTTTAGAGCAGAGAGACCGTCTGAGAAAATCGCCGTTGTACCTTCCTGATTGGAGGCCCACCTAACCGCCTCCCAGACAGCCAAAATCTCCGCCGTAAAGACATTCGCCCAGATTGGCAGTAGTCTCTGAATGGTATGTTCGTCTCTGTTTGTGTTGTTGTCCGTGACAGCTGAAGCCACCACGTGCTCCGTCTTTGAGGCGTCCGTATAAAGGACGCTGAGCGCTGAGCTGGTGCAATTCTTTCTTGTGAAGCAACCTTTTGCTGTTGTCGTCCAGTGTCTTTTTGTACTTCTGCTCGTTTGATAAATCCTTAAATCTTTTATCACTACTTTCAGCCGCAGAAATTGTTTTGTTTCAAATACCGAAATTTTGGATAAAAATACTGTCAAGAAAGTACATATTTATATAATACGTATATATTACATAAATAATGTACAAGTTTGTTAAATATAAAATAATTATTCAATATGAGAGGAGGAGAGGATAGCTGTGGAGAATCCGTTTGCGATTTCTGAGGCTGTATTCATCAAGTTCAGAATCCCAAAATTTTTCGCCTTTAAAGTGATTGATATGACATAGCCTTACGATAATCTACATTAATCAACAATGGTATCGTCACTTTAAATTAATTAATTTTTTTCTATACAGGTTGATACGGAAATTCTATTGCACGTAATGACGTAATTATTCAATTATCATTAAGTACTGTGAATTTATCATACAATAATCAATAATTGTAACCTGATTAAAGACGCATACATTTAAGGAACTACAGAGTAGCAACATTATTGTGTTTAGGCAGAAGTGTAGCAACCTGCACGTGCTTCGTGCTGGATACGTGTGGGTTGGCCCTATTGCCATCATTGCCTCGCCAAAAATTTCTGCTTCCTTCTTGCAAAGTGAACTGCCTTTCACAGCTGGGCTGACTGAAAAGATTCAGATTGTCCAAAGCCTCTTAACCTCTTAAAATTAAAGTTTAAAACAAAATTCAAAATATCGCTGCGATTAAGCTACGGTGTAACAAAGTAAGCTACAATCTACTAACGTATATACACACATAATGGACTGCTTATTTTCTTCCTCTATTTTGCACACGTTTTTCCTAAATTTACTTTACATGAAAGGGCCACGGAGGAAGGATATAAAATGATAAAGTCAATTGCTATGATCCGCTACATATAAAAAAATTTTGGGTAAAAATTGGGCTTATCAGATAAACAAAAGTATGGGGGGGGGGTTGAACCCACCCAAAACCACCCCATATATACGGCCTTGTCTGTGGAGATTTTTTCGTTTAAGACATAGTTTTGGTACTTGCAAGAGTAGGGGAAGGTGCTGTACCTTGGTACCTTTTTAGAAAGAGTTTTTTTTTTACAAAACTAATGGGACAACTCTTAAGCATCCGATTATTATAGATTGTCTAACCCATAACCTTTCCAATAATAGTCGAATATGCAGTTAAATATTTATATTTCAGGATATCTGAAAGGAAATATGAAGGTGCTCCTTTTCGTCCAAGGTACAACATGCAGCTGTACCATGGACAGTGGGGTGTTGTACGTTGGACATTGGCAATTTACTAAGTAGAAATGATGGTATATCAACAAAGTTAAATTAAATAAAACTCTTTATTCAACCAAGAATTACAATATTCGCAAAGCAGGTTACTAAACAAAAAATTGCTATAGATATACATCTTTAATTTATTTTTTTAACTAAAGGCCGATCTATGGCTTTTTTTTACATGTACGTGGGGAAAATGTTTGAATTGTCCAAGGTACATACCTCTTGCAAAAGAAACAAAACTGCCTGTGAAATATTTTAAGGTGCGCAATTCACCACATGATGAACGATTTATAATGGTACATATAAACAAGTTCAACCTTATTTGGAGTCCAAAGATATAGAAAGAATAGTACTCCAACACTTTCAATTGTTTATCACTGGAAAATACTTACTTTTTTCACGACTTTTCTTTAAAACACAATAACTGCTCATTTATCCGACAAACTAATTCCTAGAATAGCTTAAGTGTCATCTGTTGATGATTAATCAAATCGGATAAAAATGCGTTTATTTAGGTGGTAGCTGCAGTCCGCGTGGAAAATTAAATGACAAAGGTACACACATGTCCAAGGTACAGCATCTTCCCCTACGATTTATCCTCTGATTTAATTCGTGATGCTCAAAGCTCAATTCCAAAAAGGAAAATCCTGTCTTACATCTAACTCCTACACAAAATAAAGCGAATAAAAACTGAATTAAAACTGCAATCAAAAGAGTCCAGGGCCCCTATTCTCCATTCTCACTCACTCATTTACGCGATTTCACTTATTTCTTTATTCTGGAAGGTGAGTGAGATTTCTGTAAGAAAGTGAGTCAATTATGTATTACTACTGGCTATACGGTACTCAACACGACCATTTGTGTTTGATTTGAATAGCTCCTCCGCCCTAAACTACTATTCATACAGAAAAATGGTGTTCTGATATTATTAAGCTTGTTTTCTTATCTTGAAAGCTTTCATTGTAGCGAGGAAGAAAATCAAGAAGTGAATTGTTTGCCCATCCAGAACGAAAAGATTGGATTCAATGTAGATAATGTTAATAATGGTACCGCGAGAAGTGTTCCGATAACAATGGATTAAGTAGTGGTTACATATATGGTAAATGCTGGCAATAGTATATAGTGTAAAAATATTTCACTTCCATAATTTTTGATCAAAAAATAAATAAATAATGTAAATGTTGCAGACTAATCTTAAATTCTATAAAATCAGCAAAAACAGCCTAACAACGATATGCCAGCAAATAGCCTAAGTGGTGACAATATGATCAGATCAGAAGCTTAGAGCAAAATTGCTGAAATGAGCTCACAAAATATATATTACTTTGCTCGTAGGTGTTTTAACCAATTCAAAAAAAAAGTGTTTGGTGTGCTCTCAAAAGTGGACTTGCATTTCAATTTTTAATTAATTTAGTTTTGTTCGTTTATTTTCATAGTGTTCAGCTACCTATGATACTAAATCAACAGAAAATCAGTAGGAAAAAAAATTTTTTTTTATGATCACCATCATCTCCGTGAGATCATTAATCATAAAGTCGTCAAGTGAACGATACAAATTAAAAACTAAACAAAGTTTTTATTAAATTTCATCTAAAAAAAAAAAATCTCCTTCAGTTGCAAAATTTGTCATTGCGCATCAACAAGAAGACATTCAAAGAATTAACTTTTAGTTGACCTTTACTCGGTTAATTTAATTAATTTAAGATAAATTATTCTTTCAGATATAAAAAAAATCAAATCGTGTTTAAGTAGTTGTACAAAGGTGAGATGAGAATGGATTCGGTGCAAACATGTATCTAAGTCAGCGCGGCGTCCGCCGTATGAATTGAGTATAAAACAAATTCTTTTTTCGCTTATTCTTTAGATAGTCTTCTTACCATACCGTAAACGGTAAGAATATGAAGTTTTTCGCGTTTTTAGTCCTTTGCGCAATTGCTGTTGCTGTGAGTATGAATATTTCCATATATACATTTAATTGATTTTTTGTTTTTGTTAAATTTTTTTTATATCATCTCCAGGTCCTGGCTGATCAATATTCATTGCGGAGGGAGGATTTCTTTAAATTTCGTCAGGAATGCTTTGATCAACTTGAAATAAATGAGGAGACTAGAGAACAATTGAAACAATTTCAATATCCGAATGAGGACATTGTACATCGATATGTACGATGTAATGCTATAAAATCAGGTTTATGGGATGATTCCACTGGATTCAATGCTAACAGGCTTATACAAATTCTGGGTAAAACGGATGAAATTCAGAACAAGATTGTAGGGTGCATAGAAAAGAACGAACAAAATTTGAACCTAGATATTTGGGCTTATCGGCAGCATGAATGTTTTGCACGTACTGGTATTTTGAAGCCAATACAAGATGCATTCAAAGAATAAGATTAGATCAAAGATAACCACCCTGATGGGACCTGTCTGATCGCTGTGTCGAAAAGTTCAATTTATTCTGCATTTCAATGCATTTGAATTTCAGTCTAGTAGGTACTACATACAGATGAAAACTTTCTAGAATAAAATTAATACGAAAATGAAGAATATGTGTGTGTTAAGTGCTATATAATTTATTTGTTATTTGTGTAGAAATAAATGGATAAGAAAAATTAAAATTTTTTTTTATGAATTTTTTAATTAAACGCAGAAAGTCAACAAACGGTTACATCATCATCGATTTTAGTCTATTCCATCGAGAATTTGTGATACTGTATAACCGCGAGCCAAGGCCAACTAATGTCATTAGCGTGTACATAAGTTAAGGTCAAAGTAAATTTTTCAGCAGACACTAAACTTCTATTTTTATACCCTAGATGAAATCTATAGGGGTATACTAAGTTTGTCATTCCGTTTGTAACACCTCGAAATAATGATGGTAGAGCAAAATGAATTGGACACCCACGCATAATATTAAAAGTTATTTTGATTTTTGCATGTCCGTCCGTCTGTCTGTGCGTACGATAACTCGAGAATGCGTTCACCTAGAAAGCTGAAATTTTGTACATGGACATTAAAAAAAAAAGTAAAATTAAGTTCGAAAATGAGACAAATCGCGCAACTCCTTCGTGGGGTTGCCATACAAAAATTTCGTTTTCCACGATATATTTGGACACTACCTGAGAACACGTCGACATAGAAAGCTGAAATTTGGTACACAGTGTTTTCATACTAATTGCAAATAAAATTTTAAAAATCGGCTAAATCGGGCAACCCCTTCTTGGTGTTGCCATATAATAATTTTGGTTTTTTACATATACTTTGAAAACGATCAGTCCTAGATATTTTTATTGTACTAAAAACTTCTTCAGAATAAGAAATCCTATAAAATTGGTTATAATCATTTTTTCTGTCCGACGAGCCGTTCTTGAAATATATGCGAGAAACCAATGCAAAAAATCAAAATTGCTCAAATAGGTGACCATACGAAATTTCATTCATCTAGGGTATCATAAGAATTGGTCTTAGACCAATTCTAGCTTTTTCACTTGTTTTTTATTATAATGACAAAGTTATTGCTACTGAAGAACTCTAGGTTAGGACGGGAAATATCATATTTTTGAATTTTAGACATAAAATTGATAAAAAAAAGTTTCTTAATACGTCAAGATTAAAGGCTGAACAGAATGTTGTGCTGGCGCTAGGAGCTACCAGTTGGAACTGTTGCTGGCGGATACTCTGCCCCTTAACTTGTAGCTGAGTATGAATACAATGCTGCAGCTTAGGTCTGTCAAAACTAATTTGATATATCATTTCATACTTCTACTTTTCTTTTTAAATTTTCATATTGTTTCACTCTAACAAACCGCTTTGAAATTACAAATTTCAATTTTGGCGCGCACCGAAAATTAAAAGTTGGTAAACGTGCATGATACAAAGATAAGATGGTATGGCCGACTCGAGACAAATTTTTGGGTTGCTACGTCATGAGGATACTATTGTCATTTCCAGCGAATTTGTTTTGAGTTTTTCGTATTTTATTGACTGAAATACGTTTTGAATATATTAAAATATTTAACAAAAGATTAGTTTCTTCGTTTAAATCACTTCGGGAAAAGTAATTATGTGCTAATTGGAAAGAAAAGAGAAAATAGAAAATATGTTCATTTTGATAAGGACGATTGAAATTGAGACGAACAAATTTCTGACAATTGTCACCAAAGGAGGCAAACAACCAATTGACAGATAATTCGGCCATACTCGTTAATCTTTGTATCATGGTAAACGTGTGCTATCATAAGAAAATCATGCTGTTATATTTTGACAGTACATATGTCCTACAGCGCCAGCTACGACCGCCAGCCCCACATTCTGTTTCCCACTTAACTTCGACATTAGATTCTGCAATTCTACCCGGGTAGCCATGTAATGTCATCACAAAATAATGTGGGAAATTTGTCAAAAAAAAAAAAACGGAAATTATTTTGAAAACGAAATGTCACACAATAGTTTGACATTTATATTGTTATTCCACACTATTTTTTATTGACAAAAATTTCACAAAACACTGTGAACAAAGTGTGACAAAATTCTGTTGTGTGACTAATATTTTGCAGAATAACGTGCGATTGATTGTGTGGGAAATTAATCGAAGGGGAACATATTGAAAACGCTGTCCGTCGTGTTATTTACCGACTACTTATAACATCAGGTTTCAAAAGAAAATAAATTTCTCTGGGAAAAGTATAGGTAAATTGATATTATTAATCCATCTTATAATTCCAGTTTTAATTGTTTTTATTTTTCTCTGTTTTCATATATCGTGAAAGTACCCACAAAAAGTTATTGCTGAGGATGCTGTACTCACTAGACGAGATAATATTCTAAAGCTTGTACAAATAAGTTTTAAATACCTATATACTATTTATTACAGTTTGACAAAATGACAACATTTAAATGTTCCAAAATATAAGTGGCTCAACTGTCACAGATTTTATAAAATTTACCGTGACAATCCTAAATATCGTTTATGTGACATATTATAATGTGACAATTCGTGTCAACTCTGACCACAGTTTCTAATCATATTTGTCACATAATTTTGTCGTTAAATAACAACACTTTGTCGTTATTTTGTCGCTTAAATATCATATCTGGTTACCCGGGCATGTAATGTTATCACAAAATAAAGGCTGAATTACAATGGACGCAACGCATTGAAACGGAACGGAGAGAAATGTCAAACTAGTTTTCGTTGCATGCTTGTCAAAGGGAACTGCAAGGGTAGCCAGATATGACATATAAGCGACAAAACAACGACACATTTTTTTCATTTGTCGACAAAATTATGTGACAAATATGCTTTAAAACTGTGGTCAGGGTTGACGCCAATTGTCACGTTATATGTCACATAAACAATATTTAAGATTGTCACAGTAATTTTAATAATTTCTGATAGTAGAACCACTTATACACAGGGTGTTCCCTCCATGGTGGTCAGTAGAGCAGAACTTGATAGTACATACCTAGCCAAACAAAAACTTGAATGGCAGGGGGAGGGGGGCATATCAACTGTTTCGGAGTTACGAGGTGATTAAGAAAAAAAGTTAGTTTTGCACAAACCAACCTGTATGTTAAAAAGTACAGGGTACACGGTCAGAGTTAAGAGATCATTGTATGCAGAATTTCATGAAATGCTCAACCAGCCCGGTACTCCTCTCATCTCATGAGGTCTTGTGGTCTAAACTAAAAATTTCGGATTATCTTTCCTCTTGTTGTACTTTGACCTCTATTTTTTTGCAAAGAGGTCGTTAACATAACTATTTTTATACTCTAGATGATATCTAAAGGGTTACACTAAGTTTGTCATTCCGTTTGTAACACCTAGAAATAATTATGGTAGAGCAAAATGGATTGGACACCCATGCATAAAATTTAAAGTTATTTTGATTTTTCCATGTCCGACTGTCCGTCCGTCTGTCCGTCCTCATGATAATTCGAGAGCGCATGTACTTAGAGAGCTGAAACTTTCCACATCGGCTTTTATAAAAAAAGTAAAATTAAGTTCGAAAATGGGACAAATCGGGTAGTTAACTGCTTCTTAGGGTTGCCATATAAAAATTTCATTTTTCACTACAGTACTGAAACTTTGTACATAGTGTTTTCATAAAAATAGTAAATATTATTTCAAAAATTGACTAAATCGGGAAACCCCTTCTTGGTGTTCCTATATAAAAATGTAGGATTTTTACGTATCCTGTGAAAACGAGCATTCCCATACGGTTTTAATGTACCGAAAAGTTCTTCAGAATATGCAATCCTATAAAATTGGTTATAATCATTTTTGCTGTTCGACGATCCGTTCTAGAGATATATTCAAAAATCAAACTTGCGCAGATGGGTGACCATAGGATATTACAAACGAGCATTTATCTTCTAGGGTATCATAAGAATCGGTCTTAGACCAATTCTAGCTTTTATACTTGTTTATATAAACTTTAAATTGTGGACTCTTCTCTTTAATTTCACCTGTTAGACCCTCTGTGCTAACTGTAGCCGTTAAACAGTTATTAGCTCATAACTTATTCAGGTCATACAGAAATTAGACGATTTTTTTTTAAATTACGTGTTTTCAGTCACTAAGGGAACCAATTATCTTTGAGAGTATGCAGGTTTGAGAATAGGTTAACATATAATAACTCTTTAACGGCTACAGATATCACATAGGGTGTAATAGATCAAGTTAAAGAGTGTACAATTAAAAGTTTTTATAAAACAGTTATATTAACGACCTTTTTGCAAAAAAAAAATAGGTCACAAATAATTTTTTTTTTTTTAAAAATCCGAAATTTTTAGTTTAGACCACAATAACTCCTGATATGAGGAGTATCGGCCTGGTTGAGCAGTTGTTGGAAGGGCCATAAAATTTGGCATACAATGAGCTCTTAACTGTTACAGTGAACCCTGTACTTTTTAACATACAGGGTGTTTTGTGAAAAACTAACTTTTTTTCTTAATCACCTCGTAACACCGAAACGGTTGATATAGCCCCCCGCCCTACCATACAAGTTTTTGTTGGGCTAGGTAAATACCCGTCACCTCCTGGTCTACTGACCACCATGGAGGAAACACCGTGCATAAGTGGCTCAACTATCACAGAATTTATTAACATTACTTTGCCAATCTTAAATATTGCTTATGTGACATTTGGCGTCAACTCTGACCACAATGTTGTGGACAAATGACAAAAATTTGTCGTTGGTTTGTCGCTCATATGTTATATGTGGCTATACCCACCCGAGTATTCAGTTCGCGGTTATAATATTGCTAGTCTCACGGTTATGGAGTATCACCGAAAACATGACAGGAACCCCTTAGCTCTTCATCGAACCCAGTTTCGTTCTATAGATTTCAGTTCATTTTAGGATATCTCAGCTAATTTGGCCTTTGTGAAAATTATTCTCCTACAAGTACGACTTGGTTACGGTATACAGACTAACAAGGTATGACTGTCCCGCACTATATATTCACCATTTTGTGCGCGAGTCGGTTCGCATGAAGTGTTTCTGAAAAAGGGAAAAATAAAGTAGCAATATTTATGAAAATTTAAACCACTGGATCCATTTAAAACGTAAAAAAAAGTACAATTTTACATTCTAAATATAAAGAAAAATTGACTTTGTCAGTTTAAATCTCCCTTGGTATTAAAACGAAGTACCTGAAAGTTTTGTTGGTTAAAAATGAAAAAATAAGAATCGAATACCTGTGATTTTAATTGTTAATTAACTATATGCAATACCCACATTATTTCTAGAGTGAAATAGGATGTTGACAATGGTACTTTCTCAAACAAAAGACAAATTGGTAATTTTTTAACATAATACACATAATACATCGCGGAATTTATATTTTATATTAAGTACTTAAATCTATCGGTTTTGCTCAATCTTGCATCTTCATTCATTTCATATAAATGATCTAATGAGCATATATTTAAACGAGAGGGGCGACTATACTTACCGTAATTTATCTAGAGTACCGGCCAAATTGGTATTTGGCCAATTATAACTTTCTCTTCCCCAAGAGTTTCGCGATGATGCAATTTTTTGTTTCCATCGTATTATCAGCTCCCGTAATAAACGTAACGATTTGCAATCCAATGAATGTTTTGTTTAGTATTCAGGAATGTCCAAGTAATTAATTGGAAACCCATTTGAAAAAAACTGAATTTCTCGAATTCCGAAAAAAAAATAGAAATAATAATAAGAAAGCATTTATTTATATCCAGAGTTGAATTTTTATATTAAATAGAAATCCAGTTAGACATATTAACTAGACATGCACGCAGTTATATTTTACTAGAGAATTTTTTAACATATGGAAACTGCACAAAATATATAGTTGCCTGATTTCAGTCATTTTTGGCCAATAATATTATACCCAAGATGAAAATAAAAGTTAAATAAAGTGAAAAATCAAAATTCTGCATGGCAACACCAAGAAGAGGTTACCCACGATAGTTCATTTTTGAAATATTATTTATAATTTTTATGAATATGTTGCTTACCAAATTTTAGCTCTGCATGTCGACGCGTTCTCAGGCAGTGTCCAAATATCTTGTGAAAAACCAAAGTTTTGTATGGCAATACCAAGGATAGATTTCCCGATTAAGTTCATTTTTGAAATTTTATTTACTATTGCTATAAAAACACCATGTACCAAATTTCAGCTCTCTACATCAACTCGTTCTCGGGTATGAAAAACAAAATTTTTGTATGGCAACCCTACGAAGGAGTTGTCCGAATTTAAACTAACTTTTTTCAAAAAAAGCCCGTGTGCAAAATGTCGGCACTCTAAGTGAACGCGTTCTCGAGCTATCGTGCGAACGGATAGATGGACGCACAGACCTACAGACGGACATGTAAAAATCAAAATAACTTTTAATACTATGCATGAGTGTCCGTTCAATTTTGCTCTACCATCATTATTTTTATGCGTTACAAACGGAATGACAAACTTAGTATATCCTATGATATCATCATCTAGTAGGATTTTAAAATATACAAAAACAGGCTAACAACAATATGCCAGCAATTAGCCTAAGTGGTGACAATGTGATCAGAGGCCTAGAGGAGAAGTGCAAAATGAGCTCACAAGATATATATTAATTTGCTCCTAGGTGTTTAACCAATTTTAAAAAATGTACTTGGTGTGCTCTTGAAAATGCGCTTTCATTTAAATTTTTAATTAATTTAGTTTTGTTTGTTTATTTTAATGGTGTTCAGCGACCTATGATACCAAACTAACCGAAAATCTGTACGAAAACAATTTTTTTTCATGATCATCATCCGCATGAAATCATTAATTGTGAAGTCATCAATGTGAATGATACAAATTAAAAAGCAAACAAAATTTTTATCAAATTTCATCTTAAAAAAGATCGCTTTCAATTACAAAATTTTTCATTTCGGATCAACAAGAGGACATTCAACGCATTAACTTTTAGTTGACCTTTGCTCGGTTAATCACCGTCAGCACCCAGGCTGTGATATTAATTTAAGATAAATTATTCTTTCAAACATAAAAAAAATCAAATCGTGTTTAAGGTATATTTACAAAGGTGAGATGATAATGATTTCGGTGCAAAAATGTATCAAGTCAGCGCGGCGCCCGCCGCCGTATGAATTGAGTATAAAAGAAATTCTTTTATCGCCTATCCTTTAGATTGTCTTCTTACCACACCGTAAACAGTAAGAAAATGAAGTTTTTCGCATTTTTAGTCCTTTGCGCAAGTGCTGTTGCTGTGAGTAGGAATATTTACATAAATACATTTAATTGATTTGTTGTTTTTGTTAAATTGTTTTTTATCAACTTCAGGTCCTGGCTGATCAATATTCATTGCGGAGGGAGGATTTCTTTAAATTTCGTCAGGAATGCTTTGATCAACTTGAAATAAATGAGGAGATCAGAGAACAATTGAAACAATTTCAATATCCGAATGAGGACATTGTACATCGATATATACGATGTTGTGCTATAAAGTTAGGTACATGGGATGACTTCACTGGATTCAACGTGAACAGGCTTATGCAAATTTTGGGTAAAACGGATGAAATTCGGAATAAGATTGTTGGGTGCCTAGAGAACAACGAACAAAATTTGAGTCTAGATATTTGGGCTTATCGGCAAAATGTTTGTTTTGGACGTACTGGTATTCTGAAGCCAATACGAGATCAATTTAAAGAATAAGATTAATATCAAAAATGAAGATGCGTATTGTGCTATATAATTTCATTGTTATTTGTGTTGAAATAAATGGATAAGAAAAATTTAAATTTTCATTATGAATGTTTCATCAAACTAAGAAAGCCGGCAAACTGTGATAGCATTATTATGATCCATTGAGATTATGTATATGGCAGGAACCGTAGGTCTCCATCGAACCCAGTTTCGTTACATAGATTTCAGCTCAGTTTAGGATTTTTCAATTGATTTGGCCTCTGTGAGAATTAATCTCCTCCTACTATGACCGCTCCACCCCTTCTTTGAAGATTTCAGTCTAAAGTTTGCTTCGTATGATGTAATTGTTATTGTCGCATCGCTGTGAGTGATTAGTTGAATTCAACTAACTTAACTTATTTTTCGTTGTCGATCACACTTGCTCTCCTTCAAATTCGAATGTAAGTAAAATGTATCATTTTTTCATACTATTGTACTCGAAACAATATTAATATTTTACGAGTTTTTATTTCAAAATTATTGAAAACATTTTCAAAATAATCGAAATTTTTATATAATTTATGTAAACTTTTTAAAATGTAAGTTTCCATTTTCTCTCTATTATAAAGATTTTTTATTATTGCTTCCACTTGCTCCATTTCGAGAAAAAATGAATGCAAATGAATACAATGTATTTACGTTGGACCTCTGTCTGTTATAACTCTTCGTTTAAGACCCGGTCTTGTCAATGTAAGATCAAGAATTATTGATGTTTGGTAAAATTTTTCACATTTGAATAATTCGACCTTAAGATAGCAAAAATTTTGCTATGATTATGCACGGTAAAATCGAAGAAATATTTTTATTTCACTTGTATATAACAGAAATACAATTCACTAACAAAATAAATATGTATGGTTATAAAAATCTAAAAAATAAATAATAAACTTTGAGTATAAAAATTGTAGTTCTTTTATTTAATTTCAAGTTAATTAGTTATAACAATTATACAATTATTTCAAGTCAATATTTTAATAAAACAGAAATCTTTAATACATGAGGACTTTTCGTGCTTTACAAATGAAAATGAAACAAACAAAATTAATAAATAATTTTTTTAAAGAGGTAAAAGACATACAAACATACATACATCCATACAAAAAGAAAAAAAATGGATTAATCGATAAAGTATAGAAAAACATTTTGAAATGAGTTTTTCAGGCAGGATTTTGGCCGTCGAAAATTAAATTTCCCAACTTAATCAGAAGGGGAGGGAAAATATGTTAAAAAATTAAAAAAAAAACAGGCAAAAGGAATTTTGCAAATCGGATAATATTTACCCCACCTCCCTCAGAACACTCGAATTCGGGAAAAGAGAAAACTTTTTTCCATTGGTGTATATGAATGACCTTTTGAAATTGAATTTTATATCCGATTTTGATGAAATTGTGTCAGAATATCCTACACACATCGTAGAATATAAAATAAATACCCCCAACCCTGGAAAATAATAGTAATAGTAATAGTAATCAACCATGGGTCACCACTATGTAACCCGCTACCGTACGAATCTTGTAATAGTTTCAAAAATCATACAAAACTCACAATGAACTTAGCAAAAAATTTTTCAAATTAGTTTGGAATTTGGTCGAGAGATAAAGGTGGCAGCTTTACAGTACGTTTATGCTGCAAATTAATGTAAGTTGAAAGTAATTAGCAAACCTTGCAATCTTATTTGGGAAAATGCTCCTAAATTAATTGGAGTAATGACTTCTGGTTTTCTGTACATTACATTCTGTACATACATTCATTACAGCCTACGGCGTATTTTCCATCCAATTATCCCTTCAAGCTTTATCACTTTGCTCATTTTTTTCAAAACCTAATTTTTGGAGCGACTCATTTTGATTGTTTTTACACTACTTTATTTGGATGGATTGAAGAGAGGTTAATACCCCGGGCGGGAACACATACCACAACAAGACCCATTGTTAACCCTCCAGGATTATGAACAAATGCTTATATGTTGTCCCAACCGGACCACACATATAAAGTTCTATATTAGCCCTCAACCCTCTTTGCCGGCTTCATGCATTTCGCCCAAGAGTTATGAGTCAAGAAATCTGTATCTCTCCGGACAGTGACAAAAAAAGTGAGTCTCCGTTTCGGATTCCTATCCGCATTCTCTGTATACTTGATCATCAACAAGCCCCATCCTGCCTTTGTAGGCGATTACTGAGAAAAGAGTGCCAAGTGAGAATTGACACCAGGGTGGGCTTGTTTAGTCCCAATAGCTTGTTCGTTAGGTTTAAGTTAGGTTATGGCTCAATTTACATCGAGAGCTACATGCGATAAGCAGCAAGCTTAATGTTACAAATTTCAGTTGGCATACAGTAGAAACTGCTAGAGAGCTTCAAGCTAAATGGCGTAATTAGTTACACATGAAGCTGTAGCCGATATTAGGCAAATTTCTAATTTTGTCGCTAAAGTTGCAGTAACACTAATATAACAAATGAAGCAAAAGTCATATGTTTCATATCAAAAACATTCTCTGGTTACGATAAGTAGACAATATAGATAAAGGGTACGTATAGTGGAAAAAAAAATTAATTTTATGCAAGGAAATACGGTAATATGGCACTAAAAACTTGAAAATTTTTCAAGGTAATTACACTTTAACCGTGGTAAGTTGTCAATACGAATAGGAAGCTTGTAGCGCTCATTTTAGCAGATTGCGTTTCATGGAGCTGAAATAGAGCTTCGTGTAGTTTGTAGCGTGTAGCTCTCGATCTAGCTTGGACTTTACCTGACAGTTCTTTAGTAGCTCTATTCGAAGGACCATCCAGTCACATACGACTGGGCTGGCGGTCGACAAAAATCGAAATATTAGCAGGAAGTTTTTTGGTGCGATCCCGATCGTGGAAGAGGATGCCTCGAAGGCTACTAAGGCCAGCAAGCTCGCCTTTGCGCCGATATTGGTGTGACCTGGCACTCAAAGGACGAGTACCCTGTTATTCCGAGAGAAGGAATTAAGGGTGGTTTTACACTCCAAATCCAGTTTGAAGGTTGTTAAGAGCTATAATAAGGCCTTGACAAGTGCTTGGCTGTCCGAGTAGATGGAAATCTCCTTATTCACAGTAACTTAATTGAAGAGATGCCTTCCCGCTTCCAGGATGGGCTTGACTTTCGCCCGAAAAAAATCGCTTGAGTAGATAATTGGGTTTGTCAGTGGCTCAAGTTGAAGCACTGGTGTCAGTAATAAGTTGTTCACCTTTAAATACGCAAATTTGTCATAATAGTGAAGAAGAAAAGAGGAAAATGAGTGAAAATATCCGCTAGATTTATAGGCATTGCAAGCCTCGTAAAACCTTGCGCGCAATACTGAAAATAATTCAAAGCAATACAAAAACAATAAATATCCATATTGGGCGTAACCTGTTGCTCACAAGTGTAATTGTTTTTATACTTACATAGCTTTGTCATAATTATATTTTGTATGGACTGAGACAAAACCCTCGAGAATACTTCTCAAACCATGAAAAAGAAATCTAGATGTGTGCGTTGGGAGTCCGTTCTCTAAAATGTTCTATATTGATACTTATGGAAAAGTGCTAAACATTGACTTTATGCAATGGAGCCTAAACTACTATCTATACAGGAAAATAGTCTTCCAGTAATTTAAAGCTTGGGTCCTTACCTTCCCAAGGACTACACTGACTAATCTGATTAAAAAGTAACCTTATCATTTTACGTTCCCTAACTCTCAGCTGAGTGATAATTGCATGTGTGTATGTGTAGCCGGAGTCCGAATCTGTAGGCAGCTACATTCGATCTCTTCATCCCACGGCATCCCATGACGGCACAGCGACATTACAATGATTACTCAACTGAGAACTTTTGTTTGAGGAATCGTAGTCATTTGGTTAAGATAAATTTTTTTAAATAATTTTGTTAGGAAAGGTATGAAAATTTTATTACGGTTCGGAAGATACTAAAGCAAGCTTAAGATTATCACAACACAATTTTGCTGTATAAAGAGTAGTTCAGGGCGGAGGAGCTTTTCAAATCAAACTTTTGTCCGTTTTACATAAGAACACTGCAACTATTTCAGAATTCTAGGACTCCGTTCGGGCTCTGATGTGGTAGTGAGCGTGTTTGTTTCATGACCTGTGAAGCATTCTCGAGGGTTTTGGCTGAGATCATTTTTTTTATTTTATTATCAAAAATACTTACCCCGTCTGCTAAATCAACAAGCAAGTAGGTACATAGCATGAAGATTATATTTAACAGGTATGTAATAACAGGCAGGATTGAGGGTAATGTACATACTTGTATTTTTGTAGTTTATACAATTTTTGCTGTCCATCATTATGTGCAATAACATTGGTCTTGATCTGATTCAAGGCAGTTTTTATTTAAACGTCAGGTATGTTACTAAATTATTTGAAATTATATTTTTAAGCTTAGTGGTAATTACTTATCTTAGTCTTAATATATGAAAATCACGTGTCACTGTGTTCGTACATGCTAATCTCCGAAACCGCGCAACCGATTTCAATGCAATTTTGTGAATGTGTTTGGTTGGTTTCAGCTTGAAAGATAGGATAGTCTTATACACGACAGATGGTGCTGTTGTCGAGATCTAAAAAACTATCTGAGAACGCGTCGACATGGAAAGCTGAAATTTTGAACACGGCGTTTTCATAAAAATGGTAAATCCAATTTCAAAAATGGACTAAATCGGACAATTCCTACTTAGGGTTCCCATACAAATATTTCGTTTTTTATTATATATTTGGACACTGCCTGACAACAAGTACATGTAGAGAGTTGAAATTTGGTACGTGATGTTTTCATAGCAATAGTTAATAAAATTACAAATATGGTCCAAATCGGGCAACCCCTTCTTGATGTTGCCATTCAACACTTTAGCTTTTCACTATATATATGGACACTGCCTCACGCATCGACGACGTAGAGAGCTGACATTTTTTACGCGGGCTGTTTAAAAAAAATGTAAATTAAGTTCAAAAATGGGACCAATCGGGCAACTCCTTCCTTCGTGGGGTTGCCATACAAAAAATTTGGTACGTGGTCTTTTCATAGAAATGGTAAATAAAATTTCAAATATGGATTATGGGCACACACATAGAGACACAGAGTGAAACCCTAGAGTACGGCGTAGCGCCATCGTGTCAGATAATAGCTTAGATATTATGCATCTCTAACCAACACCCTATCCCCAACCCCCACCAATCTAGTTATCTATATTATCGTCGGGCAACGTCGACGGGCTCCCTCTAGTATAATATAATTAATTCCCAAAGTGTGCCCTAAATAATATGAAACTCATTCTCATATAAATATAAATTCATTTAAAGGATTTGTGCGATTTTGAGATTCCGAATCCATTTTGTTGTCATGCATGAATAACTATCAAAAACTAGTACCTACTACTAGTACAAATTCAAAATATACCCTGCAGGAACATCACCCAGATTTCAAAAAATTGTTCAATATTTTTAAACTTTTGTCGATGGGTGATTTTTTTCCTATCTTCAAATTCATTCGCTTTAAGTGAAACAAGGAACGTTTCAATTCAAATTAAATAAATGCCACAAAGCGATGACATGAAGCAATTATTGCGTGTGCATTGATACCAAGGGTTTCATATATACATGGGTGCCGGCAATTTCCACTCTTTTTTTTCCTTTTTTCGAAATTGATTTTCCAGAGTCAATATTGACCATTCTTGTTTCAGCCTCTCCATCGTTTAACAATTATGATATTAAAATCGAGGGGATGAATGTGTATATGCAGATAGCCTCCGGTTTTATATGCTTTTCATTTTTAACTTATATATCCAATTAGAAATAAATCCCGGGGGGTGGTTTTCATCCGTCCCATCGAGAGTTTACACTTCATTCCATTCTGAAGAAAAATGTGGATAAATCTGAATTTATCTAGTAATAATTGCCGATGAATTATTTATTAAAAGAAAGCACAAAAGTCTTGTTATCTTTAATACTATTTGAAGTATTTTTTATGAAATTGAAATCAAAAATTACTTCACTCGTAAATATGCTCAAAAAATTAGTTAGGAGTGTCATGTAGGTATGCAGTTTACACTCAGCTAGATAGAGGGAGTACAATCTTAGCTTACGGTTGCGTGAATTATTTTTATCTGAAGATTTTTTGGCGATAGGTCGAGACACGAGGAAAAATTGATGAAGAGCAGTTCGCAACGAAGTATCTATTTTCTAGGTTAAGAGTAAACTAGTTATGAGTGTTCGTATCGTTAGGTGTTACGTTAGGTTAGGGTAAGGTTAGGGGGTCCTAGGCTACTAGGACAATAGAACACCCCGAGATTAGAGTTAATTTATTGTGTCCTCACCTAGTATCTAAAAATGAATGAAATGAAACTTCCCAACTTCACTCACACGTGATATTTAGAAGAAGTCGGTTTCTCGAAAAAAATTAATTTTAATTTTTTCCATTGGGTTGCTCATTAATAATCAAATTTCTGGTAGCTCACAAATAAATCAATTTCAATGCCTGCCAGTCAAGGAATTAAGTAATTTGATCCAGAAACACTAATGATGACTATTATTCGGGATGATTCCCGAAATGTTTCGTAATTTCTCAACCTCAGATTATTCAATGAACAAAGATATCCAGCAGTTTGCAAAATGATGAAATCTATCAATTTTTGCTACTGATCCGTGGGGTATCGGTATTCAGAAAATAAACAATTCGTTCTCGGAAGGCATCTTCTAATCAATTGCATAACGTCCGCTCGATAGGAGAATATCGAAATTTCATGGTTATTCTTTTTTTTCTTCTCTTTGTTTAATAGCCCAAAGGTCCTGTCAATTTTTTAACCTTCCTTAAATTATCCCTTTTTATAAGGGATGAGAATTATTCGTCGGAGGTAAGCTCTAAATCAAGAGGAAAGATACATGAAAATGTGAAGGATAATTTTTTAACCTATACAATGTCGGTATACGGTTTGATGTAGAATTTTTGAGATTTTTATGATTTCTGAAAGAAAAAAGAAGAAATCAAATATTTTTGGGCGTTTCAAGCAATTAAGCATATTTTTAAAGAGTTACAGTGTAAGGCGGCAAACACTTTTTTTTAAGGAAATTTTTGTAATCAGGTACATTGATAAGAATGTAGAAGAAATTTTATAATGATTCCATTAGCTGTAGTGATTAATTACAAATAATATAAAACGCTACATTTAATAATAAGAAGAAGCTCTGAAATGAATAGGGTAACCTCCACATTGTGTCTAAAATCTAAGCTGAAAGTCGGGAAGGGAGCATGCACCACAACATTACTAACAGAAAAATATTTAATTTGACTTTAATAAAAATGTGAGGCATTAGATACCATTTACCGTATATATTTGTTGTATTCTGATTCTGAAGATCTCCACATAGAACAAACGTATATGGTGATTACAAAAAAAACGAGAAAGTGTAGTATGCATTGAAAAGGAAAATGATCACTTCCAGCGAAATGTGTCCTCTTTTGTAGACATTTTTAATTGTTTGTTACCTGAGTGTGGTTTTTGAAATCTTCCAGTCCAATGATTGCGGCTTGTTCTTCTTTCTCCTGAATCTGATTCACAAATATACCAAAAAACGCTTAATTTGGGGGCGATGTTTTAAAATAATCAGCAAAATATTCTCGTAAAATATGTTGGCTGTATATTTAGTGACACCTATTGAAATCACATCGAATCGGTATACTCAACTGAGTGTAGATCCGAAAAATTTGGTAATATTTATCCGTAGTCTGTCACACTAATTACTTCCAAAGTGGGATAGATGGGGATGACTATTTGCACGAAACAAAGATGTTGTACGAATTGATTGCTGTTTAATGCATAGCCTTTTCCTAAAAGGTCGAATTTTGTCCAGGGCCTGAATTCTGATAAAATTAAAATGACAATGACAAAATGACTTCGAAGGAAGCACAATGTCATTATGTCATAATTTGGAATTCTGATTGTTGGGTGACATGGCATGTATCTTAAATTATAGTAGTGACAATTTGACAATTACGCAGTGCTTGAATATATATATGTGAACAAAAAAGTAATGGAGCACATTGTATTGCGAAGAATTTTCCAAAGAAGCGGGCAGAAGTAAGTAAAATAATTGCTGAAATGTTATAATAAATTTAATTTTCACAAAATGAGAATTTTAAGACTTCAACTGCGATTATCGAGCGATCCAATGAATAGCACAACGGAAGCGGAGTTTATAAAACTCTTTAGGCTTTCCGTGGGGATGGTGATGAAGTGATGAACGGTGCAATCACATCGGTAAGATCTACAGCCTGTAATTGTACGATTAGGTAAAGGTATCGTTTCCCAAAAAAATAGATTTCTATTTAATCATTTCAATCCAATTTCCTTTGTTTGCTTATCTCCATTGATAGCATCCGTCGACATCATCGCAATTGCCCTGTTTTCATATTCTGTAAATTCTGGAGGTGCCGTGTTGTTGCCGTTAATTCAAGTTTGATTTAGGATTTTTTTCTGCTTGGCTCTTGCTCTATAAATACACACATTTTCAAGTAGTAATTTATAATTTATGTTAACTGTATGCTTACTTTATATCATTCCAGCACTTTCACCATTGATCTCTGTTTGTTTTTGGCCTCACCCAACTGATTCAGGTGTTGGGCTATCTCTTCCCAGCCCTCTTTCAATTTGATTTTCTAATCTTCTGATGAAAATCTGATTGAAACAGTCACATTAGTTATTCGTTAGGTAATAACAAAAGAAAACTTACTGATTCCTCGCTAGTGTTAAATTGCTCTCCAGTAACGAAAGTAACGTGTCCTTTTGCGTTAAGGTCAGGTACTTACCATAGACGCAGTTTGCTGTTAAGATTGAGGTTTTTTTATTAATAAAATTATATATAATAATGTAATAAATACAAATGTTTATTATTCTTATACTTAATTGATATCTTTGATATTACTTGCACAAGTGATAGGAATATGACAAAAGTCACAGCGTCAAGGGCTAAGTGACTTTGGTTGGAAAGATTGTCATGAAAAAAAGTCATTTGTCATGTCACCCAGTTGTTTAGAAATCGGCATTTCGAATATAAGTCATATTTTAACGCTAAACGTCACTTTTTATGGATGAAGTCATGGTGTAAGAATAGAATTTTCGGAAAAAAAGTCACGAAGTCATTTTTTTCTGTTCAGAAACCAGCTCCAAGTTACATTTTTTTTCCCGATTATTACTTTTCAGTTAAGCTATTTTATTTTGCTGTAATGCAACGATTAAGAAAAGTCAATTTTTAGCCTTCTACGTCAGCCGTATATTCCGTAAATAATGTCGAATATGCATTGATAATAATTTTATAATTTTTACCGTCTGTTTTAATTACTGTATAGAAATTTGGAAAATATAGTCGAAAAGCCGGTTGTCGCCATTGACATGTATATAAAAGGATTGCTTGTTGATCCAAAAATGCATGAAAGCAAATGGCACCACTTTCATATTGCTGTCACTTTCCGTGAGAGCATACTTTCCCACTGAACTGTAACGATAAGGAACGAGAAATTGCTTGTAAAAATCCTTGTAAAAACCCTTCTTTCGACTCATAATTAAAATTTAACGATTCAAATAGTCCCAAATAGTTTTGTGGTAAATTCGGTAAATCGCACTGATATGCATATACGTAAATTCCCAAATAATTTAAATATAACGCTAGTTTACGAGAGTTGGTAGCATTGACAGTGAGAGCATACGTTCTGAAATCAAAATTGGAGCCAAGCCTTGGTGGATCAAGCAGTCCATTTATATATATCACTCCCTGAGTCACTGACATATATAACATGGACCGCCTGATTTTCTATTTCATATGGGTCAACTTTTGTTGGCAAGGCTGTGACATAGTTATCTTAATTCGAAGCTTTACTTTCGCTTTAATAATCATATATTAAAAGTTCAACAAATTACAGATGCATTCCAAATTATTTCTATTCTTGGAAGTTTATCTCCTACAACATCAAATATTTCTTAAACTTGATTTTTAAAGAAATAAAATTTAGCAATATTTGTCTGCCTGTCCCTAAAAGTAGGTATGGGGGTACAGAGAAAGGATTACAAATATTGTATTGCCATCTATGTACTTCTATTCTATATATATAAAAAAAAACACTGAACTGAAACTGGACTATGGTGGATTTTGTATAGAATTTATTATTTGAAGTTCAGCGGAATAAAGTAGTTAAACCAAAAAGAGACAGTTATGGAAAAATTATCCCAAAATAATGTCAAATTATGTAAGCAAAGTATCAGCAGTCCATTTTATATACATATGTCAGTGCCCTGAGTAATAAAATGTTTTTGTAAGAAAATTAAATAGTCCTAAGCCTTGTAAAAAGACAATATTTTTCTTATTAATCGACCGGGATGCAAAAAAATCGAACCTTTGGGTCTAATCCTCTTATTAAATTTGATTGAAATAACTGTAAGAACAAAATCTCGATCAAAAGTGTTGTGAGAATTGTTGGAAGAGGGCTTGGTCATATGCTGTCACGACATGCCTTATTTATCAGGAAAACTGTGTATATATTAAAGTAACAAAAGTACTTAGATAATTATACGAGTACATATGTACTCGTACATATATATAGATATGTTACGGTTTAATTGTCGAATAGTAAAACTAAGTAATCGTAGGACTTAATAAAGAAAAGTATCCATTTGCCGAAATGAGACCCCATTTGATCAAGAGAGCATCAAAATTTAAACAATTTGCGCACTGAGAAATTCGCTGTTGCTCAATTCACGACCTTTTAAGTTTTTCGGCGATAGAGCAAATAGTTATATTCGCTATCGCCTGAATATTACAAGGTACATACATATGGGTTTTCAAACAGGTTTTCGACGTATGCATTTAGATGCATCCAATACTTTTTGCAAATATATAAATTTTATAAATTATAAATAAAAGATTGGATTCGCAATTCGCCTAATTAAATTCATAATCATAAATAATAAAATATGTTAATTCAATAAATAATTATATAAGTAATGCTCAATAGGAATAAATAAATAAATGCTGAATGAAGACAAATAAATAACCAATTAATTGAAATTGTTTCCTAGTCAAGATCAAATGCCAAGTGCTGGCAGGCTTAATTAATCCTATTTTTAATTGTCATTCTAAACGATCCCGAAATAGTTCCAAAGAAGTGCAAAAGAGAAAAGGAGAGGATGCGGATGTTAGAGCGACAAAAGTGAAGGAAAATAAATTTTTAATCTTAAATAGTTATCTAAAGGACAAAAAAGAGAATAATTAAAATAATTGCAAAGCAAAAAAGTGAATAACCAAGTCGAATAAGGAGATTAAAGAAGGAGCTGCAACATTATGCAGATTAAACTGGACCAAATGGTCATCAAGGTCAGGATAAAAAGAAAAACATAAATAAATATCTTTACTAACCAATAAAACTTATCATCTCTAAAAACGTCTTACTAACATTTATTTTAATAAAAATTCTGGAACCAGGATGGCCATAGGAAAAATTACCTGTAAAAGAAGCCAGTCTTCCATTTTTGAAATAAGATTTAATTAAAAAAAAAAAAATACAATGTAAGCAGAAATTATTGAAATTCTAATTAGAATTCGAAAAAAAATTGAATTTGCACATTATACTGCACCTTGTCTCCTTTCATTATGAATTCGAGTCATAGTAACTCAAAGTCTTGGCAGTAGAACAAATACCAGGAAACTAGTAGGGGTCATTACGGGTCATTGCGCAATCGGAGACCATGCTAGAAGACTGGACATAGCGGCGAACGATTTCTGTAGAAGCTGTTAGGATTCGAAGGAAATCGAATCAGTCCAACATGAATCTTCCAAGTGCTCCGCTCTGATGAATAAAAGAGGTGGGCTATTGGGTAGCTATTTTTTTTCAAGTCTGGGGGAGCTGCAAAGTAAAGAATTCAGATTCCTAAGGGAAGCAGAATGGGTCTAGGGCGCTTAAATGTTATCCCATGAGGTCAAGGGAAACAATGGACCCATTGGAGGTTTAAGTGAAGCAGGCTGGGTACTACTAACGGCAACCCTCTTACCTCACATAACCGCAAGGGCGGATCCATAACCTCCAAGGGGGATAAAATAAAATAAAAATTTTTAAAATTATAATTGAAAATAATTAAGAAATCAATTGCTTATATCATAAGTCAAGTTAAATATTCTCCGAGCTATATAAGCTCTTGTCTTTCAAGATCTCTTAAATAAGCTATATTCTGCAAACTCAGAGCTTTTTTTTGACAGTCTTCGATAGCATAATTTAGATAAATTAAGTTATGGTCGGGCACTGGAGCTAAAAATTAGCTATAGGAAAATATATGGAAAATTGGAATGCAGCCATTGTAAATTCCAATATTACTTTATTAATAAGTTCCCACTGCAGCTTACGCATTTTGTTAAAGTATGGCAGAGCTAATTAGCTCGTTCAAGATTATTTCATGTAGATATTAGGTTTTATTGCCTACAAACAAATAAGCTCCAGTCTGCACAAATAGCTTAAGGTCCAGAGCATAAATTATGAACGCGGCCATGGAATATAAATTTTCGCTATTAATGTAAATTTTAATAATAGAATTTTTCCCCCACTATATACTCCAATATATATAAAATATTTCTAATGAGGGAAACAATAATTATTTCAAGTTTATTTCCTGGTAAAAAATTTTGGGTTGTTAGGAAAACTATGGAATACTCAGAAAACTAGTCATAGCTCCTGCTATCATGTAATATATTTATATTACCATGTCACTACATTTTGAAAACTTGTTGTTATTGTACCTTATTCAATTCAACTACTAAAAGGCGCACATTGACTTTTCGACAACATATATCTAAGTACCAAAAATAATTTTCAAGGGTGAAAAAAGTTTAAATATATACAATTGATTCCGAGGAAATTTTTAATGCCCTTTTCAGTGGGATAAAAACTTCTGTGTTTTGTTGCTAACCATGGCCAATGCACAGTTTTCGGTGGATGGAAGGAACAAATATGGTATGGTGAATTCTTTTAAAGAAAACAGAACAGGCACAGAACTGAACCAGAATCTGTCAGATCTACACCGAACTTAGCCTTGCCTCGAACGGGGACAAGCTGAAAAGAATTCAAGAAAGTGGAATATTCGAAAATGTTCGTTCTTTATGATTTTAATAAACAAATAAACCACTTCAATAAAATATTTGTATTTTCACAAAATGTCCACATATCCCCACTTAATTACAAATACTTCCGATTTGAAGTTTAGCTCCGTAACTACAAATTTTCATGGAACAAGAATGTTCAAAACCGGTGCAGAAAAAGAACATGAACCGCTGTGAACAGACCATACGTTCGGAACCAGTTCTGTATCAGTGTGGTGAAGAAAACAGGAACCGAACGAGTTACGGTTCAGTTCAGGTGAAAAGAATTCACCATTAATGAAACTGTATATTTCTTCAAATACATTTCTGATGCAAACTATCTTTATTCCTTACAAATGAAGGCATTTTTAGCTGGTATCACTAACTTATAACAAAGGACTGAGCGTATTGTCAATAGGAAAGCATGGCACAAGTTTTATAGTTCTCTCTTTCGCCCTATGGCAGAGTTGGAGCTACCAACACAAAATATTGCATTCTGGAACGTTTACTTATGCCATTTGATATTTTTATGTTGGCTACAGATGCAATCACCGCAGAAAGAATAAGGTAAAAATAGTGTTTACAATGCTCCGCCTCTGTTGCCCATAAGCAGGATTCAGTTAAGAATAACTTTTGAAAATTAAATTCGGAATGAGTTTAATTCCTTATAAGCGATTAAAATATCACTTGGGCACACGAAAATATATTTTTTTAATTAAATTTGATTTACGGGTGTGAAATTTCATCTGATTGGTTGAGTTTTACATGTTTTTTATGTAATCGTTTTAAAGCAGGGGTGGCCAACCTTTCAGCTTCCCTGGGCCGCATCGGAAGTAAACGAGTTATATTGAGCCACACATAAAATATACGAACCCTAAAGATAGCCAATGAACAAAAACGAGGAATATACATACATACTTAGTTAACAATTTTAAGAAATTAAGCTTCATTAATTCATAAATTTTTTATTATAAAATTTAAGAAATAGCAACAAGAAGTTGATGTGATATTTGACATTGTTTTTGAGACAATAATGCTTCGATATTTTGCGATCGAAGTTATTGCAACTCTCAGTATGTTCTCAAGGTGCTCATAAGTTATTTTGCTCCTATTTTTATTCTTCGTGTCGTGTGCTTCATCTAGGAAAATAGCTGCTCACAAATGTACATAGATGCTTCCAAATAGCGATGGCACAAATTGTGAAGCAAGGGGTACTTTTCTCTGGGAAGATAATTCTTATAAGTGTAAGTCCAGTAAAGAGAAATTATTAAATTTTTCTTAAAGTTGAACATCAGATTGCAGCTCTAGCCATTTCATTTGAAAATTTGCTGGTAAGTTTATGTCGACTAAAAATTGAGTCGCAAATATGTCAAAATATTGATGATTATTTTGGAAATCTTGAAATCAGATTCCTGTATCAAATCGAAAATCAAGTTTGCATATTTTTCGTTACTCTCAGGAAAGTGTTTAGCCAACGTTTCAAAATACATAAAATTATTTGCTTGAATTTGTAACTACCATAGTTTCAGTTTCATTTCGAAATCCCCTATAGTTTGAGGCATAGTTGTTTTTCACTTTGAAGACGCAAATTTAGCTCATTGAAATGAGCCGTCAAGTCTACTAAAAAAAGCAAAATCTGTGAGACTGTTTTCATCACCAAGTTCTAGCACAGATTTTATTCTTGATTTCATTTCACAAAACATAAAATCTTTTCAACATTTTACCCCGAATTAACCATCTTACTTCCGAAAAATTAAAAATGTTCTCAATTTCTTCAGTGTCAATTTGACTAAGTACAATTGCAATTCCCATGGAAATGTTATATAGATAAAGAAAATGTTTTATAAAATTAATTGAGAAAATATTTAAGTATATGAGTTTTGTTGGGCCGCATTCAAAGCCGTCCTGGGCCACATGCGGCCCGCGGGTCGCGGGTTGGACACGCCTGTTTTAAAGGGTGCTCTAACGGTGATATACAGAAACACAATATTTTTTGTGCCACATGAAATAGCAAATCGCTCAGTCCATTGTTATAAGTTAGTGGCTGGTATAATAAGAAGAGAATACATATATGTATGGATATTGTTATGAGATATATTTTAATTTAATAATGAGCGACAAGATAAATAGCTACTTTTCAGAATTCTGTGGTGCTATATCGCCACTCAGAATATTAAGAGGGAAACACAATTCGACGGTCATCAGTGTTGCTAAATATTAAAATGGGGTAAAGTTTGGAAAAAATAGAAGTGAAGTATTTCTTGGAAAGCTTGGACAGTTAGTCATCATTTCGCTAATTCCTTTATAGGGAAATATACCAAAATCATAAATACTCTCTCTTTAAAAAGCGCATTTTGCTCTTTCATAACTCAACGTCCTCTATCAGCTCCTGAAGTGTGAACCGCCCTCTTTTCGTTTCAGCATGAAAATTTAATTAGCATCCAGATATCGCCGGAGTTCTCTTATTAATATAATATAAGTTTTTTTCCGGTAAGCAAAGTAAAATTTGGTACCACATAAAATCGACATTATACACTTCTTGCCTTGTCTTTTACTGTTGAGGTTTTTCAGATAAAGCTAGCTTGCTTTTCCATTCAAACACCATAATTTCCTGGGCTAGGCCGAAATTATTAAAGGCAACGTTTTTAAATATCTTTTCCAATGATTTCTTTTCAAATCGATAATTGCTAATTGCTTTCAAATTAAATATTTGCGAGAAAACAGGATCTGGTATTATTATGATGATTTTCCCAACAACATACTACTTTTCATCAATATACCCGGCTTTTTGTGATCGAAAAAATGCAAAAATTTTTCTTGTTCTTAAAATTCTTTAATGATATAATTATAAATTTTTTGAGAATAATTTAAGACTAAAAAATAAAAATTAATAAATAACAAAAAATAACTTTTAAAAAAAACTTTCCCTTCATTTTACATTTAATTAAATTTTGAAATTATAATGTATCATGGCTATGCGAAACCCATACAGTGCAAAATATTAATGATTCCGAAATAAAAATTCCAGATTTTCAAATTCCAAACACACGGGTGGTGTTATTATTTATATCAAGCAGCAAATTAATTGCGAAATAATATCAAATACTAGTGTAAACTATTTGATACGGTTAACAGTAATTAAAATAAATTGGTACAATGAAGAGCTATGTATATATTGGAGTAGGATATATAGGTCGCCCAGTTCATTAGTTACTCTATTTTGTGAATACAATAGAAGGTTTAAGTAATGTTTTAATATGTGGTGTTTACAATATAGATATTTTAAAAGATAGTGTATACAGGGTGTTCCGTAAATGTCTTTAATCCTTTAAGGGGATGAAAGTAGAGGTCATTTGGGTAAAAAAAGTCTAGATACTTTTATATCGAACTCCGCTTGGTTTTCGATTAAATCGATAATATCGGTTTTCGAGATTTTGCATACCTCTTCAGAGTAATTTCGTTATAAGTTCTATTGTAATTAATGGATTGTGACGTTCATACCTTTATTTAAAAGAACACATATTGGCCTTTCTAAGAATGCATAATTAGTTATAATTGTGCCTTCAATTATTTAAAAAAAAAACAGTTTTCTCTAGAATTTTTTATTTCACCAAAATTTTTGTCGCGCTTCAGTGTACATTTATTCGAAATATCACCATTGCATGAACTTGGAAAAACTATGAAAAAATTTGCGCATTATGTCTCCTTTCCAAAATAACCTCCCTAAGTGCTATCAACAATAACAATCAAAAGCTATAAGCAAACATTTTGAAGATGTGCCCCTCGAGGTAATCTTCAGTTTTTTCGTAGGATTCTATCTCCTCCTACAGTTTTTAACCTACGACAACCATTTATATGTCATTGTACACGGGAATCTGAACTGGCTATTAGATAGGGTACTTTTCGATTTCGAATTTCGAAAATGGAGGGGGTAAATTCGAAAAAACACTTTTTTACCAAACTTGATATTTACGTAGATTTCGTTATCCCGCATCTTCATATTTGCGGGAGGGGCAAGCTTTGGGAGGGGCGGGAGTTCAAAGTTTCAACTTTAAGTGGCTATATTTGAATAAAAACCACCAAAAATGTCTTTTCCATTTATGAATTTAGGACTTACTTGCTAGAACAATGCTTGGTTGAGAAAAAGGGTACATAATGCGCAAATTTTTTCATAGTTTTGCCAAGTTCGTGCAATGGTGATATTTCGAATAAATGTACACTGAAGCGCGACAAAAATGTTGGTGAAATAAAAAATTCTAGAGAAAACTGTTTGTTTTTTTAAATAATTGAAGGCACAATTATAACTAATTATGCATTCTTAGAAAGGCCAATATGTGTTCTTTTAAATAAAGGTTTGAACATCACAATCCATTAATTACAATAGAAATTATAACGAAATTACTCTGAAAAGGTATGCAAAATCTCGAAAATCGATATTATCGATTTACTCGAAAACCAAGCGGAGTTCGATATAAAAGTATCTAAATTTTTTTGTCCCAAATGACCTCTACTTTCATCCCCTTAGAGGATTAAAGACATTTACGGAACACCCTGTATAGAGAAAGTAGTACAAATACAACTAGAAGCATATTTGGAGGAAAATAAAACGCAATTAAATTACATAGTTATGGAATGGAAAACCTTGATAGATGATGGTAATACAATAGTTGCTATTTTTCTTGATTTAAAGCGTGCGTTTGAAACAATCAGCAGTGATTTGTCAAATACTCTCAAAAATGCAAAGATAGAATTATTCGCAGACGACACACTATTATACGTAGCCGGGAAAGAAATTCAACAATGTCAAAGAATAATGCAAGAGGAATTAAATGAAGTAACACAATGGATGGACATTTATAAACTAAGCCTAAATGTGCAGGGGCGGATTTGATCACTTGGCCGCCCTAGGCCTATGGAAGATTGCCGCCCCCCTACTCCCTGTAAAACACGAAAAATTGAATGATCTATATCCAGTGAAGGGACCCCAGGCTAGAATTAGCGGAGTAGGCTGCCTCATAAATCGGAGTAGATTTGAAAAAAATGGAGTAGAATTAAAAATAACACTGTCCAACGAATTATTTTATTTAAAAAAAACGAAAAAGTATAAAAATGTAATGAAATACCCACAACTACAAGAAAAAATCAAAAATCATTCAAACATTTTGCTGCCCCCTAAATCTGCCGCCCTAGGCCCGGGCCTACTCGGCCTATAGGGAAATCCGCCCCTGTAAATGTGTCAAAAACAAAATATATTGTGCTAAATAATGTTAACAGGATAAGACAAAAACAAATAACGAAGATATTACCCAGGTGAATATAATCAAGTATCTGGGCGTAATGGTTGACAACAAAGTGAAATTCTCTTCCCACATCAATTTAATCTGCGCGAAAATAACAAATAAGATTAGTTTATTAAGAAGAATAAGAAAAAATATTGATACTGATACTGCAATTTGTATAGATGTATAACACAATTATATTTCCCCATATGGGGAATTATTGCAATTATTATATATTGCTGTAACGCTAGTGAAGTTCGCAGGTTGCAAAAACTGTAAAACCGAGCTATGCGAATATTATTACAGAGAAACAGATTTGAAAGAATCTCGGATATGCTGCGTGACTTAATCTGGATGACTGAGTATGAAAAGATCGGCTTTAAAATTTTGATGTTTATTTTCAAATTAAAAAATTATTAGTTACCTGATTATTTAATGGATTTTGTTGAATATGTACATGAGGTTCCAAACTATCAATTAAGAAATATAAATGATTTCAGAGTGGTTAAATATAAGAAAACTAGTATACAAAATACATTATTAATTAGAGGACTCCAAATTTTTAATGAACTACCAGATATATGGAAGAAAGAAACAAATATGATTAGATTTAAGAGAAGCATCATAGATATAGTGAAAAATAAATATTAAACATTTATTGTAATGTATACAAAGATTTTATCCAATAAATTTCAATTTCAAATATTACATTTGTGTATAAAATTTAAAATTTTCATGGTACACAAAGAAAGCAAAGTAATTTAATTAAGTATTTTGCTAAACATCCTGTAAGAGAGGGTTAGGGCACACTTAAAATTAAATTCAAATTCAATTTGGGTTATTTTATGTTATAATACCACGTATATAAGCTTAATTTTAATTTAAGTGAGCCCCAACCCTCTCTAACGCAAGTACTAAAACAGAAATTAAATTAAATTTCAATTAAATAGCTTGATGAATACGGCCTTAAGAGCTCCAAATTAAAATTTCGGAAATTGTAGTAGTATTAAAATTTCAACTGCCCAGAATTTGCGTTCTTTGTGTACCCTAAAAATTTTAAAATTTATACACAAATGAAATACAATTTCAAAATTTAATGCAAAATAAATTGATGTAGATATTCATTAAGTGAAGGGAGAAATTATTTTCTATTTGTTAAGTGCGAAATTTTCTTTTTTATATTTTCTATTTCATTTTATTAGAGTATAAATTTTGACTTATTAGAGATCTTGGGCGGGCGATCGCCTCAATCGCTCCCCGCTGTATCCGCCCTTGGTTCATATGTATCCTGAGGTTTCTAAGAGAAGCGGGATGGATGGATCTGGGGCGGTCTTAAAAGTATCTCAAGAGGCACAATGGACTCACTCGAGGTTTAAGTGAAGCAGGCTAGGTACTACCAGCGGCACCCTTCTTACCAAACCCAACCTAACCCAAAGTTTTCAGGATCTAACTGGGAATAAAGACTTTTGGCTATTTACAAATATACGTAAATTTGAGTGAAGTTGAATTTCAGACCAGATTCTCGTCCAAAATCTGTTAGCCAAACTATTCCATTTGTACCACAATGGGCGGCAATTCAGGAATGCTTAACACATTTATGTTCCATCCTATGTGCATATATTTTTCATCAATTGCTTTCCATAATATATTGGTGAGGTAGACCAATTTTTAGAATAAATTATTATTTAAAAACTTGATCTTGTAATAGCGTACAATTGCTTAAATAGTTAGACCAGCTCAATCATCCGATACCGTTGAATACCTCTATGTGGAATTCAAGTAATAAAAACAGGGCTAAGCATATACGAGTATACAAAACAGCTCACACCGTATTGGTTATAATTATCCCATTACATAAATACATATTTGCTTTTATTCAACTCTGACTCGTGTTCATGTTCACAGACACGTTTTTCCTATCCGTGTTGATCAATTTGTGGCATTTTTAACTGGTTTAACAACATAAGTTATGCCTGATGGAAGCAACACGTGCTTCTTGGTCACGCTTGTAAAACATGCTGGAGGCGATTTCGAGTTGTTCTTTTCCTTGATTAATGCAGCTGGCAATTATTGCCGATTTTGCTTCGTTCTCAAACATGTTTAGCTGGGGTGAGAAAGAAGGGTTTATCCTTTGATTAACGGATTAACTACATAATTTTGCAGACGACCGAAAAAGATCTAAAAATGAACCGTTTTTTCAGGTATATATACCGGAATGAATTAAAATTTTAAAATTTTTCCAGCAGTTCACTATGCCATATACGCCATCTGAAGATGTTGATTTTTTTGTTTTCAAACATAACATAAAAAAAAAAGAAAAGAAAAACCTTTAGCGGCAAGTCTATATTTGTTTTTCGGATTAGCGTCGTCGCTTCTGCGGACCGTAATTATTAGGCGACTTCTTAGTCTAGTCGGTGCAAAAGATCTTTGAAAAAAATTTATATGATTTCTTGACTTGCGGATATCGACTCTGTCATTATTGGACCTCTGGAATTTTCGGTGTTAAATATCGAACCCCGGAAGTTTGTAACCAGCTTCCTGTGCTCTAATTTTCAACCGCACAAGAAAATTTAGAGTAGAAAAAAAAACGTAAACCGGTAAGAAAAAAGGTGTGAAAATTATTGATTGCAAAGAAATTATAGATTTGGAACTAGAGATAAGAGAGGGAGAAATTGTTTTTCCTTATGTCGGTATAATTTTTTTCTGAAAAATTGCATTTTAATAGCTTCCCTTCCCCATAAATTTCCGATCTAATGTTCCATGAATTAGCTGTGATTTGTGAAGGTGAAGCTGTAGATATTAAGTTCTTATATAAAATTACTAGTATTGTGCTGGCATTCATTTCAATTCGAATTCTTGACTTGATTCTAGTTACGGGTAGAGAAAAAATATTTCGGCAAGACTAAATCATTCCTCCTCCTATCTAGTAGCACATATATGAAATCCCTGATATCGACTGTACTAATAAAGTGATGTATATGAGAAGAGCTCGTAGCAAACCTAAATAACTCACTGATCTCGGCTAAGTATATCATGGGTACTAACCAAAATGTATTTTGATTGATTCGAATGCTCAGGCCGGTAAGATATTTTTCAATGCAGAATTATTTAATCAAACATATTTCCCTGAAGATGGTTCGTTAAAGTCGCGTGCGGGCAAATAAATATTATTTTTTTCTTAGAAATTTGCTGAATCTTTTTTCTTTAGAATTTCTTGCACTACCTTTTGTTACGTAAAAAAAATGATTTTAAGATATTTTTGCAATTGTTCAACAACGTACGTAGGTCTGACGTAAAATCTACCATCAAGTAAATTTTAGAAAATTTGGAGATAGGTAAGACTTTTATGCTTATGACGGTAGCAGAATAGAAATGTCCCGAATCTTTTCTGTGTTACATAAAACATGTCTCTAATTACACCGAATTCAACATAATTTAAATTTGGTTGCTTTGACACAGTGTAAAATATATTTTTTCTTCATATTTAATTAATCAGAAAAATCTTTTGGTTTTGATTATTATTATTTACTTTTTTGCATTTGAATTGTATTGTATGTGAAAATAACTGCTGTCGGCCCCAAGAATGCATAAAAATTCTGCCGAAATATTTCTAAAAAACAAAAAGAATTTCTAGCTTGCCAATCACCATTATTGTCGGCCTTAAATCTTGATTTTCGATATTCATTTCATTTGGACTATTGTCGCCTGTTGGTTGCATGTATGCTGAAGAAAAAGCTTCAGTAAATTCCTAAGAAAAAAATGTATCTGCCCAGACATAACTTGTTCGCACATAAATTCTGAAGAAATATGTTCGATTAATATTCTAAGAAAAAAATTAATTCTTATCTCCATTGAAAAAACATTTTACCGGCCTGAGCATACGAATCAATAAAAATAATATACATTTTGGTTCGTACCCATGATATATTTAGTCAAGATCAGGTTTGCTACAAGCTCTTCTTATACAGGGTGTTTCATAATTGGTGCACCTAGCTCAAGGTTTGATAGCTGAGGTGGAGACAAGCAAAAAATTATAATGTGAAGGGAGGATAAGACGTGTCGTTTCGGCGGCAGGGGGGTTTCAGATTTTTAGTACTTCTTCCACTTTACACCCTGTAACTATCTTGATATATATATGATTCATCTCAGATGATAGCAAACCGTCTAAGCTTTCCAATGAATGGCCAATTAGCCTTCGTGTCACCTCCTACTACTTCCGATGGAAGGTGACAGGAAGACTGATTGGGCCTTCATTGGAAAGCTTAGACGGTTTGCTATCATCTGAGATGAATCCCACTTTGATAGGGTATATATCAAGATAGTTACAGGGTGTAAAGTGGAAGAAGTACTAAAAATCTTAAACCCCCCTACCGCCGAAACGACGCGTCTTATCCCCCCCCCCCCCCCCTTTACCATATAATTTTTTGCTTGTCTCCATCTGAGCTATCAAACCATTGAGCTAGGTGCACCAATTATGAAACACCCTGTATATGTATGACTTTAATAGCACATCCGTCGATATCTGGGTATTTCTTGTCTGTGCTAAAAGTGAAATGAATCACAATGTTCTATCTTTCAGTTACGACCTCTTTCTAGGTCCAAGATCCTCCTCTATTAGTTGTACTCCTGAGGCCACATTCTGTAACTCGGAGAGTTTGGGAGTTTGGGGGATGAGAATTTTCGTTTTCCCCGATTAAAACTCCCTAACTCTCCATTCGAGATTCTCTAACATACTTGGGAGTTAGGGAAAGTGAGAAGTGTCGCAATATTGAAGGACGGCTAATACCCTAGCCACACGTCGCGCTAGAATGATCATTGATCCAATTCCGTAATTGATCGAATGATCATTGCTTGGTAAGTCAAGCACACGATATCTTGACGGTAATTCTATTTTACAGATGACAATTCTCAATTTTGTAAATTAAAAACTGTGAATTGTGAAGTAATTTGTGAAAAATTTATTCGAGTCTTGTATTAAATATATAATGTGAGAAATTTTTTTCAATAATTCGTTTTGTAAAATATTCAAAATTTACCTTGAAAAATGTATCAGCAAATTTCCCAAATGACATTTGACAGTGATGGCTGGAAAATCAGCTGATTTTTCCAATAACTTTCAGCGCATTTATCGACAAAAGGATTGACAAGTAATGAATAATTTCAAACGAATGAGCTTTTGGAAGCGTAATTGGTACAATGACGAAACGAATGATCATTGCGCCAATGATGCAATAACACACGAGCTATGCAATGATCATTGCTCCGGCAATGATCATTGATATGTTCCGTGTGTCTAGGATATAACTTTGTGTGGAAGGGTCTAGAGTACAAAAATATAGGTGCACAATTTTGGGCGGACGGGCTTTTGGTGAGGGGGGGGGGGGGGCGGTGGGGGGTTGGTTCAAAATACGTCATGTTTGGTTTCAAATTAAAGAGGGAGAAGCGGGTAATCGAGTGGTGTAGTTGTTTTTGATTATTTTAACATAATAACTGACTTTTTACCGCCGAAAGATGGATTTTTTGCACTTCTTGGGTCATATATACCCCAGTTCCTATATTTTGCATATATTTCTTCCGTTCTTTATTTCACATCCATTAATACTCTGTTGTGAACATTTTTCTCATGGAAAGTGAATTTCCACGACTTACCAGTTCTTCATAATAAGCTGAAAATATATCCATTTTTGTACCAAAAACAGCCATGTTTTCATCTTGAGAAGGACTGATTCATTTCTTTTGCAGTTACCTGCAGAACCATTTATCGGACTCAAAAACTAATTACTAATATAATTAGGGAACAAAATGTTGATGCGATTTAATCGTACATACAAGCTTTAACGTGCATATTTAAAAATTCTATAGCATCTCTTCTGTACTGGAAGACTACCAAATTGATCATTTTCGTGTGATTTAAAATTTGTAGCGGGTACCTTGAGACAGCAAAATCCTTATTTCTCTGTAAGTATTGCAAGGATTTCCATAATTTGTTTTTGTAGCCACGATATGTGGTGAGCCCATAATTAAATTTGAAAATCCTAGTCACCTAGGTACCTTCACAAAACACAACAAAAGTAGACAGTACTGTCAGTTCAGAAATATTCTTCTTACTTCTCCACCACTAACACAGACCGAGTTTTGTCGAGTGGAATAGAGAGTTTGATAATTCTCAATACAAATTCCTCGGGTTACAGAATTCCGAGTGGAGAGTTAAGTTTCAAAATACCCATATGCCCACTGTCTTAACTTTGATAATACTTGATATTTCTAAAATGAATAAATCAATATGCAGCCATTCCACATATTGGACTTTTTTTTGTGAATAATAATGGTATCTAGTAAAAAATACTACTACTCTTCCCTAAGTGAAGTGCTCCCATATTGCGTTCCTCTGGGTATATGCTGAGTTTAAAAATTCATATCTCCAAAACGAAGTCCAGGACGAACACAGTTTTTGCACATATGTATGTAGATACATAAGGCTTGTAGCTTAAAAAGAATATAAACAAGAAAGTGCGAGAGGTCTGCAAAAGTAACTAATAGTATTTTTTGAAAAAAAATACTACTATAAAAAAAAAATGTATTGAGAATTGTTATAATTTCGTGTGAAAAGTATGAAGCATTAATTGTACTTGGCTTTTGAATCAGACAAATCGGTCGCTCCTTTCTCGAGATATGATTTTTTGAAAATGACTTTTAATGGTAAAATCACGAAATTTCTAACATCCCTAGCAGGGGGTGGGGGTTGTAGAAAAAAAAAACAAAAGTTATCTATTTTCGTATTTCTTTTGGCCAAGAGTGTGAGGTGTTGCACGGGGCGTTGTCATGATGAAGGAGCTATTTTTTTGGTCTTACACGGACCCATGCGAGGTTTTCAGTTCTCTCCTAAGCTCTCGAATAGTCAATCGCCGGTTTGAACGAAACTGTTTTGACACTTTTTGCATGTTTTCGTGTGTTTTTGAGGTTGAAGGACATCCTGGCCGTTGTTCGTCTTCAACGACTCATTTCCGCTTTTAACTCGCCCATACCACTTCTAGACAGTCTTCAGAGTACCACATTATCGCAATACACTGATTTTAACAATGCATGATCTATTTTGGGACTTTTGGGCAACTTAAGATAAAACTTAATATTAACACGTTGTTCGAAATCCATGATGTGCGACATATACGGTAAACATGACCTCACTTCTCTACTGTGGAAGTCACAGCTTGTTCAAACTTAAAATTGACTTCCTCAAAGAATCAGGCTATCGGACTGATATCTTGAAATGAATATAGCGTCAGCAGTTGCTGCTATAATAGGTCCTTCACCAATGTTTTTTGATCACACCTCGTACCTATATTACTAATTTATATTTTACAGGATAAAATAATTTATTTATATTTTATTAGTGACAATAAAATAATTTATTTATATATTATTAGTGACAGATTCTGTTAGTTGTTTAATGTATCTACCTGTGAAACATTGATTCCACGGCAGTCTTAATGCACGTATTAGTAACAATGCTGCAATTAGCGCCCTCGTAAGACAGAGTATATATAAAACTAAAATCTCTTATGATCTGTGGGTTACGGCACCCGGTTGATTTAGCGCAACTCCACCCCGAAAGCCAAATATCTAATTATACATTAATAAGCGACCATCCTTCAGATCCTCAGACGCAGTATGCAATTTATTCAAAAGGACGTATTCTTCTGTTCAAAGAAGAATGTCCGCCCAAGTCATGCAGACTCAGCCACTCTCTCTCTCTACCCGCATATGGGCTACCACACCAACCATGATACTCCCATCAAGGGTCCTTTTAGTCCGTGTTGAGGTGAATAGCACTACTATAGGAGCATTATCTCCGGCTCCTCAACCCCATGGTACCAAGTTAGCAATGTCGACTACCCAATTGGTATGGTTTCATAGTCCATGACCATAAGGCCATGAATACTCTCAGTGTTATCTTTACATGTAGATATCCTTATATGAAACAGGACTTGTTTCTGCACTCGGGCTTACAATATTATTGGCACAGAAGGTCAGCGGGGACCACGAGAAGGTCAAGGTATTCCCATTCAAGTCTGGAGAGGCTACAGATTACGGCCAGTAATCTTTGTATAATGATCTGATTACCATTCATACCCTACTACAGTACCCACATAGTAAAAAATCTAATATTTTCTTTTACAGTGGAATCGCGCATGTAAGCACTTATCTTCTTTGTACGTGACTGTCAGGCTTCATCAGGCGCCATCGTACCCTACTACAGTACTCACTACTCATGAGTGGAGATCCAAAGTCATGTTCAATACTTCTATTCCACTAGTTCCACAAAATTTTTGTTGTTAAATATTCATGGTTCATTCTCAAATATCTTTCACCTTGGGAGCTCACAGACCCCTTTTCAGCCACCAAATTATTAGTGACAATAAAAGATAGTTCTAGCCATGATTTGAATTATTGTTTTCATGAATTGAAATTGAAATAAACCAGTGGATTTTAAACTTGAAAGCGCCGGTTTTTTTTCGGTTCCCTTTTTTAACAACGATTCAGGTTGTTAAAACAAGACTCAGGGCTTATGTCTCCGAAAACCACCATAAGTTGGATTTTTATATAGCTAAAGAATCTTGTGTTGCATCACAGCAGAACTACTTTTTAATAAAAATAATATTTGCTTTTTTATGAGCTACTACAATTTTTTGTTTTGAATTTTGACTTAAATAATAGAATTCAAATAATAAGATCAAATATATGTATATTTTTACTTTATCACAAAAACTATAAACTTTCCTAAATATCATAAATATTGCTCAAATTGTATACCTAAGCTTGGTTCAAGTCTCCACTAAAAATAGTTAAATTTTGGCAAGTTGGTATAAAAGTTAATTCAAAATTATACCATAAAATAATAAATTAGTAGTTTTTTTTTCGTATTGAGTGTATAAGAAGTAGAAAAGAAATTTTAATTTTTTTTTTGTACCGTCAATGTACATGTGTAACTGGAAGTTGTTTTTGCATTACAATTTAACACTTCTGGACATGTTATATTATCGGTTATAGGTATCCAGTGGGTTCATCTAAACCTGTAAATAAGAAAACTGATCACCAGCTATGTTATTCCATCAAAACTACAAATATGTAACTGATCCCAAGCTAAAAAGGATTTTCTAGACCCCATAGGTTTTCAAATCCCTTGTAAAAATATATCAAATTTCTTAGGCGAAATACATCAAATTCCGAAATTAAAAGACGATAAAGATATCTTATCTTTGATGAAGTTCCAATGTCTTTTCGGTCGTTTTGTTATTGTCATCCACACCGCAGAAGTCATGTCGATCATTACAAAAAAAAAAAAAAATGTAAAAAAGGATAATATATCTTTTCTAGACAGGATACTTTGTTCGCTATCTACAAATTCGTTTATACGACCCTGTCACACACAGCAGGTGAGTTTTGGTTGTCGACACAGGACCAGAATCTCATTTTACAATCTTTCAAAAGAAAAAAATGTCCTGTGATCAGAAGCGTTAATCGATTATCCTTGAGCACTTGTCCGTCCATGCTTATATTTTCGCTAACAAAAATTTTTGTGCAAATTCATAGAACTATTGAAGGTAATCTCGTTTTATAAAAGTCCTCTTCCGCTTATTACATTTCCTGTGTAATTAGGATAAGAGAGATCGTGTATTTTACCTTTTTCTAACAAAATTGACTTGATTTTGTACACATAAAACAGGTACCACCTAATCAAAGTTTTCTTTGTATTTTTTTTGAAAACATTTTCTAGTGGAAACATAATTGAAAGGTGTAGGACCGGACCGCTTTCTCTATATGCTTTTGTCAACTAAACCACAAAATTAGATAATCAGGATAATCCTGTGAAGTGCCCATTGTCTGTGTTCGTGATGTTTTTGAATGAAGACAAATCGAGGGATGTATTTTTCAATAATTTGAAATTCATGAGGGTAGTAAAAACAGAAATTTTTATTTTTAAATGAAAGTTGTTGAATGAAAAGGAAGTGAATTTTTTCTTTATGATAATTTTAATAAGATCTTTTATGAAGATACTTATTACTGATGTTTGTAAGACTGAAGACTGAAGTGGGAATACTTGAAACTATATATAAATGGTAGATTTTTTTGTCTTATATAGATAGGTATGTATATAAAAGACAAAATGTGACATATGTACATACATACTAGAATCAAAAAATTAGTTAGACTTGGATTGAAAAAATATCTATGGAACATTCTGAGCAATTTTTTTATTCTATGAGAATAGGAATGGAAAAGCGAACTTTCTACATAATCTTGGTTGTTTAAAATATAATCATAGAGATTTTCTATTTTTTTGTGCTTCGCATTGTTGACTTCAATATCAGAGTGATATTTTCGCTTCGTAAGGTATCCTTTCATTGGATCGAATATATAGCAATAGTACGGCGAACTCTGTTCTCATACCTCCCCCCTCATTTTCTTCTATAGAATGCTCTTCATTACGAATGCCGTAATGAGGTGTCGCATTACCATATACAAAAGCACAATGTCTTTAGTCAGTTTTTCTGGTTTTTGTTAGCTTCTAAATGGTATTTAGGTATATGAAGTAGGTATGTGCAATACCTTCAATGTTGAAGAAAATGTTTAGATTAGCACAACCCTCCCGACAGAGACAAATGCTCGGAACATTTGCACACAAGTAAAATGGCATGTTTCCACTGGATTACGAAACAATTTATTGAACTAAAGATAGAGATTTTTTACCGGGTTAAACTTATATTTGCTCAAGAAGGAACTTTTTTTGGATTCACCGGTATATAGCAAAAGCTAAAAAATGTTTTTAATTTGTTATTTCATTATATCTTGGGTGACAAGTTTCAAGTCTTGGTTTGACTCATCAACAGGTCCCAAATAACGAAATTGAGTTTATATGAGAGATCAATTTGATCTGTTTCAAGCGTCTGCAGCAGGCAGAAAACCAAGCTGCACCGATGAGTGTAAGGTTTTCTGCTAACACGAAACCCTTCTTCTTCTTCTTCTTCCTTTTTATTTTTCTTTTTCAGCCAAATGCAGGCGAATACAGGTTCGATTCGTTTCGAATGAATCTAGTTTTTTTTAAATTTTTTTAATGTTTTTAATAATTTTTTTTTCTATTTTTCTCAATTTATTTCATTTTTTCATTTCTTTTCTTTGTTCTATTTTTTCATTTGTTTTTCAAGTTACTCAATTTATTGAACGGACCTGCAAATTGGATATTAAATGCAACGGACAAGATTAATTTCTTCCACGATTGATAACAAACACAGTGGCGTAACTATGTCTCTATGGGCCCGTATGCAATTATTCAATCAGGGCCCCTGTACTATACCCACATTTTTAACATCAAAACTAGGAATTTCAGTCAGCCCTAATACACGTAATATGAAAAAGCAGAAATTCTGAATTTGCAGAAAAACACACGTCTCGAAGGATCGTTTAGTAAGCCAAGTCATTAATTTATTATCGAAATCATTTAAACAAAATATCAATGCCATTGATTCAATCAAACCCACCATTTTGTCACGAAAAATAATCATTCGTCTGTATTTATCTTTCATTAATTCATAATCGAAGATGAATTTTGTTAAATTTCGAATGAATTACTTCATATGTTATATTGCTTCTTTATGCAGCATCTATCGAACAGTCAGACACTCAGGCACGTTTGTATTTGTAGGACTCTGCATGTTCTTTTTCTTGCATTAACTTGTCCGAAACCGCGCACCTGCGTTTACCCGGCAGCCGCAGTTCTTTTCAGTCAGTTTGTTCTCGTATGGTGAATTAGACTATATAACACTTGGCCTGCTAGCACTTAGCAGGCCAAGTGTTATATAAATTGAAAATTTGCGGTTTGAGTGACAACATCTAATTGCCCAGATATTGAGACATGTAAAATTCTACATAGGTACTAAACCTGTTATAAACCTAATATTTTATTCAACATACTGGACCTATGAGGAAAGATTATACTTTGTATTTACAATTTATAAAGAATTATGTTTATTTCATGTGTTCGAGTTGCGTAAAATATAAATTTGTAAGTTTTTTCAAGGACAATTATGTATCTAAAATTGATAGCACCGATTCCACGGAATTGGAAGAAAATAGCTCAATCACAGGACGAATGGGATTAATAAGGTGTTGGAGGGATTCCAATTCAATAGGACTAATCACATTAAATGAAAAATTCGTCAGATTCGTCAAATAAGAGTGCACAGATTTAGCTGTTGAGATTGCCATAGCAAAGTCGAGAGTGAAGATAACTCAAACCCAACTATAGCCCACGATACATTAGTACACCAATTCCTACTGACCAAAAATATTTCCAAGATCCCTTAACCACAATTAGCAAATGGTTTATCATTCCGCACGGACCATGTTAACTGACTGGACTTTTTCAAAGAGATCACAGCAATAAGAACTTCAATGTGTCATATTGCACAAAACTATCAGAAAACGGTATCCGAGGGTATTAACAACACAAACATTCACAGAATCATATCGATGCTTGTCATAACGTGCGTCAATGGAAAAGTAAAAGATATCATCAATGAGAGTAATTTAATGTAACTCTAATTTTTGCCGCCATTAGTAATTTACCATTTATAGGGCATAATGAAAATCTCAAAAATAAAAACGTGAATTCAGGAAATTTCTTAAACATCGTCAAACTCTTAGCAAAATATGATCCAGTTCTCAATGAGCTCTTAGGAGACGACACTAAAAAAAAAAATAAAACATTTCAGTTCTTATGGGAAACAAAATGAAGAATAATTTCATAAGTGAAGTTAATGGCTGTCCGGGTCTCTCAGTAATAACTGACACTACACAAGACATATCTAAAATCGACAAGGTCAGCATAATGGTTCGTAAAGCTCTCAAAAGAAGGTGAAACCGCATTTTCGGAAATTGAAATTAAAGAAGTTTTCTTAGGTTTGGTAACAACAGACGATCAAAAAGCAGAAACACTAGTAACTTCTAAATTTTAAAATTCCTGAAAGAATCGATTTATGTAAGTCTAGATAAACTTTGCGGTCAGGCATACGATGGTGCAGCTAATATGTATAAGGGGCACTTATAACGGTTTACATGGCACGAATTCTTAAAAGTCAACTAAAAGCTGCGTATATTCATTGTTCTGCTCACAACCTGAAATTGGTTATTAATGATGCGTTAACTTCAGTTTTGGAAGTAAAAATAAGATTTATGACTGAAACCGTTTACGCATTTTACGGACATAGCATTAAGAGGTGGGCCTTATTAAAGTCTGTTGTCGAAAAGTGAAAATCATATGTTTGTGTCCTACTCGATCGTCTTCGCGTAACAATGCGATATTTTCCTTGTGCTTTCATTTTAAAGATATCTTGAAAGCGCTGACTAAAATTATTCTCGTGTTGGAAAACACACTCGAAAGGAATGACGAAATAAAATAAAAAATATAATCAAAAGTTTTGAAACTGTCCTTCATATTTTGATAAAATCCGAACTCTTAATTACTTGAAACCTCGAATTTGGAAATGCAATGATCGTTTGAAAAACGCGTATACAATAAAATGTCAGCCTTGCGAGATGATTCTCACTCAGTTAGAACGGCTGCTGCAGAACTGGGAGTCGTGGAAGATATTATCAGTTAAATACGAAAATAAAAAAAGAAATTTGACGAACTTTACAACGATTACAACGATTGACAAATGCCAGTGCGGAATGGTCATTTTCTAAACTGAAAATAATAAAAAATTATTTATGAAACACGATGGCCCAGGTAAGGTTGACAAGCCTACCTATATTTTCCATCGAATGTAAAGAAGCAAGAATAGGATATCGGAAGTATAATTGAAACAAAAAAAATGTATTAATTAGATTTTAGGGATGATTTTGTTTAATTCTATAGAATAATTAAAAAGTTGAAGTAAATATTCAAGGAACATGTAAGGATTTCTCCTCATTCTATCCTTGGGTGTCTTTGCCTACAAATAATTGCTTTTTCTCTGGAGCGTGGGCCCTTGGATTCCATGGGCCCGTGTTCTGCGCACACCCAAAACCCCCCGGTAGTTACGCCACTGAACAAACAAACTGCTATTGCTACATTGAAAAGGTTAATAAAACTTTGAAAAGGAAGTATATTCAGTGTTGCTGAGAACTTTTGTCAAAATATCTCATTTTGACAAAAACTGGGCGAATGTTATTAATTTGTCGACTCTGCTGTATATTCCTTTATAAAAATAATAAAAAAAAAAATTGAAGGGATGATAAGCAACACACTCGGTCTATTCCTAATATAACACAGATAATTTTTTTTTGGCTTGAGTCAGAGTAGAGAAATCTATTGAACAACATAGAGTGAAGTTTAATTACCATACTAACTTCCTTTTAAAGTAAAAAATGTGCGCAATTGTTGCTACAAAGCTTAGGTATTTTTCCCTAAAATGTAGGGAATATTCACTACATTTTAGGAAAATTTTAAGGAAAAATACCTAAGCTTTGTGGCAACAATTGTGCACAGTTTTTTTACAGTGTAACGTTTTATGCCCGAACTTCATGCTACCTAGCCACAAGTAAAAATATTTATGTATACAGGGTGTTTGGTAAAGAAGTACAGATTTCTTGGAGTGTACCGATCACACTTTTGCTCTCGACTCTCCAGTCTCCCTCTAAAATCACTCCTTATTCCTCAAATTTACGTTTGAAGATTTTTCATTTAAATACTAATAACTCTTTTCATGGATATCGCAGGATATAACTTGAACACTTGTTCTAAAGAAGATCTTTAATTATTTTTAACGATATTCAACATGTTACGATTTATGTTGAAATGTTTTAGTAATCGAGTCATAAAGTTGAATTCAGGAAAAAATTCAAAGAAAGTTACTGTGTTATACTTAAAATGCCGTAAAATATTCACACCAAGAACATAATTTTTCTGTTTCTTAGATGTGATCAATTATGAGTCCTTCAAAAAAAAAAAAGAAGCAATTATCTAATGTTGCTTCTGTTCCAAAGATATTAATATTTTTCTGTTATGCCAAAAGTAAAAAAGTAAACAAAAGACGTTGTCTAGAATGGACTTAATTTTGCTCTCTCTGAGTTAAGACCGCACTAAATTGCACCAATAAAAAAAAAGCTTGAGAGACCAACACTAAAGAAAACATTTAGAAAATCTGTAGAAAATGGTCCAGAAGTTGAAACCTTCAAGAATCAAATTCTCTGCGATTTTATAAAAAAAAAGATAAGCTAATAGAAAATTATAAATTAATTTTGTTACATTAGTTGATGCATTTTTTTAAAGTTTATATTTAATGCAAGAATGTGTGTTTTTCTGTATTTTTTTAATTTTGTTTATTTTTTTGTTTGATTTGAAACAGATGATTTCTTGAGTTATAATATAATGTTATAAAAATCTTATTAATTTTGTATTTTTTTATCACCCAATATGATATAAATTTTACTCATGGTTACCTTTAACTTAGCTAAAACATAAAGAAATAACCGGCCAAGTGCGAGTCGGACTCGCGCACGATAAGTTCCGTACCATCGTACAAAATTCAACACTATATTGTACTTTTTATTTATTTTTTCAAATGAGAGTAGGCGTCATGTGAAAAAATAAAATAATAATAATGCTGTCATTTAAACAAAAAAATGCCTACTTATGATAATAATAATGAATGAGAATGACAAGAGGAAAAAAACTCCGAAAAAATCACGTTTCTTTAATTTTTAATTTAGTTTTATTCCTATTATTTGTTGTTATATCGCCAATAGAAAAGACAGTCTGTGAAAATTTCAACTGTCTACCTATTACGGTTCATGCGATACAACTTGGTGACAGACGGACAGCGAAGTCTTAGTAATAGGGTTCCTGTTGTTACCCTTTGGGTACGGAACCCTAAAAATCGGTCTATGTGTGCATATAAAAAAAATTTAAATATGAAATATACTCTGCACATGCAGCACGTATTTCTTAATGTCCAATTCTGTCTAATTTGCTCCAAATAGTCGATGAAGTCCTGCCTCCTTTCTCAAATAACTTACCCTGCTCTTTTCTTTTGCACTTTTGTCTATTTCTTAAGAACTTTCACTAACTTTTCGTAGTATAACCTAACTTCATCAATATGTCCTGAACTACATACATGCATATTTGCTTCACCTACCACAAGATAGATAAACGCCCCCTATTCAGAAAATTGTAGCCGAAATTCCCATGAGATTTCCCAATCTGGGTACTTATGGGAAATCGGTTCAAATAATTTATTAAGTATTTTTTTTAATTAATCTACAGCTGCTATAGTTTATTTCCGTTGATTCAAAAATAATTTTTGCGGTCTATAAGTAGGGAAATTTCGTTAAAAATGTTCATTTTTGGCAAGAGCTTTGGCACTCCCTTAATTCTTTGTTCACCTGCAAATCTTGAGACTTATATTACGGATCATTTTGCTACATTAGCGAGTATTAAATTTGATAACGACAAAGCTGTAAATGATTGCGCACATGAGCAAAACTACATCCCATTTATAACTTATCCAAAAGGTTGAGCATGAAAAATGGTTGAGGTGTATAATTGTCAATCGGCTGAACATACATAAATGACCACATAAAAATTTCTACAGTTAAGAAATATGCACGTATTACACTTAAACTTAAGTCTGATAAACCATTCATTACTAGAGGAATATTAATATCTGTAAATCATAGAAATAAGCTTGCAAAGACAGTAACGCTGGCCTGCAATTTAAAAAATGTAGGAATAAATTAAATTCTATAATTAAAGCTTCAAGAGAAATTTATTATAAAGCTCCTGGATTAGATAATTACACACCTGAAATCTTAAAAATGTTAGCATGTTACATAAGTTCCCCTTATGTCACGTTTTCAATTTGTGTCTGTAGCAAGATACCTTTCCCTGTAAACTCAAGACCGCAGTTGTTATACCTATATATAAAGCTATTGACACAGCTATTCTGAATAACTAGAGACTTATTTCACCTTAAATCAAACAGAGCAAATTTACTGGAAAAATGCATTAAAACCAGACTCTGTTTTATATTAATAACAATAATATTATAGCTGACGACCAATATGGGTTTAAAGGGCTTTGATGTGGTGAATCATGGTAGCAATCATCAATAGGACTACGAGGTACAGAACTATAAATTTTTTCGTTTTTACTTTAGCGATAGAGTTCAAGCTGGTGAAAATAGGAAATGATATAATATAAGTGACCAATTAATAATTAAATGTGGAATACCCCAAGGAACAGTTCTTGGTCCCATACTTTTCATTTATATATATTAACGATCTTTGCAAATTGGAAATCAAAAAACACAAATACACTATTATATTTAGCAACTAGTGACCTCGGACGGGTGCCTAATTGGCTAGCTCATTATAAGCTTGCTTTAAACTTAAACAAAACCAATTATATATTTTTCGAGCAGGGCCAACAAGAGCAACATGTTGAACAGTTTAAATTGGAAGTAGACGGACAACCACTGCTATCTGTTAAAGAGGTAAAGCACCATGAGGGTAATTATTAGCGACAAATTAAAGTGGGATAAACACATAACTGATGTCTGCAAGAGAATACGGACAACCATTTACTAAATTCTAATAATTACGAATGTACTAAAGCTTGACTACATAAAAATTATATATAATGCAATCTTGGCAAGCTTTTTTTACAATACGGGATCATTGCCTGGAGTCAACATTCACGAACACAATCACACCACTATGTAACTTGCAGAGTAAAATTGTAAAAAATGTACATTAAAAAATCAAACAATAATTAGCTTGTGCTGTGCTTATGATCGGGTTATGTAAGAGTTATATTGGCGATTATTTTAGGATTATCTCCGATCTATGTTCAGTTGAAAAAATTAAAACAAAAGAGTAGTTTTTATGACGTCTTTTATTTAGATATATATCCTCCAAACGTTTCGACCCGCAGGTTTTACGGGTCCTCTTCTTGGGGCTATAAAAAATGCGTAGAGTAATATCGAGACACTTTTTAAAAATACAACAAAATTACCTTAAGATTATAATAAATTAAATTTGAAATATCACATAATTATAAACTGTAATGTACCTCAACGTCAGGTAACCTCGTAAGGCTGGAAAAGCTACAAGAGTTTTAAATTGCCATTAACAAATATACATATATTCAGCAAGATCCCTCATACTTATTAGTCTTAAGCCATAAAGTTAAAGCAATAAAGTTAATAAACAAACACACAATAAAATTAAAATTAAAAATTACAAGTAAACAAAACTATAATAAATAATAATAAAAAAAGAAATCAACAATTTACATTTTAATCTATACGTGCAACCTTGAAGAAATTGTCAAAAGTTTTCCACAAGCTCGAATAAACTCGCAAAATTAAAATTAAAATTAAGCGAAGAAAGCGTAACCATGTCTATGTGATCCACCACAAAACCACTATTTAAAACCTAACAAATGCTGACACTAAAAGCCCGACGAAAATACGGGGAACTTGGGAATGAAATGTCAAAACAAAGACCGGAAAGGGCACTTTTTTTCTTTTTTTTTCTGGTGGAGCGGGCTGCAAGTCAAGACGGAGAGAAGACAAGCTGCTCAACAAAAAAAGTTATTGATATTTTTATACAAGTGATTCGGCCTCAAAATTTTAAAGCAAACTGCAGTTTTTTTTTTTTTTTGTGCATCCTACCGATATCATCAAGGCAACAGCAAAGGATGGAATTCTAAATACGCCTGGAGACCTGAAGAAGTGCCGCACGTTGTTCCTGAAAATTTTCCAGGGCATGGAAGGAAAATCTTAATAAATTTCAAACCAAGTAATTCATCTGACTTATCGCACTAACCATACTAACCTAATTCAACACGTACAATAATTTGTAATGAAAATTCTAACCTATCTAACAATTCCTTTTAGCACAAATTTGTTATTGAGGACGACCGTAGGGAATAATATCATATGAAATTGTAAGAGTGATTTTGAAGAAATAATAAATATAATTGTCAGTTCGTGAATTTCACAAAATCCAGTGTTAATATTATTTCAGTTCAGGACGAGCTTAAATTTTCTTCTAGTTGATGTGGGCCAAGCCTACCCCTAGCATACTTGGCTTACAAAACATCACATGAAATAAAAAACTATACTAAAAATTTGTACAAATAAAATTAAAATCAGATCAAATTACACGAAAAAACTGACTACTGACATAGACTAAACGATTATGGGTTGTGGGTGTATCGATCAGTATCAATATTCTGATATTCGTAAAAGATGTTATTTTTGTATGTGAGTATTTTGATGTGATAATAGCTGAGTTTGTGTATTGAATTTGAGTATTTCATGTGTTTATAGAATTAAGAATTAGTTTATTCTAGTCAATAGCTTAATTATGTCCTGTCAGTAGTCAGTTTTTTTTTGTGTAATTTGGTCTCGTTTTAATTTTATTTGTAAAAATTTTTAGTATAATTTTTTATTTTATTTGATGTTTATAATTATGTGATATTTAAAATTTAATTTATAATAATCTTAAGGTAATTTTGTTTTATTTTAAAAAATTGTCTCGATATTACTCTACACATTTTTTATAGCCCCAAGAAGAGGACCCGTAAAGCCTGCGGGTCGAAATGTTGGGAGTATATATTTTAATAAAAGACGTCATAAAAACTACCTTTTTATTTTAATTTTTTCAACTGAACATAGATCGGAGATAATCCTAAAATAATCGCCAATATAACTCTAAAAATACAAAGTTTCCTTCAACCACATTAGCGTTTAACGAAGTCAAAGTGATGACTATACGTCAGATCTACGTATTCATTTTGCTTAAATTTATGTTTAGAAATCTTGATAGGTTTCCGATTCACTGCTCTACGCATTTCGTCCACCTCCAAACAACTGGACCCCTTAATATTGATTTTTGTACCAAAACAAGATGTAAAAGGGATAATGGTATTCTTGGTCCCAAAATTATATAATGCGATTCCGCAGGACTCGAAACAACAGCTTAATGAAGAAAATTATAAGAGCCTTTTCAAAATGTATGTTTTTCTTACGCATAATATTTTAAAAGAAAATATTATTTATAACAAAATATTAAAATTTTGTCAATAATGTGCCTTTTTTACTTTTGTTTGGCATAGCTTTTCTTTGTTCTTGAAATGAATTTATAATAATCATAAGTTTTGTAATGTCAAAATAATAGATAAGTTCTTTATTTACGTATAATTTGTAAGTCATTTTTTTGTTTAAATGTTGTAACTTGGCTTAGACAGATGTACAATAATCGAGACTGTTACAACGCTCACTCACAAGCCCTGACTTATATTTGCGTTAGCTTAGGGTAACACTAGTAATATAATCTATAATTTTGATATGTATCTTGAGCTGTATATCTAAAATAATAATAAAAAAAGGTGTATATTAGGAGCGAAATTCAGTTCGCGGTAGTGACTTTCTGAAGTGCATTTTATAAGTTAGTTGAACCCTTTTTGTTGGCTTAAATTTCTAATCGGGTGTTACAGTTCCACAATGATGTCGAAATTTACCAAAATATGTAATATGTAAATATATAAATATATGTAAATTTCACAATAATTTATATTTTTGTAACCATAAAACCAAAACAAATTATGTTGTAGCCGGTGTCGACCTTATGAACGTATCGCTCGATAAAATCCAGTCCCAGAATTACATAAATCTATAGAAAGAGCAGGACGTTATCAAAATAACGCACGGTATCATATCGCAACAAGGATTTATGCACAATGAAATAAAAAAATGAAATCCTAATTCTTAAAACTAATTACAAGTATTCTCTCCAAGGTGCCAGTTTATTTATCGTATTCATGAAAGCAGCAAACATGAATTCCAATAGACACTACTGACACTACAGGTAAATAAATAAGTCAAATCTCGTTTTATGAACGTACTCTATAAGGTTGTGTCAATTACCATTTGTACCTCCTTTATAAATGTGCTCAAAAAGCTCACTGCTGCCATTGCCTTCATTTGCGCTTAAAATGTTGTTGGAATAAGCATTACATCCTGCTCAAGATCATTAAAAGCCATAACTAAATTAGTTAAAAACCGAATTGTGAATTCTTTATATTTTAATAGTTGAACTAATAGTAATAAATAGTTACATATATAAATGACAGTGGGTTTTAATCAGTAGCAATTCAGATTGTTTCAGATACTTACTCAGAACTAGAAATATACCCAGGAGATTGTAGATCTACATAGGTTCAGAAATATGTAGGAGACGACATATTGAAATTCATAAATTGCATTAATTTCATTGATTCAGGATCATGGGAATCATGGAAAGGATCTGTGGATTCTTATTTTGAGATACAAGCAGGAACAAGTAACATAGCTGAGGTTAGTGAATATTTTCTATATTTATCTGAAAATAAAGCAGTTCCTTTGCAGCATCATTAGAGAGGTGAATTTTTGCACGCGGGCAATTTTATTTCGAAAATGGGACAAATCGCGTAATTCTTTCGTAGGGTTGCTAATGTTGCTATACAAAAATCTCGCATTTCACTATATATTTAAGCACTGCCTGAACTGAACACTGAGTCAACGTAGAGAGCTGAAATATTGTACATGGCGTTTTTATAAAAATAGTAATATAATTTAAAAACTGAACTAAATCGAGCAAACCCTTTCTTGGTGTTGCCATATACAAATTTTGGATTTTTACCTATACTGTGAAAACGATCAGTCCTAGATGTTTTTATTGTTCCGAAAAGTTCTTCAAGATATGAAATCCTATGAAATTGGTTACGATCATTTTTACTGTCCGACGAACCGTTCTAGAAGTATATGACAAAAACCATTTCAACAATCAAACTTTCACAGAGAGGTGACCATAAAAAATTACATACGAGCATTCATCTAGGGTATCATAAGAATTGGTCTTTTAGACCAATTCTAGCTTTTTTACTAGTTCATATCTGGTTTTCCTATAATGTAAAAATGCACACATTTTACGCCAAATGTGCAGCATCCAAAAATCTCACGCATAACACGTATCATGAATATTTCATCTTTATCCACTTATTTGAATAAAACTAAAACTATTTATTTATTTATTTATTAAAAACTGATGAGCTGATCTTTTATTTGACGTTTTGAAAGATGAAAGTTAATGCAATCAAACTAACGGTTAAAGAGACGAGACATTGATGAAATCGGCTCGTGCATGCCATAGTTTGTACTATGCTGTGGAGCATCGAAGAAGTCGTAGCTCCTCAAGGAGCGCACAAGAACAGATATATTAAGAGTATTTAAGAGCTCACTCCCTGTATACACTGAAACGCAAAAACAACTCTGAAAGATTTTAAGCCTGTCGACATATTGAGGTAGAATAATGGGGTTATCCAAGTGAAGCCCACACAGGCCAAACGAACGAATCCCCGCTGCACAGCCTCGATGCGATTTATGTATATAGCATAGAAGGGAGACCAGATCGGACTGGCATACTCCAAAATAGGTCTAACGAATGTGCAGTAAAGGACCTTCGTTATGAATGGATCATTAAACTCCTTTGACCATCTCTTTACAAACCCCAGAGTAGCATTAGCCCTGGCAACGATTGTGTCAATATTATCCTCGAAAGAAAGGCGAGTATTAAGGAAGACATCCAAATCTTTGGTTTTGTCAAGTCTAGTTAATAAGCATCCATCTAAAGTATAACTAAAGTCGAGAGGCCTCCTTTGACGAAAAAAGGACATATCAGTACATTTGCTTATATTAAGAGGAAGACAGGCAATAGCACACCATTTATGAAAGTTGTCTAAGTCCACGTTTAGAATTCCACACTCGCTTTTATTAGAAACAATGCGGAAGATTTTGGCATCATCAGCATAGCAAAGTATTTTTGAATTAGTAAAAATTAGAGCTACATCATTAATGAAAATAAGAAAAAGCAGTGGTCTGAGATGGCTACCTTCAGGAACGCCAGAAGTATTATCTATTTCATCAGAATGAGCTGCGCGAAATATAACTAGTTGCGTACGATCAGATAAATAAGAACGAAGCCAATTGACAAAGACAGTAGCAAAACCAAGAACAGTCAAGTTGTGAATTAAGATTTTGTGACTGATTCGGCCGAAAGCTTTACTAAAATACATGAAAATACAATCGACTTGCTTTCCGCTTTCAATAGCAGAAATTCAGAAATTAGTAAACTCTAATAAATTAGTCGTAGTAGACTTACCTTTCATAAAGCCATGCTGAAAGGAGTGCAAGAAAGGCTTGCTGTGGAAATACATAACATCACAAACCAGAGCTTCAAGTATCTGACAAATACAACTTAAATTAGCAACAGGTCTGTAGTAAGAAATGTCGCACTTATTGCCCTTCTTGTGTAAAGGAATAATCAAAGAAAGCTTCCATTGTTTTGGAGAAATACCACAAGTTAAAGACAAATTAAATCAATAACACAAAACCGAAACGATGGACGTAGTACACTGTTTTATGAGCGTGGAAGGAACACCATCCGGACCACTAGAAAAACTATGAGCTATGCTTGAAATATACTTGAAGATAGACGCTTCGTCGAGCAACAGGTCTTTACGTTGAAAAGAAGTCAGCGGAAGCTTCATCAAATGCGTAAAATCGTTACAACTAATATCACATTGGCTATCACAGAAGGCAGTCTTAAAAAAGTCAGCAAAGAGATTGGCAGTTGCCAAGGAATCAACACTGTCTATGTTTCCGTCTCGCAACGATGAAGAGTTTCCATCACAGTTGCGCTTAGAGTTCACAAACTTCCAAAACTGTTTATGTTCAGTACCCAAGGACGACCTCATTCCATATACATAATCGTTGTATGATTCAGTTAAACACAAAGTGTACTGAGTACGCAAATTAGAATAAGTTACATAATCAGCATCACTCCTTGAGGAACAGAAGCGTCTCCAAGCCTTATTTTTCAAATTTTTAAGATGCTTCAAAGAGCCAAAAATTTATTATTTAAATATTTCCCGAAGAACTTACAATAACTAGAGGAAAGTAGAGCTAATCACCTCTGCCCAATATCATCCCTGGTATATGATTCCTCAATAAAAAATGTATGCAACTTATCTGAAAACAATTACTTACCGCAGAAATGTCCTATGGCTAAAGGTACTAAATATGAAAATTATTTTTAAATTTATGGTTATAGTTTCTAAAATTTTTAAAATTAAAAAACAATTAATTTTCGCTCCATAATATTTCATATACCTACTTTATTTTTGTTATCTTGAATTCTGCAACTCTACTGAATATTCGACTATAAAAACAAAAGCTAGTAACACAACTACATAGAATTTGATTCTAGCATTTTTCTTTTGCTTATCAAAATTCCAGTTTTTATATATTCTGGGAACCTCAGAAATTATTTTTATGATCCAAAATTTCTCTGTTGACCCCGTAAAGGAAAATTTACGTGTAATAATTTGTCCGAAATAAAGAAAATGATAAAACAGTTTTCGCGATTTTTCTTAAATACACTATTAAAACTTGTTTAGTGCTTAAATCTCCTTTACAATTACAGACCCTTGAGTATTTGAAACTTCTATAAAATATCAATTGCTGTTTCAAAAACATAGCGATTTTATTTAAAACCACATAGGCACTCGTCAGTCTGGAAAAAAAAATGGGACTACGAAGTGCCCTTTTATTTGAATGTAAACGTACGGTTCAGATATCTCCAAGTGACCTATTGTTATAAGGAAAAGAGAACAAAGATTGTAGCCAATTGTTTTACTGCACTATTCAACAAAGGGTGAAACCCTTACGCAACTCTAGGGAATTTGGAGTCTCTTATTTATGTTTCCAATCTCTCAATGCAAAGAGTCCTCAGCCTAACAAGATTGTGTTGTTCTGATTTAAGTGTTTTGGCACATTTCAAAAGCGAAGTGGTTTTCTCGAAACCTTAACGTTTATCGAAACACCGGCGGTGTTGGTACTTGAGAAATCTTGCGAACGATTTCTTGTATCCAATTTTATGACCACCATCATCATAGATCATCCCTTTATCCTTGATTGTTCTTAACAATTTCGTTAAGCGATTTACACCTTAGGAAGGTTCACTTTATGATGGTACTAGTAAATATTTTGCCCTTCCTACTTGTATCCTATAATTAAAAAAAAAAAAAGAAAAAAAAAGAAAAAGAAAAGAAAAACGTGTGAAATGTTCTTATGAGTTTGAGGGTAACAGATCCTAAATGGAAAAGATTTGATTCGACTTTTAAAAACCAATAATCTTTAAGAGAGTTACCTCCCAAGGAAATATATATTATTTCCTGAATTTCTGGATGAAATACTCACACCAGGAGTCCCGCTGCTAAATCGCTTCTATACTTCCTATATATGTATGTCATATGTATACAATCAAAACCCTTTTTCGTAATCCTTAAACTTTTTATGAAAAAAAAAAAACTGACATGATATTGATCAATATTTTCTCGGTTACCCTTTGATAATGAGTAGCAGCTCCAAATACTTAATAAACTCACGTGGTAAGAAGCTGGAAGTGGTTTGTTTTTTGTACATATGCGTCCTTCCGGATGTTATTTTCCTCTTTCGATGCTATTAAAAGGTTGAACCCATCTTTTCCTACTTGAATATCCTGAAGCTATATCTACAAGTGGACTGCCCTTTTTACGCTTTTGATACATTTTTTTTTCTGTTTTAATTTGATTGCTGGTTTTCATGTTATTCTTATTTTTTAATATTCTCGAAATGAAGTGTCTAGCTGAAGTCGGGAGCGATACCACCTGTTTCATCCGTCATCTGTGACCCAGACATGGAACTTGAAGATCTGTTTGAAAGCAAAATGATTTGAAGATTTATGCAGAAATTTATACTTTTGTTGGTGGTTGATAATCAATTAATTAATATCTGTACACAAAAGTGTTGTTTTTATTGATTGATTTGATTCGTGTTATGCTTTAACTCGACTCCAACAAGGTGATAGTTTTTCTCAGCTACGTAGAAGCATTTATTTACATGAACACTGTATTCTTCAGTCCTACATGAGAAAAATTGTAAATAATTGCAACCATGCAATAAATAATTTGAATAATATATAGCTTGGATAATATCAGAATGCGAACTTGAAATATTGCAGGATATAACCCCTTATTGATGCTGCTATATTCAAATTGTGTAAATAATTAGGAGTCTGTAAAGGAGGCTTCTAGTTCTGGGAGCGCTAACGCGTGGAAATAACTCTGAAATATGCTTTTTTAGTGATGGTACGAAAATGGATGGATTCCTGGAGACCTCATGGCAACCACACAGATATTTTTTGCTGGGTGCCTGGTCACAGTGATGTACTCGAGGATGAGACAACTGGTGTTCTTGACAAGATGAGTTCAGCTATGAGTAGATACATTCTTAACGACCGGAAGGTTCCATTGAAAGACCCTTAGAGTTAGTAAAGTAGACTTTAGATTGAAAGACCTACAAGCTGGATAATCACAGATGGGAAGAATTAACCAGATGCCCGATTTCAAAACACCAATGCCAAGATGTTTTGTTTTAGTTGTTTTTTTATTATGTTGCCAAAGCTCAGATGGTACCCTATGATCCCGTAACATAGGCTTAGCAGGAAAGGACGAAAGCATGCAATTGAGAATTATTGGGTTAAGTCAAGAAGGTAACGGTGTGTATTACGTTTGAATGTTTGTGGCTTATAGCTGAGGGGGATAACAGAGGATGCCAAACTGTTCCACATTCGCACTTCTCTGTTTAATAAGTAATCGCAGAATGTCAGGGTACGGCCGAATTTGACTTAAAGGGTGTGAGGATGACCTTGAATTACAGCTCGTGTGGTACACATAGGAGAGGAATTCTACCAGAGATCCGGCTAGAGACGTCTACAGAGCAATAGCCATAGAGGTACCGATAAAAGTGCTCTAGTTTCTATTAATATGTCATCGCCAATAAGCCGGAAGGCTTTCTTTTGGACTTTGCTTAACACGAACAATGCAGTGCGTCCAGCCCCTGCCCAAATATGGCAATTATATTATAATCTAGGCTTGATATGACACTTGTAGATTTAGACTAATTGTAATTCAGATGGAGTAAAAGATTTACTTGCATCTTTGAAAGAAATTACGTTTTTGCCAATACCAAAAATATGATCGAACCAATTAAGATTGTTGAACATTTTAATGTAAGATGATTAGAGATTGCGAGTTCGAGATATCTTCGCTATAATGGATATAGGTTGAGCGGATGTTGAAGTACGTTTCAGTGGTAGCAGATAACATTACGTTTTAGAAGCATTAAACAATATCCGATTCGCTCTGCCCCGAGGGAGTATTGTTGTAAGATCATAATTTAGTGAACTGAACATGTGGCTTCGTTTGTCAACAATAACATTCGCACGGAAATCAGCTATAGAGTCGAACGAGTACACGAAATGAAAAGTGATGTCATCTACAAAACTATAAATAGGATTGAAAATGAGAGCTAGTAGATCATTAATAATGCTTGAAGTTTAGCTAAAGGAGCAAGAGGCATTCGCGATATCGAATCGATGATTTCTATTTCACCGAAATTCACCGAAAGCGCCGTATTGGCAATCGCTAATTTATTGGTTATTAATCTCTAGATATTTCATCAATTGGGTATTCCCGAGTGTTTCGAAAACCTTCGAAAGAATCGAAGTAAGTACAATTGGTTTATACTTTGAGGGATCGCGTGCCCCTCCGTTTTGAGATCTTGGCTGAACATGTGCAAGCTTCCAAGCCGAAGGAAAGACTCCTGTCGAATAGGACAGGTGAAATAGTTTGTGTAAAGGTTTAGCTAAAGAAGAGATGCAACACTTGAGTACCAGGGGCGAAATGCATCAGGCTCAGCAGTCTTAGAAACATTGTTATTCGCGAGCACTTTGAAGACACCCTTGTTTGGAAATGTGTTCTAGGAAAACAGAAGCTTTGCTAAAGAGGAACCAGAATAACGTGCGCCCTTTACTACAGTTATCGCAGAAAACTGCCTTTCGACAACGCATTCAAACTCTATACAATGACTTCTGCAGAAGGTATATGGAGTGTTTGACACCTGCTGTGTGACTGGCTCAACCTTAAAAACATAGAAAGGGCGTTAGTAGCAGTTACTTTTTCCATACTTGTAGTAAGGTTCAAAAACTCTTGTGACTGGATTTAACGCAATTGACGCAATTTTTTAGCAATTAGCTATCTCTATCCAGATAGGATCCGGATGAGTAGCATCACAACTGTTTTAAGTGTGGTTGATCGTAGGTATTTCAATAGTCGCCACTTTAATCTAACTGAACCTATTCGGTATATTCAGATATTAATGTATGATTTGTAGTATGAGGCTGCTGAATATTAAAACCATAACGTCATGAGATATGATTGCTATCCTGTGACAGTTAGATATTCATGCAGGACTGCTCTTATGCGGCTCATTTATATATCCAGAAATGATATTCCTGTAAGTGCTTCGCCGTTGTTCTTAAAGAGCATGTTTCATAGCTGCCATATGGTTTTCAAACAACGGCAATAATAGGACATCGTTTTAGTGACTCGTCCTCGAGTGTGAACCATGCCCACTTTGATAATCATAGAGCCCCATCATTCTACAGTGGTCAAGAATGGTACTGTTGTCAAGTCAATCCAATTCGTTTTTAAAATTATAAAAAATAATGGCACTCAAATTTTTGCACGTTTATACCACTTTTTGACGAAAAGAATAGTTTAGGAAGTTTCCATAGACCACTCTCTGGAGGGGCACTTATATTTTTAATAATCCGCTGAATGGTAAATTTGAATGTTTTGATTTTTACTATTCTTATGAGATTGGTTTTCTCTGGATCCGATCTTATAGTTCTTTCAGTTATAAGCTGATAGACTAAAGCTATCAATCAACTATTTCAGCATAAAATGCAAGGCAAAAAAAACAAAAATAAAAAAACAAAAAAATGTTGCCTACCCCAAATGCACGGTTGAGTTACCATTTGACTGGAACATTATTCCATAATAGAATCAGCGTCAAGAATCATTTGAAACTAGTATATATCCTTCTTTAAGGTACGTAAAGAGGTGGATATCTTTTGCATGTTACAGGACCGGATATAAATTTTAAGGATACCCCAAAGAGGTGTCTTTATGCCTTTAATAAAAATCACATAAATCAATTTTCAGATTATAAATCTTTAAGAGTAATTCAAAAATCTTTAGAACTATTGAAAATTTATCACTTCTGATCTCAACGATAAAAAAAATAAATAAAAGCGCCAGCAAAGGACATTTTTCCCAGTTCATCACCTGCTGAGCCTGGATGTCCCAATGATAGGCCGAATATACTTCAAGAAATTGGCGCCCTTCGTAAACACTTTCTTCAGAAGCATCGGCTATTCTTATCACAGCTCCCGATCTTTCATCTCGTTGTGTCCTGTAATAAATTTTTATTACCACTTTTGATTTCATTTCGAATTTCATTCATTCAAAGTTTAAATTTAGCATCGCCACGTATAGGTAAAAGTCGATGGATGCAACCCTTCCTCTTTACTCCATGAGGTTGTGTTCGAGTTCTCATCGTAAATTTTCAGAACGATTAATAATTGTCACATCTGTTCTCTGCTTGTGGATTTTACGGGTTGTAAAATAGGAGCATCGATCGCTATCATCAATGTTAACAAATGTTAAAACAGGTCGATAAAGAGTGATAAGGAAATTCCACGGCATAAAAAAATTTCATAAAAATCTTGTAATTATTTATCTAAAACTGCGGAAATTTTTTTCAACTCAACTCCTCGGCTATAATGCTTGGATGCAAGCTGTAGTTTTCAGTAGCAATTTTATTGAAATCACCAGAAAGATGATGGGAATCTGATCGCATAGATAAATTTCAAACGGAGCGAAAAAAAAACAGAAATTCAAATATATATATTGTAAATCTAGTGTACTATTCACAAGGAATTATTAATAAGGGAATCCGACCATCTCATATACCAGAGAAAGGCGTCTTATCGCCTTGTTTCATCATTAAGATTATTTGAATCTATATATAAGTCCGTGCCGACAACAAAGCCTTAGTCATGTTGGGCTTTGTTTTTGTAAAAAAATCATACAAAATAAGTGTATACATCACAGTATCGTCACGCTTTCACTTAAAAAAAAAAAAAAAACTATAATAAGGCTGCATCTTTGCGGTAGTTTAAGGAAGAAGGAGGTCAACTAGGATATAATGACTTAGGTAAAAAAAGGCGCCATAACTAGAATCCTGTGGTATACCTGACAAATTCTTGTCTAGAATTGCAGTTTTTGAGCGTGCCGAATGTCCAGACAGATTTAATGATGCCGCTGATCACGATCTCGTTAAGGATATGCGGTTGTTAGTATCCTCAACACAATGCGAAAAATTTCAAATACATCCGCTGTAATAAGCAATATTTAGTTTTCATCCATAAGAAAAATTTCCAACCTTGGTTTGATATTTTACATAGCATATAAAATAAATTTTTGTGGTTTTGATACTTCGGAAATAGGTGAAGTGAAAGTAGTTTTATAAAAAAAAAAAGAAATAAGTATATCGTTTGAAAAAGATAATGAAAAACTATTGAAATATAATTAACCTACCCATGCATTTCGAAAACTTTAAATAATATTAACAATAAAGTTTAAACAATGACAAAACGATATGATCAATACAAATAAGTGCAGAACGCAAAGCAAAAGCTGCTGCAACTGCAACACAACATGTCAAATTGTAAAGTGGCATCTAGATACTCTAGATATGTACACTTTTAATAAGGAACTAATAAAACAGATCAGTGTTTATATTTATTACTTATTTCGTTAAAATCATAGCACGTATAAAATATCTGAATAAAAAAATGTGTTTACGTAGTCGACAATTTAGAAACACGCGAAGAAGCATATTTCCCTTTTTTTGCTAAAACAACGCACCCAAGTATCATTTTGAAAGGAAACAAAAATCTCAAAGGAAGGAGCCAGAGCTCCGTTTATTGGCCCGGCTGAACCTTTCTTTGGACCCCCAAAAAGTCACCGCTCAGCTTAGATCAGGGAGGTTAGAATTAAAAAGTAAAAAAGCTAGAATTGTTCTAAGACCAATTCTTAGGACACCCTAGATCAGACCTGTAAAATTCCAACTACAAGTACCAGTACTGTATCAGTACTTGGACTTGAAATATTTTAAGTACAAGTACAAATCCCGACTGGTACTTAAAAAAATTTCAAGTACAAGTCCCGGTACTGGTAGTACTTTAAAATTTTTCAAGTACAAGTCCAGGTACTGGTACTGTTACTAGTACTTAAGTACCAATGTACAGGTCTGCCCTAGATAATGTCCGTATGAAATTTCATATGGTCACGCATTTGAGCAATTTTGATTTTTGCAGTAGTTTTTCGCATATATTTCTAGAACGGTTCGTCGGACACAAAAAAATGATTATAACCAATTTTGTAGGATTTCATATTGTGAAAAAGTTTATAGTACAATAAAAATGTCTAGGACTTGTCGTTTTCACAGTATCCGTAAAAAACCTAAATTTTTATATTGCAACACCAAGAAAGGGATGTCCGATTTATTCCATTTTTTAGCTCTCTATGCCGACGAGTTCTCAGGCAGTGTCTAAATATGTAGTGGAGAACGAAATTTTTGTATGGCAACCCCACGAAGGAGTTGTCCGATTTGTCTCATTTTCGAACTTTATTTTACTTTTTTTTTCAAGTCCGCATACACAATTTTAGCTCTCTAAGTACACGCGCTCTCGAGTTATCGTGAGCACGGACGGACAGACGGACGGACGAACTTTTAATTTTATGCGCGGGTGTCCAATCCATTTTGCTCTACCATCATTATTTCTAGGTGTTACAAACGGAATGACAAACTTAGTACACCCTTTAGATTTCATCTACGGTATAAAATATTCTTGACTGAAACAAGCGAAAAAATTTGTAAAGTATTCACAACAGAGCACAAAAGAATTCCTTACAATCAGTAGGAAAAAATTAAGGCTCATAACGGGTCCATTCACTAGGCACTGCACACTTAGATGTCATCTCAAAAAGATATGTATTGTCGATAATGATATATGGAAGGCGATGAAACCGCTGAATATATCCTGTGTGACTGTGAAGCTCTGTGCCACATAAGGCTAAGGCTACTAGATGTCGCAAATATGGCTCCCAAGAAAGTCATAGGCATTATAAAAGAGCTGATGTTCGAACGGTCGTTCCAGTGCATTTAGGGATAGTGTCACAAAAGTTCTTATAGATCTTATATGTCACGGTGACTAGATGTTTGTATCCCCTCACAAGTAATAATAACAATAATCATTTTGACACTTGTAGAAAAAAGGCGTGTTATGGCCCAATATGCGGAAGATTCTTCATGCAGCCAAGGGCGCATTTTAGAGAAATAATTAGCAATTGCTAAACAGTAACCTCGCATGGTACTGTTCTGTAACTGCCGGTTATTCGCTGATTAGCTCAACAGCTGGCTACGATGAGCGCTTAGTGGAGCAATCGACGATTACGATAACAATTAACCTCGCATGGTAATTGTTATGTAAAGCGATTGTTTACTACTAAGCGACTCAGGTGCTGCAACCGGTAGAACAAACGGCAAGGTTGTTGTCGTTTGTTTACATCCGCATTGTGATCAAAGAAAGTACTTCCGAGTATCGGGGCATAAAAGACCAATGACTGGTCTGGCGAGTGCAATTCAGTGTAGTCGCGTCGTTACTTTTGTTTAGAGTGTCAAGTTCCGTTCGGCTTGGAACAAACACGTAAAGTTAAGTTAGGTCAGGTTTTTGGAATAAATAAAGAAGTACATATGTTCAAGAAATTCGAGCGTTGTTATTATTGAAGAAGTGATCGTGATTAATTACTCGATTTTCTGCTATTTTATTACTTTGGGACACGTCAGGCGACCTTATGTCAAAAAAGGAGTAGGAAGAACGCTACTATTTTTTTTTTATTAAACCAAGCTTAGTGGGAAGGGAATTGAATTAGAGAGCATGACGAGAGTGGCGGAAGTGCCGATGTATGTAACTATTACACCTTCTCAGATTGTATGCCGGAGGAAAGAAAAAAGATGGTAGACTGTTCCACATTCGCACAGTACGGGATAGAAAAGCATCACGGAATTTTACAGTATGGCCGAAAGTATTTTTAAGGGTAAAAGAATGTGCGCGGTTTGCACTGCGGGTATTGAGTGCAGGAATTATTCTACAAGGGATCAGACTGGATATTTCATCAGAACATTGACCATGTATGTAGCGATAAAGGAGCGAATTCATTCAACATTGCGGCAGGGCTCGAGCGAGTCGATATGACAAGTTATTGCAACATCAGCATTGAGCTTAAAGTCTCTCTTCTGGATAATATCCAACGAAGCAAAGGCTGTGCGACCAGCCCAGCCTAGATATGGGAGCTGGATTCCATTCTAGGTCTGATGTGTGACTTGTAGAGGAACATTAGATTCGATGGGCTGAAATATTTCTTACACCTTTTCAAAAATCCAAGACATTTTGATGCTGCTTTGACAACAGAGAAGATGTGATCAGTCCAGTCCGCTACTATGAAAATTTTGAATTGAGTGAAAGTGAGAAAGAACTTAATTATAACAACAATTTAACTGCTTTTATATATGTGTAAAGACAATGCAAGTGATAATGATTCCGAGACAACCCAGCAAATATTGTGAAGGCAATGCGAATCGTAAAAATATCACAAAATGAAACATAAATTTCGCTAGTGAATTCAAATGAGATATGCAAGCAAAACCTCGAGCGGGAACAAATGTTGACAGAACATTGTATCACATTACTGGTATCACTTCGGATTCACTTTGCCTTTATTTTTCGACAAAATGTGATAAATTTAAATGTATCCAAAGTGAATATTAATCTTCTGTGGTAACGATAACTTTAGCGAGTCGCAAATGAAATTATTTCGGAATCATCTATACGTAAATCCAGTCTCCTATAAATGTAGCCTCTCATTTTTACCCTTAATTTGAATCAAATGTAATTTTAATTGTTAACCTTTTACAATTCACTGATAGAAACACAAAAACGACAAATGTCTGATCTGTTCACGCTAAAATGGAACAAGTAAAACAGCTGGAATTTGTCCAAGACCAATTCTTATGATACCTTAGATGAATGCTCGTATGTAAATTTGTATGGTCATCTCTCTGTGCAAGTTTGATTTTTGAAGTGGTTTTTCGAATATATTTCTTGAACGGTTCGTCGGACAGCAAAAATGAACCAATTTCATTTGCATTCTGAAGAACTTTTCAGTACATTAAAACCGTCTAGAACTGATCGTTTTCACAGTATACGTAAAAATCTTAAATTTTTATATGGCAACACCAAGAAGTATTTGCCCGATTTAGTCCATTTTCTATATGTTTTTACTATATTTTTTAAAGCCCGTGTGTAATTCTAGCTCTGTAAGTGCACGAGATCTCAAGTTATCGTGCGCACAGATAGATAGAGAGATGGACGGACGGACGGACAGACGGACATACAAAAATCAAAATAACTATTAATACTATGCGTGCGTGTTCTATCCATTTTGCTCTAGCAGTATTATTTCTATCCGTTACAAACGGAATGACAAACTAAGTATACCTTTTAGATTTGATCTAAGTATAAAAATAGAACCGAAAATCATGAAACTGTAAAATTCTCAGAAGTTCGGGCACAAAACAGCAAACATGCACGTGTTTATGTATTCGCGTTTGTTTCGCGTTTATATCCCTTCGATAACATAAATAATTTTTAGCTCTGTCGCATGTACCTTCATGTTTCACATTGTGCAGGTCTATTGTCGTTTAAGTTTCGCTGTTGCGGACGTTCCCCGAATTGTTTGCTGGGTACTAGTAGTGACAGGTAGCTTATAGTGTGAAAGATACAGTCGAAACTCGTCAGTAGAAGAAGATGAATGTTTCGACATATATAATTTTAGTATATAGGCAAGAGTTACTTTGTGCTATTTTGTATAACAGTTAAAACACTGGTTAGCTTGATCACCGAATCAAGACGAATGGGGCTGACTTATTCAAATAGATAATATAATGTGAGGTTATGTTTGTACACTTGGTTGTCGAAATCAAGCTAAAGGTACGATTACGCATTGCAACCTTTGCTGCGAAGCTTTAAAGGTTGCAGCCGCAAAAGTTGCAGTGGTGTTTACAACTAGTAGAATAAAGTTGAGCGCAACTTTCAGTTTTAGTTGCTATCTTTCGAAAAAAGTTTCAATCTTTCGAAAAAAAGTTGCAAAGGGTGTTTACACAAGCTGCAGGTTTTACTGTGCTCAGCTTTTGTTGTTAATAAACTCTGAAGCGTTTCGTGGACAAAATTTATGTATATCAATGATCCAGAAGTGCAAGCTGTTGCTTGTTATACCCCTAGATGAAATCATAGGGTATACTAAGCTTGTCTATCCGTTTGTAACGCACAAAAATAATGCTGATAGATCAAAATGGGTTGGACACCCACGCATAATATTAGGAGTTATTTTTAAAAGTTTATTTTTGCATGTCCGTCTGTCCATCTGTTTGTCCGTCCGTCCGTCTGTCTGCCCTCACGATAACTCGAGAGCGCGTGTACTTAGAGAGATAAAATTTTGCACATTGGTTTAAAAAAGAAAAGGAAAAGTAAAATGAAAAGGGGACCCATCGGGCAGCTCCTTCGTGGGATTGCCATATAAAAATTTCGGTTTTGAATATATATTTGGACACTGCTGGAGAGCGCGTCGACGTAGAGAGCTGAAATTTGTCGCACAGCCTTTTCATAAAAATAGTAAAAATTTAGGTTTTTACGTATACGGGTATTCATCTAGGGTATCATAAGAATTGGTCTTAGACCAATTCTAGCTTTTTACGTGTTTGTCATTAATTTAGCTAAAAAATTACGATAAGGAGATGAAAAGGAAGAGGTGTTGGGTAAAAAAATAGATTGCCAATATAGAGTGTACTGGACCCGTAAATAATTCAATGAAAGAATGACGTACTGAGATGATTTTTTTTGTAAAATTTTTTTGCGCTTATCACCAGACGGTTCTGAAGAAACTATCGCCCACTGAACGGTTTGCTATAAATTCGAGATTTTTGGCAAAAGGTAAATTTATATAAATAAATATTTATGGAACTATTCAGATAAGTCATTATTTTACACGTTTTCCATTTTCCCTTATCCATTCCTTAACATAATAATAAACAGAGCTACACACAAACTCAAGCAACTTCTTAAAAAACTGCAAGTGCAACTGCAGCAAAAGTTTCATTGTGCCTGCAAACTTCTATTTAAATGTTTCCAAATTGAAATTTCCGAGATTACGGCAGCACGAAAAAGCAGCGAGCGTTTTATTGTTTTAATTGTTTTAAGACCAAAATTATTAGAATTCATATGATGTTATAATTTGAGACTGTAATAAAATTAATCTTTTTTATTTGCATTATAGCTTAACGTACTACACTATAATTTATGTCGCTAAAAATTTATTATTTTTTTTGTAAATTTGATTACATTTGTGATGGTCAAGCTACTTTCCCACATATTGTCACGAGCGTGGCCTTTGTTCGTTATTCAAGTAATATATTTCAATTATTATACACAACTCCTGTTTATTTAATACTGTTCACTTTCACAAACTCGCAACATTCAAATCAACTCTTTAGTTATCACTAATACTAATAATATCGCAATCCAAATACAGTCAAACCTCTATAAGACGAACCTCGATAATTCGAAAACCTCTGCAGCTCGAGTAAGAAGATTTTTTCCTTTCCCTATAAAAATTTTACAAGTATATTGACCTCCATAGCTCGAAAAAAACCTCTACAGCTCGATTAAAATTTCATTAGACAACCTCCCTAGCTCGATAAAAATTCTTAAAACCTCTCTAATTCGAAATAAAAAATGAGACAGGGTAGGGAATTTCTTACCAAATACCGTTATAATTTTGTTCCACTGGTAAGTACCTAGTCCGATTTTTCTCAGTTTGAGAAAGTTATTCGTGATGTGCTGAATTTAAGTTCCATTGTGGTCAGCGATTACAATTTTTTTATTGCTCTATGTAGGGATTAACACAACTTGTAAGATTTTTTTGATTTAAGAGCTTTTTCTTTTTTTTTAATTTATTAAAATTACTGCTCGGAAATTAACAGCGTTGTCAATAAATGAACAAGCTAAAATCATTAAAAAGGTGGAAAGGTCTTCAAAGAAAAATAAAGATAAAGCTGTTCAATTCAGAATTCCAGGTAATACGCTGTCTACAATTCTTAAAAATAAAAACGTTATTTAAAAAAAAATACGACGCCAATCAAGGAGGAAGAAAAAGGTTTAAACGTCCTGAATTTACATCAGTAGAACAGTGTGTACTGAAATGGGTCAAGCAAAGCAGAGACCAAAACATACTAATCAGTGGCAATTTATTGAAAATGCGTTGGAGTTTAGCAAGGACTTGAACATACCTGAATTTAGAGCAAGTAATTGATGGCTCGAAAAATTTAAAAAAGGAATGATATTATTTTGAAAAAAATTTGTGGGGAAGCGCTTCCGCCCAGATGATATTTATAATATCGATGAGACCGCATTATTCCTTACATGTATTCCTGATAAGACAATGACGTTTAAAGGTGATCGTTGTAGTGGTGGCAAAAATAGTAAAGAGCGGGTAACTCGTATGCTAGAAAGTAACATGTTTGGAAATGAAAAACTGACGCCTTTAATAATAAGGAAGTCAGTTATAAAAATAATAATAAGACGTGGATGACAGGCGAGATATTTTCAAAGTAGATTGGAAAATTAGATAGAACTACGATATCACAAAAACATCTGGATAATACAGCTTAACATACACATTTGGAATTGACTTCAATCAAATTATAATTCTTGCCAGCTAATACAACCTCTATCCTGGAAAATTTAGATCAAGGTATAATACAAAGTTTAAAATGTAAGTATCGAAATCTCGTTGTACAGAAATGCTAGGTTCTTATTGAAGAACGAAAGAAGTTAGGAATTAATATCCTTGAAGCAATGTGTACAGCTGACATAGCCTGGAGAAATGTATCCTCTCAAACGATAAGAAATTACTTCAAGAAAATTGGATTTCCTTGGTTTTTTCAACTTGCGAGCAGTTCTCAACTGATAACACAAATGAGTGTGCTTTAGAAATTTGGGACGGTATAACAGAAAATATGAGATTCTCTTCAGAACTCACTTTTTCGGATTATGTTACAGTTGATGATAATCTTGCATGTGCTACTATAAATGTGCCACCTGATTCTAGTGACGAAGAAAATGGTCACAATCAATTACAAAATCGTGTCACAAATAAGGCAGCAAGCCAAGCTGTTATCACAATAAGAATTTTTTTAGAAACTCAGTCAGATATAGTTAAGTGACAAAACCATTGAAGCAATTTCTCACATTGACGGTATAATTTTACAGCAAAAGTTTCAAAAGAGTCGGCAATCTACACTGGAGGAATACATTTGCTAAACAAAAAGAAATGCATTTAGTATCTATGTAAATTTGTATGTAGTACATATATAACATAATGGCTAGGTACACAATATCTATGATGAATTTTAAGAGAATTTATAATTTTAAGTTCCATTTCTGTACAATACGTTTAATATGTATCTAAAAATTATAGAAAATACATAATTAGGTTTAATTTCTTTACATTTTATTGGGAAATATAATTAATACTACTATATATATTTTCACACAAACACGGAAGTTATTCGAAGCCTCAATTATCTCGAATAATCTTCGAATTATCGAGGTTCAGTGAAACCTCGGTTATTTGAAATCTCCCTATCTCGAATTAAAATTTGATTCCCTTGAGGTTCGAGTTATGGAGGTTCGACGTTTACTTCGTCCACTTCACTGTCTGAATTAATGCTCGCCTCCTGGATTTGAAAAGCGCCGTATTTATACTCTACAATTTATCCTAGAAACTTCCTATAAATTCTATTCTCCGAACCCAAAGTTTACTAAGCTGTCACTAACCTAAAGTTGTTTCCATTTCCAAAAGATGTCGTTTATGTCGCTTTGTTGCGCGTAACAATATTATAAAACTTAACGTCCGTCTGCGTGTCTGCTGCCTGTCCGTTAGTATACTAATAAATCCAACTACTAATTATTCTATTATAAGACATAAATTGAGAATCATATAAATATTTAGACACAATAAAGGTTGAGTTTCTATAGGTACTCTGCCACTGATTCGATTTACATGCTATTTTTTTTTTTATAGATATGCTCTCTTGCCAGGTTTTAGTATATTGTTACGTGCAATAGAAATAAACAAGCGGCATTTATTGGACAGTAAGCAACTTTAGGTTCGAGGAATTGGTATTTCTGGAATGGGATCTTCGGGGAGGTTCTGGAAAATTTGTAAAGTATAAATACAGCATTTTTCAGCGCCAAGGGCGGGTCTTGTATTACAAAGTGAAGTGAACGTAGTAAAGAGGCGAAAATGTTATATTTGGATTTTGATAATTTGAGGTCAAGTACTAGCGATAATTAAAGTAGAGTTCATTGATAATTGTTTGTGAATTTTATGAAAGTAAACAGTATAGTGAAATAAAAAGAACTTGTGAGTTATATTTGAAATATTGCGTCTTAAATAACGAAATAAGGCCACACTCGTAACAATATATTTTGTTACGCTGGGTAACATAAGAAATAAGCAGTGATAATTTCCTGAAACAAGTCGAATAAAAACCTCGGACGAATAGAGGAGCCGTTAGATATATATTAATGCATTATATGGAAAATGTCTTGAGTATAATATATTCTACAAAATATTCGACAGAATATATCTATCATTGAAAGGTAACCTACAGATAGGATTTTTATGCTGCAGTTGATTACACGGAGTTTTCATTTTCAGTCACAGCTGAGCACCATCAATTCAATTCAATTTTATTTCTTTCCTTCCATATATACATAATGCTTTTTTTATTGCAAATACAAATTCTACATAATATAAAACGTAACCGTCGATCAGACGGACATACATCTTGCTGTTGTACTTTCGGAGATATAACGCATACGCACTAATTATGTAGAATCTTTCTTGAAAATGTCATACATATATAGGCCAAAATTGAGAAGCTTTCGCGATTTATAAATATGTGTGCCCAACTATTTATAGATGAGCCAATTTCCTGCTATTTTGCTTCAACTTGGAAATGGAACTTATCCAAAAAATAATGGAGAAATATCGATTGAAAATAAGTATACTAACTTGTGCAGAAATATTAAAAAATGTCAGACTTTTGTCGACAAAGTTCAACCGGAAATCGTAAGTAGTTTAAATAAGTAGACGAATTCTGAAGAAATGTGGTCGAATATAATTCTAAGAAAAAATTTAACTTTTATCTATGTATATTGAAAACATTTTTTGGTTCGTGCCCATGATATATTTAGCCAAGATCAGTGAGTTAGTACTACCGTCGATATCTGTATATTTCTTGTCCATACTGTATTAACTTCGAAAAACAAAATCGGCGAAACCATCAATAAAAGGACCCTACATGTTTATCCTCCACTTTTCTGGTGAATTTTTAAATTCTTTCAATCCATCAGAGCTTGTTTTCCAGCTTATTAAAATACGGGGGGGGGGGAGATACAAGAATCATGTAAAACAGTAAAAGCACTTAAGAGGAGTCAGTACTCAGCAAAAGTTTCAATTTAGATACCAGCGAACCTCCAGGCAATAAAATTTACTATACGTAGGTTTGTGTCCTGAAAATGAGAAAATTCATATAAAATTAGCCTAGACCGAGACCACAAGTAACATTAGAGACATCTAGCGTAAAAGATAGAAAACCAAGAAGCGACAATCTAAGACGAAAAATGGAAATTTGCAGTTCAAGGAATTGAAAATTTTTAACGAGAATTAACTCTCCTAAATTTTGTTTGCACATAATTGTTAAATATACTATTTTGCTTTGTACTTGAACAACTTTCAAAGAAATATTGCAGTTTCTCGTAGGTGAAATATCGGGAGAAAAAACAAGTACTATTAGAGTCAAATAATTGAAAAAAGCGCCACTAAAAATGTAAAAATTCGACGTTATTTGCTAGATCTAGGCATTATCTTTCTAAAATAGTCACAATTTAAAGAAATGAGGATACTTACTCACATGAATTTGATTTAAAAAACTTCAGTTTTTGACATTTTTTACAAGTTTCCGAGCTAATATCTCCATTCAATACACTTTTTTTTAATTTTTGCCGACGTTATTTACTAGACTTCTTCATTACCTTTAATTTAAAATATAAATCATTACTCTGTTACAAATAGTTTGCCAGAAATTCGGATCGAAAAATGTATGAAACTTGCAAATCTTGGTACTGAATCCTCTTAATAAAACGTGAAATTTCAAGGTATGCACACGAATTCGGATAGATTAGCCTTGTCTTCGTCTACCTCTTATAATAGCTGAGCTTGTCATTAGCAGTCATTGCTCACGGTGGTGAACTCTGATCGCTGGTTCAATGATCTTATGTACAATAAATGATTATGGTAGTAAATTTATTATAAAGTAAAATGATGACGAGATTGATGAACTTACAGCATTAGCTTAATTTCTAACTTAATAACTACATAAGATCTGGGCCATAACAATATGTATAAATGCAAAATTTCCGGACCTGAAGAAAATATCTGTGTTGATGAATTCGTAGAAAAATTCAAGGGAAGAAATTGTTTCATGATATAAAAAACCTACGAGTATGTATATCCCTTGGTTACTACTCGAAATAAATTTTACGCGATGACTATTCAAGGGTCTATCTGACCCTCCCATAAAAATAAGTTTTATTTTGTTTAAAAATAACAATATATAAATAAAACACACTATTTATTAAAATTTATACATTTAGCACTTAATTGATACACAATTACTTGTTATCCAAACAGTTTGGACGTACAATAATTGAGCATGTGTTGCAAATCGGAATTTTGCAAGAGGAACAAATACTGTTAGTTTTCCGATCTTTTTTATACGGGCAAATGCTGCAACGCTTCCTTTTCGATGCAACATTAGTAACAGCTGGAACAGATCTTTAAGGCAGCGGCACTTTGAACACCTTTGATGTTTTCATACGCAATTGCCGGAGTATCTTTTCATTATGAATTCGCTGTCGAGCGTGTGGAAGGCATAATTCTATGCCAAGCTCGCGAAGGTAGTTTGGTCGATTTACTGACCTTCCAGATATTGCTTCATAAACAACTTTACTGTTTACACCTGTAATGTTAATCATCGCATAAAATATCACCATCGTCCACTGTCGAGTAGCCCTGGCAACGGGGAAGTTGGCATACTTTTGGTCCAACGCGTCAACTCCGACTTTTGTTTCATTATAAAATGTGATCATCTCCGGCTTATTGTGCTGGTCAGGAACGATCTTGCTATCGTGATGCATACTAGAAATGAGAACCACAGCTTTGGAGTTTTTAGGAACATATGATGTCATTGTTATTGTAGCTGTAAAGCCAAACAAAGACGATTCAACATCTCTTGTTTTATGTGGCAAAAATTCTCTTGGGATTTCTCTCTTATTTGACTTCACAGTTTCCACATATGTTAGTTTTCGTGACCACAGCTCTTCTACTAATTCAATGGATGAGAACCAATTATCGCCAGTAATATTACGATTAGAACCCTCAACTGGAGATATGAAGAGGAGTACAACTTGAGTTGGTAAAAGTTTGTCATTTTTGGTCCTAGGTTGGTCCGATGTTTTACCACAATAAACTTCTGCGTTTACCATATAATGGGTTTTGCCATCAGTCAACATCACTATCTTCAGACCGTATCTGGCAGGTTTTTTTGGCATATACATGCGAAAACCACATCGACCTCTGAAAGATGCTAACATCTGATCAACAGTGAGTGTTGCTCCAGGAGAATAATTATTTTGACAATGACTTATCCATTCGGAAAAAATATTAGATATAGCCGCTAATTTATTATCTTTCGCCCTGTCTCTTCTAGTGCTGGCATCATCGAATCTCAAGCAAGATATCAAAAATCTAAAGCGACAGAGAGTCATTGTACACCGAAAAATGTCACGTCCTGTACCATCTGATGCCCAAAGTGAAGATAAATTTTCATGGTTTGATTTGAATAAGCCCGCCAAATATAGTAATCCTATAAAAGCTCGTAGTTCTGTAATAGTTGTTGTGTTTATAAACGTTGGTCTCCAAATAGTCAAATAGTGCGAGATAAATGAGTGCATTTAAAAGTTTTGTACTTTAGTTGAACCTCTTCAATCTTAGCGTTTGTATGTAGAACGATAGTTTCAAGTATGTGTTCGTCGATGAAGAGATCAAAAACATTCACTAGAGATATCTCTGGGCCTAAAGTGGATGCTGGATCTTTAGGTTTTCCCACGGAAATAGATATAATATTGTGGGCTGGGGTTCGTCTTTGAGCTGGAGGTTCTTTGGCCCAACGCATACAGTTATTTTTTCCAAAATAATAGTTAGAGCGATGCGCTGTAGAAAACTCAAGCGAATTATCAATATTTTCGGAGTCAGGTGGATCTGGGATGGAGGAAATCTCTTCGTCTAACTCCTCTTCAATATCAGTCGAACTGTCGTGATCACAATATATTTCTTCATCACTAGAATCTATATCACTATAATCAGCATCATTTAGTATACGAAACAAAACGTTTCTCTGTTGTCAGCAGTAACAGGAAAGAAAGAAGAAGCAGAGGTAGAAGCACCTGAATATGCGGACACATCCTCCTCTTCAAAATCATCATCTTCAAGGAAAGCATTCACAATCTCTTCATCCGGAAGCATATTTCTATTACCCATACCTGTGGTAAAGACAAACCCAAATTGAAAAATAAAACTAGAAAAAATACAGCAACAACTTATGCTATAATAGAGTATAAAAATCTCTAATAATAATTATTACTTTACACTATAGAAAACAATTTAAATTAAAACCAATAATTTTCACTTACCGACGTCGTTGCTATTCAAGGGTCAACGTGACCCTGCCACTACTGTTATGGCACGAAATATGCACAAAACGACTGGACACAACCACCATGCTCAAGCGCACATGCAATACTGAGAATACACGGGCGTGTGAGCAGGGTTGTCTAAAAGTTATTGTGCGAAAATTTTGTTTCAAAACGTTCCAGGGTCACGTAGACAGTATGAATTTGGCTCAGTTCTATAACTTCTTTACTTGCAGTCAGATTCTGATAACAAACTTACTTGTGATTTGTTGTTGTCCGAAACGGGGCGTGTGGGTTATCAAATTAAAGAGGAAGAGAGTGTAATCGAGTGGAGAGGTTCTTGTTTTGATTCTGTAAACTTCATACGCACGTTTTTACTGTTAAAAAAGGATTATTTGTGTCATGAGTCATACATCCCCTTCCTTCATTTTGTATACATATATTCTTTCTTGCTAATGCATTAGCGGTCTGTTGTAAACTTTTTTTGTTTGGGTGGCAAATCTCGTCGACTTAATGGTTCTTCGCACACACACTTAATTTATTATTCCATAGGGTACTTTCGATTTCGAAAATGGAGGGGGTAATTTCGAAAAAACACTTTTTTGCCAAACTTGGTATTTACATACCTCTTGTTTGCGCGCTTCTTTCCCCCCGATCCATTTTATCGGGAAGCGTAACCTCTCGGAGTAGCGAGGCGGCAAAGTTTCAACTTCAAATGCTTATAGTTCATGAAGGAAGTGGCGTAGCTCAAATTTTGAGGTCTTAAATGAAAGTTCCCAGCGGGGCTATCATTTATATGATTTTCAAGTCCCTCGGTTGGAAGAGGCGGAGTCTACGGTGGTGTCAGAATCACGAATTTTGCCACCATACAAATGCATAAACAGAAAACCCTGAAAAACGGTTCTCCTAATATTTCATCCTGCGTCGATTATATACTACGTTTTTCGATCGAAGGGAGTGGAGGAAATAACGGCCATTTTACTCTGGCCACCTTAACTAAGCCATTTCACCTCGTCGCATAGGCATTAAAAAAATACATATTTGAAAATAACTTAGATTAGTCAAACAACAACAACAACTCCACACCTTAATTCAGCTAAATATACTAAGATTTCCAAAATTCCTTTTGATTATTTTCTCTTTATAAATTTTATGCATATTCGAGGCAGACAACAATGCCTCGATCCAAAATAAAATCAACGATGCCTCGACCTGATGTAGGGAAGACCTCAACTTTTTCCTGGAAAATTTACTGGGCTCAACGTGTGTATGAACTTGGTTTTTGCGTGCGATAAATAGTTTTTGAGATAATTGAAAAAGACAAAAAATGCGTGCTTTTGAAAGAGAAAAATGGCCGTCTTTTGAGTGAAACAGTTGAGTGTTTTTCCATTCGAGATTGTGAAGAATTGATGTATCGGGGAAAAACTTCCCATGAAAAAAATGTTTCCAGCAGTGCACTAATGGCGTTAAAAGAAAGAACTGATGAAATATATGCGAAATGGTGGAACTGGGGGGAAGGGGACCCAGCTGTATGAAAATGGGTTCTTAGGCTGAAAAACGTCTCGATGAAGTTTTTTTAATTGGAAAAAAATAAACCCACTCGATAGTACTCAGTGAGACCTTTCATTTGATATGCGATATGCCAAATTGGAAGGACCCCCTCCAGTCGTACCTACCACGCATCCTTAAAGTATCCCCTGTAAAAAAAAATCTTCAACGAATTGTAGCTGGCACGAAGTTTAGATGAAAAGTGGAATCGATTTTCCAATCGGACTTAACCCTACCAAGTTATACATAGGTGATTTACCTTGCAAAAATCTAGTACCTAATTTAGAAAAAAAAGTAACGTACTAAAAAAAGTGGGTATGGAGGTCGAAGGAGCAGTGAAAAGAAAGAATTATGGCGGTTTTAGAAAAAGTTTAGAAAGTATACTGCGCTCCCTGCAGAGGGGTAACAGTTATTCTAGTATGATTTCGGAAAATCAAGTACAAAATCTAATATGTTTTTATGTGGATTTTGAGTACCCTCACCTCTATGGTCCGAGGTGACATGACTGAGGTTATAAGCATAATTCTAAATACCCCCCCCCCGCCCGTTTCCCCTCCCAATCCAATGTAGTACCCTACTTGTCCTTCTAGGCGATTAGTTAAAAACCGCTTTGAAATAAAGTAAATCAGATGGAGATTACCCCTGCAAACTTTTTTGTACATGTATAGGACGAAAAATTGAGATTTAGGCTCCCTCGATTCCGCCCCCTCGCCTACCAGCGACCCCACACTAACCACCTCTCAGCAACCACTTGTACGCCCCCGCCGGTAGCTTTCATTTAAGTTCTTAATGAGCTCTGTGCTCGTTTTCGATACGGAGTTATAAGCAAAAGAAGTTGAAACTTTGCCCGCCTGTCCCGCCGGATGCGAGCCCTTCTCCTAAAAGCCAACACTATTAAAAGATGTGCGACATCGAGACGAGCACACCCACAAAAATGGTAAAAAAATATATATATTTAAATAAAAAAAACAATGATTCTTTTAGATGTCGCTGCTGCGGCGACAACGGAGTAGCAGCTTATCTTACTATGTCGCCGTAGCGGCGACAGCGGAGCTCTATGTTTATCTTACATTGTCGCCGCAGCGGCGACAACGGAGTGCAAAGGGTTAATAAATCATTTATTAAATTCAGAAAACTATTATACTCTACAAAAGTGTGCTGGAGTTGTTGGTTGATAAACCCAGTTTAGACAGGTCAGTATGCTGCTTTTGCCGCACGAAATCTGTAGGTAGGATGATGCTTCATTCCTGCCCCAACCATCATTTTACCTACAAGTTTGCCTGAGACAGAGGCAGCATACTGATCCGTTCTAAAAAGGGTCATAGTATCAAAAAAAAAAAAAAAAAAAAAGAGTTCAAGAGTTAATTATATCTGTAATTTGATTTGGTAAGTAAATGAGAACAATCGCAACATCCTTTCTGCACTTAATTGACAATTCTTTTACAATATCTCCAATTGACCCTTGCATCTTACAATATGAAACTGTACTAATTTTCATATTTATTTATATCAAGTAAATTAAAACAAATTATATTTTCAGGTGCAATATTATATTCTTATCTTCCGTTAAAAGTATCTACAAAATTTTCTTCTATCTGAATAAAACAAAAACAAAAAAAAACAAAAAAAATCGTCCAATAACCTCCTAAAAGGCCACCCTAATCAAATAACCGCAATCCCCGAAATTAATAAGAAATAATCGCTATCATGGTATACTACCTAAATTTCACCGTTGACTGACCGATGTTTAATCTGTTATACAACCCTAAAACAATGTTAGTCTAAAGGATTTATCCCGGGGGGTCTCTAATATCCTTCAGTACAAGTTCAGCAGACAACGAACGAGCTGGAGTCACTTTGGTACGTATGTAGATGCGAGCATGCGCATATACCGAAACAATGGACCACACCATAATCAGAAAATTTTGAAAGCACAAGAGCAAATCTTCACAAGATACTCGACTCTCGAAAAATAAAAGCCAAGAAGCGGTCAACGAAAATATTTGAGAAAATTTGTACCTTTTCTCAGTGAAAATTTGATATGCCGGGTACATATAAAATTCGTGATTACGTTGTGGTCCCACTGTCCCAGCCTCTCAGTTTAGCCGTCTTAAACACTTCGGGGATAAGTTAACGAGAATCCTCATCTTCTTAGGTTACACACGGGGCAAAATTGTTGTTTATTGTATTTTTTTTCTTCTGCTCTTGACAGTTACAGTATACAGTGTCTCTGTGATTTTTTTTACCGTTCTTGTCGATTGATCAGTTTATCAAAGATAAAAAAAAAAAAAAAACTTGAGTTAAAGCAGGCGAGTTAAATGGTATTTAAAGTAATTTTGATATCACATTTCGGTCAAGGAGACTGGAAAGAGAACGGAATATAAACAGGAGTTGAGTTTTAATAATTTGAAAAAGGAATACTACAATCAATTACCTCTCCATTTGCATATTTTAATGAAATCATCTGAGATTGGTATGGCTGTGAATCCTTTAACAATCGTAAAATTATCAAGTCATTAACAGGTGAGAGGTTGTAATTATATATTGGATATTTTCAGTAGAGCTATATTTAGAAATATTTGGTGATAGTATTTGGAATTTCAAATACTAAATGCTTTTTCAAAGTAATTTATATTTCGGAATTCCGAATAGTTGGCTCAATAAAAGAATTTCAAATAACAAATGGGTGATTTCATTATCGCGGGTGTAACGTTTAGACGCATCTAAAGTTTCATATTAATAAAATAAAACGGAAAAATAGGCCTCTAAAGTCATGTCGTGCACCCATCTGAGCACTTAAGGACTGCTATTGTATATTAAAAGGTTTTATTTTATTTTATCGGACTTTGGAATAATATATAGACCACATTTTTTACAAAATTTGTAAATTATCTTCAGAAAACTGACATTCTGGAGGGGGACCGGTCCCGTTCGTCCCCCCTCTCGGTGCACCCCTGGTTGTACCAGCGCAAATATCTTTTGGTAAGACAGCGGCAGAGATACTACCAGTTTCAGAACATGTTTCTGCTGGTAATTTTGAGGATTGAAGAGACGTTGTTGGAGATTCGTCATTGAAAGATTTGTCGTCTGAATCAGAAACGCGCAATTTCATTTTAGGTGGCACGAAGGATTTACTCTGATCCGATACTGAAGACGCAAATACATCAGAACACAGAATTTCTTTTTCTATTTTGTAATTTGTAAGAGGCTCCAAATCGTTATCGTCCCAATCAATTTCTGTTTCAGTGGTGGTTTTCGGAGATTTGAAAACCACTAAGTTTTTAAGATAAGACAGTGAGGTTCGCCGCCCAGAAATTCTATCGCCGACCTTCAATTAACACTGGGACTCGAATCTAGGGTGATATCCATGCAATCTTCATTATCCACACTACATGTTACCTGTTTCAGAAGCTCTATTGATGTGTTTTCAGAAAATCTGTCGCATGTTTCGAAATAGCGAGAAGAAGATTAATGTAATTTGAGTGATTTGTACACACCAAACGTTATGAGGAGTATCGTTGATAGGCAGAATATGAGCAGGTCTCTCTTTAGTTCGAAGGTTTCACGAATGCTCATAATCATTGTTCTCTTTTGGATTCGTAACTTCGTTCCCGTATTGGACTTCATTGATTGCACATATTTCATTCCAGGCATCCGTTTGCTAATATCATTCCTATCATAGAAAGCACAAATAATCACAAAACTGTTTTTTTTAATTCATCTGTCAGTTTTCGAGGCACTGCTTTAGGAGAGTAATTTTTTTCAGATACAGCAACTTGGAATTCAGCACCTGTTTTTTTTTACATCTTTAACTGCTTTATTGGGACTAGCTAGTAGAGCTGAAAGTATTTGGATAATTTACTATCCGGATTATCCGAGATAATTTACTATCCGGATTATCCGAGATAATTAGGATCCGATTCCTCAAATCCGGGTATCCGGATAATCCGGATCTTATTATTCGGATCCCAACTATCCGGATCCGAATCCCAACTATCCGGACTCGGATCCGAACTATCCGGATCCAGACTAAGCAAAAAAAGGTCAAAATTCCCCTCAGATTGCATTGTTTCATTGGGAAAATATAAATTTCATGATATTCTCATTTTCTCAATGAAACAACACAATTTTGAAGCTTTTTTGCTTAGTCCGGATCCGGATCTCAGGAATCGGATAGTTCGCAGATCCGGGTATCCGGATATCTGGATATTGGCAAATCCGGATCCAATTTTTAGCTCTACTAGCTTACATTTCACTTTTGCCACAGCCTTTCTCAGTGTGCAAGGAGTGCTGTATCTAGTACCTGTTTGTTTAATTTGTTCTTCTTTACGGCGCTTTCTATTTGCCTGCATTCTTTCTTTTAATCTGATTCTAGCCAGTCTGCATCCATTTTCCTTTTCAATACTTCTTTCCGTTTTGAATTGCGAGCGCTTTCTCGCCGGAAATGTTCTGCATGAAGTTCAGGATTTTCTTTTAACTTTCGCCTATATTTCTGCGAAGCGCAGTCTTTTTTCGTTGCATATATTATAATTCAAGGCATAAATAAACAATAAAATATGTGATAAATCACACAATAAGGGTAGTTTTCAAAGAGCACCCGCGATTTTAACACCACGATTGTGGGTGCAACCAATTTGAGTCAACGATTATTTCAATTCAACTAAAATTATACTCTTAAAAACAATTGATTTAAGTTTGCCTTTGATTTCTTCTTACTTTTCCAAAGTTTCAAAACGTTAGAACTTTTTTTCTGTAAAAAACACAAACTATTATATCTTTTGAATTGCGGGTGCAACATACCAACAGTGAGTTCTAAGTGTTCATGATGCTTAAAAAATAACAACAAGTACTTAAGAATAAATGAATATTGTCACTAACACGTTTAGCGGTAAAAATAATCTCAAACAGTCGGTAACAACTGTTTCGCACCAGTGTTGCCAAGTATGAATTTGCAGTTTATACCAATTCTTCGAATGATAATGTTTCCAAGCGCGGCAAAAACTTCAATATGAAGTAAAACCCAAATTTTTGTCCTAGTTTTTGGGGGGGGGGGGCGTCCGGGGAGAGTCCGGGCGGTATTTTCTATACTGTCCGGGTTTTAAAATTTTGGAAACCATTTAAATAAAAATTTAATTTTTTGTGTATGTACGGTGTAGTTAGTTGATAATGCCGACAGTCAGACCGACCCGACTCTCACTCAAGCTCTCTCTTCTGGTCCCAGCCAGTCTTAGCTCAGTAACGAAGCTAGCAGGGCAACAATTGCTTGTGTAACTTGCCTTGTGTACCTGTGTTTGTTTTGTGTACAGTGTACAGTGTTTTCATGAAAATAGTAAATATAATTTCAAAAATGGACTAAATTGGGCAACGGATTCTTGGTGTTGCCATATAAAAATTTAAGATTTCTACGTATACTGAGAAAACGATCAGTTCTAGACGTTTTAATTGCACTGACAATTCTTCAGAATATGAGATCCTATGAAATTGGTCATCATCATTTATACTTTACAACGAACCGTTCTAGAAATATGCGAAAAACCACTTCAAAAATCAAACTTGTGCAGATAGGTTACCATACGAAATTACGTACAGCATAATAAGAATTGGTCTTATACCAATTCTAGTTTTTTTACTTGTTTTTCTTATAAAAGGCATTCTTTATATAACTTTCTCTGAAATAATTTAAAGACCGTACCTCTGTGATAGGTATTTAGATTCAAAGTTATCATTTCTTTAATATAACTTTCAGGTATGTGTAGTACCTACATATACCAAAAATTGGAAAATTTTTAAGGGTCTCAAAGTTAGTTTAAATTTGGTATAATTCAGGCAGTATTCATCGCACGACAAAAAAACTTAACTTTCAGCAAAAGAAGAACATTGGGAAAGTGTAAATTTTGTTCGTTTTTCGATGGAATTATCCAATGATAAATTGAATAAAAATTAAAAAAAAACCTTGCCAAACTCACTCCACAGTTAACTTAACAGCAGAACACACAATAGTCTCCGGAAATCTAGAGACGAAAAATGAGCAAACTTCGAAGACTAGAGACCGAGCATGGTAACCCGATTGATTTGAAACACTCGACGGGAGACCCGAGCCGGAGAACAAAAAAATGTCTAGTAATTTGGTATCTTTAGAGATTTTTTTGCATCTCCAAAGTGTATGCATGGGTCTCTGGGTGTCCAGAGATCGAGAAAGTGGTCTCTTGAAGTTAAAGTCTCTCGGCAAGTAGCTTCACCTTTCCCGAAAAAATGAAGCTATTTTAAAAGCTATATGGCACACTAAATGAAAATGTAAAATTGTACTTCTAATTTTTAGATGATTTATTTATGTTCCTAAATGTAAGAGAGATTTAATTTAGGTCATTCACATCGTTTTATTTTACGGTTTTTTGTAAACTGACTAATTTTATAATAAATAAATAAAAAGATACACTATGCATAACAATTTCAACCTATTTAATTAGTAAATAAAACAGAAAATTATTTGACAATAATGTCCGGGCTTCAAGCTAAAATGTTCGGGGCTTTCGAACTTGTTGTCCTAGTTTAATGATTTTACAGATGGCAGCCCTAGGTAATACTAAACTTACCATCATCGCATCTCTGCAAATACTAAAAGAAGCTAAGTACACAACTAACAATCTATATTTTATGATATACTGTGTTTAGGAAAGATCGTAACTATAACCAAACTAATAAGCTAGATGGTGACGGCTGCTTAATAGCAGAACATATAAGATTTAAATCTTGTCGGGAAGTGGCATTGGAAACGAACAATTAAGTTTTAGGAGTCTTAATTACAATTAATAATCTCTCACTTCATTTTTGGTGTATGTATATACGAACCACCGCAAAGTTCTTGCGAAGTTTATGATTCTGTTTTTTTTTTTTAAATATCTACCACATATCATTATTATTACCACATCAAATTCCAAAACAATAATTGTGGACGATTTTAATTTACCATCCTTATACTGGTTATATGATAATATTAATACCTGCATGCATATTTTGGGAAACATAACTCGTCCTGGTAACTATCTTCAAAATTGTATGTCCTTTTGCGTGGCTTAAGTCAATCCAATGACCAATTGAATAGCAATGAGCGGATTCTCGATTTGGTATTATTAAATACATTAAGTGAAAATATTTGTGTTATCAAATCTCCAACGCCACTGAGTCGTATTGATAACCACCACCACCTGAACATATTGTTAACTTTAGATAAGATTCAACACATGAGCCAATATAAAAGAGTAGGTACGAGAAATTTCAAATTAGCTAATTACGATAGAAAAACGATTTTTTATCATCATACGATTTCTCGCAAGTCATTACAAATAACGTTGACGATTCATTTGATAATTTATACACTGTCCTCAATCAATGTATTGAGATCTTTGTTTCGAACAATTGTTCCTCTAACAATTATCCCAATTGGTTTTCACAGCAGTTACGTATGACAATGACATTGAAACAGAAGTACAGAAAAATGCACATTCGTACTAGAAACGCAGAAATTTAACTACCAGACTTTCTCCTATTTTCGCAAAATTACTAAGACGCTATTAAATGAATGTTATAAAGCCGTTAAGAATAAGCTTTACTAAAGGCCTTAAAGTCACTAATTCATTTCCTAAATGCATGATGTGTAGAGACAATATATCAAGCTCCCCTGATATCATATGTACTTGATATGTTCTCCGAATATTTTGCCTCAGTATATTAATTGGCACCTGATACTTCGGTGTATGATAACTTTTCACCGAATTATCATAATTCATCTATTTGTTTTAATATTGTCTCTCAATGCAATTTTGTACAGGTTATTGTTATGTCAGATAGTAATAAAAGAGCTGGCCCACAGATGGAATTATCAATTTGTTTTACAAAAAATGCTCCGCAGCGCTCTCTGCCCCCATAACCGACCTGTTCAATATGTAAATTAGAAAAAGGATTTTTCCTCGAATTTTAAAGAGATATTTTACTACACCTATTCATAAAGCAGGCGACCCTAAATTAGTAATCAATTATCGACTCATATCTATCTCTCTTGGCTTTAATATTTGAAAAACTTATACATGGGCAGTTAATCCACCAGCCGAATGCTTTGATTAATCAATGCTAACATGGTTTAATTCCTGGGCGATCGACCGTTACTAATTTGGCGATTTTTACAAACGTTATTGCAATAGCCTTGAATAACTGTACATACACAAGTTGATTCTATACATACTGACTTTACTAAAGCATTTGATAAAGTTCAACATAAAAGAATATTAGTAAAGATTAGATCCTTGGGGTTTCATGAGAATGTTATTAAATGGATGTTTTCCTACTTAACCGAAAGGGCCAGTGTCGTAGCTTTGAATGGCCTTTAATCGATATCTTTTAAACAACTATCGGGAGTCCCTCAAGGTACAGTTCTTGGTCCGTTCATATTTAATATTATTGATTTGCCTGAAATTATTGACTTGCAGTGCCCTCTTTATGCAGTACTGTAAATGATTGCATAATATTACAACATGATATCAATTATATTAAAAAATGGTGCGATTAAAACTTCCTATCCCTTAATATTATCTTTGTTCAAGAAAGATTTTTTTGGGATTCTCCGGTATATAGCAAAAGCTAAAAAATGTTCTAATTTGTTATTTCATCACACAACCCATTAATTTTTGGTGACAAGTTTCAAGTCTTGGTTTGACTCATCAACAGGTCCCAAATAGTGAAAATGGGTGATTTGAAAAAGAAATGAAAAAAATGAAAAAAAGAAAAAAGAAATGAAAAGTTTGAGAAAAATAGAAAAAACAATTTTTTTATTTATTAAAAAAATTTAAAATTTTTTTTAAATAAACAGATTCATTCGAAGCGAATCGAACCTGTATACGCCACGCAGTGGGCTGAAAAATAAAGAAGAAAAGGAAGAAGGGGAAGCGTTTCGTGTCAGCAGAAAGCCTTACACTCATCGGTGTAGCTTGGTTTTCTGCCTGCTGCAGACGCTTGAAAATAGATCAAACTGATCTCTTCTCATATAAACTCAGAATAAATTCTGGGTGTGAAATATTTGAGGAAAAAACACTCCTATACAAGCCGCACCGATGAGTGTAAGGCTTTCTGCTGACACGAAACGCTTCTTCTTCTTCCTTTTCTTCTTTATTTATTTTTCCCGCGGACGGGAATCGAACTTACACTTGTTAGAATCGGTCAATGGTGGAGAAATAAGAATTTTAAGAACTTTTATTTTTAATGATTCTAAATCAAATTTATAAATACAAGAAGAAAAAACAACCGCCTCGTCCGGGGTTTGAAACCGGGACCTTCCACTTGCCGGGCGACTGCTCTTACCACTGAGCTAACGAGACAGATGATTTTCCTTCTTGCATTTATCAAATTTGTAACTAGCCTACTAAGCCACGTTTTGCTTTCAGCTGGCATTAACCAGTAACGATGAAAGCGCAATTTATTTGTGCGCTGCCACACATTATTACATTGGCTTAATCTGCCTTAAATAATATAACTCTAACAGATTGGCAAGAACCCAGCCCTAAGGGTGAATAAACATTTATGGAGGAAATATAACAATAAAACAGCGGCTCCTCTTAGCCATACAAAACCGTAAGTTTGGCAGTTCTCTGCCAGGTATAAAGTTAATAAATAACCGGACCCAATAAGTAAAATACATCATGAATAGCTACCGGACAAATTGTGGAAGAACTTTTATTACACTATACCTATACCGGAGAATCCCAAAAAATTCTTTCTTGAAAAAAATTAAGTTTAACCCGGTAAAAAGTCCAAAAGAGTAATCTTTTTATTTACTTAATATTATCAAATGCAAATTTATATACTTTTGTACAAAACGGGAGAGACTTCAATTTGAATACTCAATAAATAATGCCGTGTTGTCTTTGGTGCATGAAATCAATTTTTTGACGATAAATGATTAATTTTTTCTCATGTTAATTATACAACGGCTAGGAATTGCAAGGTCCTAGGATTTGTATTTAGATCATATAAATACTTCAGATCATGCGAATTAGCATATAACTATCTTTAACTCCATTGTGGAAAGTATTATGGAATATACCTCGCCAGTGTGGAATCCATTTCATTCTACATATATAATTGAATTAGAGCTACCGTTACAGCTACGCTACAAGATATATCCAATACAAACTAAGCGGTACCCAATCTGAATACCCTCAACGACTAATTACAAAACCGCAGAATTATTTTAGATGAAATCTAATCTTTTCTATAAGATTACTATAGCAACATGGCGGACTTCCCAGAATTAATATCGAACTTAAGCTTTAATGTCTCATTTCGTCTATCCTATAATTTCAACTCTTTTATTATTCCAATTGGGAGAACTAATTTAATAAATAAATCACCAATTTTCCGTATAAAAAAAAATCATAATACTTTCTTTAATAATGTCGTTCTGTTTAATTACAGCAGCCTCATTTGTTTGAAGCAAATAATTTTAAAGGAAGTAGCCTCCAGTAATTTATTTCCGGTGTAAGTTTACATATTTCCGTATTATGTGTTTATGATTTACAGTTGCCTCTATGTGTATCCTCTCATTGTCAATAGATTCTAAATAGTTTTCACGTTCCTGAATTTTCTTCTTCTCACACTCTTACTTTTTGTATTAATTACAATATTATTTCTTCCTTAATCAGCCCCCAGAATTATTGTATTTTCTAATTGTAAGCTTAAACTTATTATTATTTTTTTACTAAGTAGTGTTAACATAACACACGACTTGTTTTTCAAAATATATACACTAGACACAAATAGGGTTCATTGGTGCAATGCTAATATAATTATTTAAGAAGAGGGAGGGGCGCCTAGAATCCGACTTCTAAGCACTGTAACCTAAAAGATCTTACATATCTTAGAATATATAGCAAACAGGAATGGTTGAATTGTGTAAAATTCGTGTACATGAGCGTAATTTGTCAAGAGCAGGAGACTATACGTAGGAGTAAGTGAGATGCTGGATAGAGAAATTGTCAAAGCTGTAGATTAATTGTCAAATGTGATTTTGTTTTGTGAGCAGATTTGGTCAACTTAAAATTCTTTTGTGAAATTTAACAAAATCCGAATCAATTCTTTTCAAAACTATTTATCTTTGAACTTTATTTAGTGCAAAGTTTTATAGTGCCACTAGTGCCTGTTAAAATCTTCATATCAATTAAAAAAAACAGAAATGAAGTGTTCGGTCAGTGCTTGCAAATATAAATTGGATTATAAACTAGGGAATCCTGTTTGAGGCAACCGCACTACCTAAATTATCTTCTTTGTTAATAGAAGCAAAGATTTATATAAATTAATTATGTGAATTGTTTCAGAATAAAGTAGAAAAAGAACATTTTTTACCACAGATGCTCCGCACAAAACCTTTGTTTACTTTTTGCAAATTGACAAGTTGTTTAGAATAGGGATGGCGTGTAAATACATCTAAAAATGGACTACCAACACAACCAGGAATTCATTACGCAAAATCTGGCTTATCACCATTCCTGTTTGCTCTATATTCTAAGTTACATATATGCCCCTGCCTTGTTAGATCCAGTCTACGCTCGCCCTTTTTAGGAAGGTTATTACTTCATTGGGACTAGAATGCTTGATGGGGTTGCAAATCCTTTACCTATATATAGCAGTCTTTGGCGAGTAAGTCCTGCTCGTATTCTCAGACCTCTGCAGATTATACCTCTTCGTTGTAGTATCGGCAGTTATCGTCTGTAGGCTTGCCAATTTTTTTAAGAGTTTACCTAAATGGGAAATTGCGGGTCAAGGCATTATGCCAGTGAATAGCCTGATCTTGTGCTTAGTGAATAGTTGATGACTTTTTATAGTGTTTGTATAGGAAATTAATAAACTTCCTCGCGTTTCGTAGTCCAAGTAAGCTATATCATTGTAGCTGGTGAGGTTTTTCAGTTCTTTGGACATTATTTCTTCTGCGTGGTACCTTTTTGTAAGGCCATAGAAGGGTTGCGGTCAGGTAAATGTAGGTTTTATTCCTTTTCTCGGCAAGTGATCACTTCAAAGTGGTGTCCAATTCTAAGAGTCTTGAGCATTATATCTGTAAACTTGGAGGCTATTGAGCAATTTTGAAATTCTTCAAGAAGACTAAGTTTTCAGGTTTTCTGGAGCTGGCAATTACTGTCATAGCGCTATAAGAGCTGAGTACTTTTTCATGTAAAGATATTGAGGAGGTTAGCCAAACATCAGTTCAAAGACTGATGTGAAACAAATGTTTGTAGCATCTGTTATTCCCAGGCATGCAACTTTTCGTAGTTTCTGGTAAATAAAGTTGCCCATTCTCCTTCCGTCTTCTCAAATTAAAAAAAAATACTACAAAATGACAATGTAGTTTTTGTTGCTTTTAAATTGTTCAGGATCTTGTTGTAATTCGAGGAAAAAGCTCAAATGAAAACCGGAGTTTTCACAAAAGCATATTATCATAAATTTTCCGCAAAATTTCATATCATTGAAACAACGATAGAAATGAGAGAAAGGAAAATTTTGTTGTACTATTTTCCAGGAGATTATTTATTGAGCCTTTTTCATGTCTTATTCATGATAATAATACGACAATCGTAGCTGCAATCGGTAAGAGAAAATTTTGATGAAACACGTAACAGTTGTCATTTCTTTGAATGAAAAGTGTTACATGTTTTTCAAAAATTTTTGGAAAATTTTTGTGAAACTCGTGCCTATATACAGGTATCAAAAACCAAATGGATGGAGATGGAGCATTGAGTATGCCAATAGATTATTTGAAGTATTCTGATCACAGTTTTGCTCTCGCCCGCATCCTTCCCCTACTTAAAAGAACTCCTTTTCTTCAAAGTTATGTTTGAAAATCTTTTTTGTTTCACTTAAATGCTCATCAGACAAATTTAGTAAAAATTTTTGATCTTGCACGCGACTTTTCTTTGCGATCAATACGCTCTATAGACTTCGTGGAGGCTTAAGTCGTTTTGCTCGTAGAAGCATGGTTTGAATTGCCTGCGCAAGTAAATTCTTTTACGAGATCGTCGCTTGCATTTCTATAAGGTACAATTTCAGGAACTATACAAACGTATACTAAACTTTTGGACTATAATTTAACAGTACGATTCAACGCTATCAGCTTTCTTTTCTTCGGAAAATGATATGCAATCTTTTTAAGTTTCCCCTGTTTTACGAGAACTAATAGAGGGCTTGTGTTTTGTCAACAACATTTGCAAAACTATTAATGTCTGGCAAATTTTAAGTTAAACTTAGTTGAAAACTGAATCCTGTAAATCTAATATGGACACAATCAATTTTACGAGCATTTTATTTTCCATAGTTTCTTAAGCAATTTTCTCATACGTCTGCAAGTATAAGTCCAGCATTTTTCTGACTGAATAATCAGGAAATTAAAAGTGTCATCCGATTCTGCAAACTGTAGTGTGATCATGGCCATCTTTAGCCAAGTGGAGCTTCTGGGTACTTTAGACTTTTTGGTTGCTCCGTCTAGCAATTTTTGGATGACGAAATTATCACCGCGGCTTCATGTTTATATAGCACTGGTAAAATTTGTGTCGTCTCTTGACTGCCAGTGTTTTGGGAGACGTTGTACCTTTCTCATAGTTTTTTTTTTCTAAATGGCTGCTACAACGATAGTTTGAGAGGAACATATAAATAATGAAACATTAACACAGGAAGTACAAATGAGACTACTCGTATAAAACAATTTACATTGAAGGAATACTCTGATAGCAATTTGAATATGAAAAGTGAGGAGAAATATCAATAAAAATGTTTATAGAATTTAGAGTTACAGCAAGTCTCACCTTTCGGTTCAATTGATGATCGGGAATTGGTACTTTGGTAAATTATAGCATGCCTCAAAATCTGTAGTAGTAGATCATCAAATCACTCGACACTCATACGCAACTATCAAAGGAATTTTTCAAGATAGGATCGTAGTTCATCAATCATTAAGTGAAATTTTCCTTTAAGCAGCCTTTCGCTCAAATTTGGAAGGACCTAATAGTGTTTCTTTCGTTGATATTTTCTATGTTGTTATGACTAATACACATATCAAAGCTGCCTCCTCGAAATTTATATTGATGAATGGTGATATAAAACATGAATTCTTGGTGTGACAGTTACTTGCTGTGTGCTTATTAAACTAGTCCAAGACAGTGATTACAAAGTTGTGTAATAAAAAGTCTCCAGTGCGCGTTAGAGCCCAACATAAACCAACAGTATAAAAATGTTCGTTGATTTACATTGAGTTTGGCTACTGAAAGTAATGCCATGAAAAATTGCCGAAAATTTAAGAAATACTGGAGCTGCAAACGCCGTCACTATAAGTTACTTTGTATACAAATTTGAATAAATCCTATGGTCTACTTTCGGAAGTCAAATTCTAACAGCTAAGCTAACTTATAATAGGTTGTCTTACTACTTGAAGAATTGGTCATCGGTTGGGCTAGGGGGCTCCATGTATCTCAGGGCACTGGGCTCAGGCCCAGGGGGTCCGTGTGTAAAGATGGCACTGAGTGTGATCTTCGCTTTGGGAAGCGCTGAGCATGTTCATTTACTTGTTTCGCTATATATTTTGGAATTCTATTCTGCGGCAATATGCGCCTTCTTCTCTTACCCTAGGAAATGTAACGTTTTTAACCAGCAAACCCAAAAGTCGGTCTATCATTTTTTATCTGCATGTATGGCACAGAAAGCAGCCTTTATATGATGGAATTGTTATCGTCACACGACCTGATTGCATAAGTATTGTTTCATTTATGACTTCCTCTTAAAGTTATTGCATAATTTATCTCAAGAGATTTAACTAAGTGCAAAAGATACATAGACATCACTTATAGCACTTTCTTTCAAAGGTAGGTAGGGTAAGGCAGACCAGGTATGGTTGGCTACAAGGGTTAGCTCAATTTTAATAGTTCTCATTATACACGATAGATCGAGCCCCTGCCTAAGTCGATAACTTACAACGGTACCGTGCGTCACCATAATTGTTTTCAGTGTTCAACAAGAACGTGCTTGGATGCAATGTGGATATTTAATTTTCTCTGAGTGCAAAAGAAAAAAAAATGGTGTTTTAGTTATTATCGCTTGTAAGTGTGGTAAGTAAAAATTATTCATATGAAGAATTTCTGGCTTTATTTGTCTGTGCATTATTGTTTGAAGTATTTCCATAACTTCATCATAAGTCACGTTAAAACCTCCCAAAACTAACTTGGGGTTGGTCGGCTCATCTTCTTCGGGTCGGCGTTGGTTGGTACACTTAATAATTTCTTTATATTTTTTTATATTCACTTTACGGTTACTGCATAGTTGTTTTCTTATATAGCATACATTATATACATTTGTGGTAAACGTTAGATGTTCGAAAGAAAGACCGGTTTTTTTCTTTTGTTAAATAATCACCAATGTCATTTATCTATCGAAGGGCTAAATTACAAAAAAAAAAAAAAAAAACGGGATTTGTATCTTATCCACCACATTGCAGTCTTGGCCCGTAATTTTTGGATATAAGCGTGTACGGACCTCTAAAGAAAAATGTCAAATGTCAACAGCGCCTGTGACAGTTGGATGACCAACCATCCAGGTAGCACAATGACAATTTACGATATCGCAGAAATCATAAAATTGTACCTACCTTCAGAAGCGAGATCTCCTAACATTGACGCAGGATTTAAAGCTACAGGATATTTTCCATTTAATGGAGAAATCTTTCAAGATGGCAGGATATGCAATAGACAGACCACTCTCTACAAAATCAGAATCCGTAAAAATTAATAGAAATGACCCATTTTCGTCACGCTCAACAGAGCAACCAGCACCTTCAATAGAAGCAATTCCTTCAACGTCGATATGCTCACCATCAGAAGCTATCACACCACTTCGTATGTCAAGGGAAAGAAAAACGAATACAAGCAGGAGAAAAAGGAAGACTGCCATACTAACTGATTCGCCTGTGAGAAAAGAATTGGAAGAAACAAAGAAGCAGCTTCAAATCAAAGTATAGGCTGAAGCAGATTGTACTTTAGTGCGCGGGGCGACATCGCGGCAAATTCGACAGTGAAATTCTTCCGCCGCGCTGTGACACAGATTGCAAAATGAGCGCAGCAGTGTAGATACATCGCACTTATATTGGTACTACATATGTTCATGAGAAGTTCCATACCACAAATATAATTTTGTTATTGGTACCACTGAAAGTGAGCAGCAAATTTAGGATTAGAAATGACTACGCGGCAAAAGTTATAGGTTTCGCGTCAATGTTACAGTCAAGCACAGTAGTCAAGCTAAGTCTACTGACAGAGATTCTAAAAGTGTAGCCAACCATACCCGGTCTCTCCAAAGTACACCAATTCGCGTTCACTACCAATTTGCATCCAGTTCATTTTTTAACATGTCATAAAACTACGTATTTTCCTTAAAATGCAGATATTTCTATATCCTTGTGTTCGCGTTTATGGCTGCTACCCCTAAAGTAACTGGATCATTGAGTTGAAGCACAGTCATCAGAGTTCCTAACTGAAGCCAGAGATACGGTTTGTAACGAAGATATTCGAAAATAGTTTGTTGAGCTGCATCATTATATAAAGGGGATGAATGCAGGAGACATATTTATATAAACAGTTATTGTCCCCTACGTGCGATCACCTAGGGATGTAGTCAATAGCCATTCCAGAAGACTGGTTTTTAGTTCATTCTGAGTCGGGCTATAAGAGTACGTACATATATATCGTAAATTCAAAAACATGTGATCATTTTTGTCCCATTTAACATATGAGTTGAGCGAGTTTTTCAGCGCAAACGGGATAATATTATTCGCAATTCCTCCAAGTATAACATAAATGTTACAACCACTAGATCCTTATGTTTTCAACTAATGCTCCTCTATCAAAAGAAACGAGAGTGGTTAAGTGATGATCTTGTTTTAAGGAGATTAGATACTTTTGGATTTAAGGCGCATTGAATTCGACGCGATTCACTTTGCACCAAGCGAGGATACTGTGAAGATCGTTATTCAATGATCTAATCATGCATTTTATTTTTTTTCGAAAACAGGGGGAACAGGAGATAACCAACCCAAGCACGGAGGCCACAGCGGGCCATTGTGCTATCCTGAATCCCATTCACCAAAACCTTCCTGTCCTCTTAATGAAGCGCAACAAGTCTTGGTGAAAAAGGTTTTTCAGCTCATCCACAGATAGAAGGGGAGACCCTAGAGTATCCAGTCTGCTCAGGGCGAAGGCCGGACACTCACACAAAAAGTGTTCGGTTGTCTCAGGCTCTCCCTCCATGCAGGACAGACAGTCAGGGCTATCAACAACTCCCATCCTTGGTAGATGAGCGTGAAGTGAGCTGTGGCCGGTGATGATGCCAACCACGGCTCTACATTGTTTCCTTCCGAGCCCCATGAAAAAATCGTAGATATTCCCATTGGGCCTATCAAGAAACAGTTTTGTACACCTACAAGCACTCAGGTTCTCCCATCTCTGCTGATGTTTCCTATGAACATCCGCTTTGATGAGAGACCCGATATTCGAGGTGGTAACGCCTACGGCGGGCTCCGGTCCGAGGAACGGAGAAACGGAGCCAGCCCTAGCTAAAAGGTCAGCCCTTTCATTCCCCATGATCCCCATGTGACCAGGAATCCACAGGAGGGACACATTGTTGTGAAAACACAACTTATCTACTGACGACCTGCAGTCCCCCAGTAACTTAGACGTTATCCGAGGGCCATTCAGAGCCATCAAGGCTGCCTGACTATCCGAAAGGATAGCGATATCTCTCCCCTTGATTTGCATATCCAGGGCTAACGTCGCTGCCATTGAGATGGCGAAGACTTCAGCCTAGTAGACAGTGGTGTTTTTTCCAAGTGAGTACTCCATTCCAAAATCAGGCTCAGGAAAGTAGATACCTGCCCCAGCTCCCTCATTAGTGAGAGAGCCGTCGGTGAAGATTTTTAGAGCAGACCGGGAAAGGCATGATAAGGCACCTCACTCAGTCCACGATTCCCTTGCAGGAAAGTGAACCTAGAAGCGACGCCCGAAACGAAGCTCTGGTACCATCGCATCCCGTGGCATACCGGCCAGAGGGTTTTCCAAGTCCAGCCGATACGCCATAGAGCAATAAGAAGAGCCAGTCCAGCCGCCCTCCCAACATCTCCATAAGCGCAATCTGCACACAGCCCTTTTGGCCTATGCATACTCATTGATACATGCGGCATTCGCTCTGGAGTCCGTAGCATTGTCAAACGAGTAAGCAAAATCAAGGTACTGTTATTGCCAAACTTATGGATGGGATTAAAAGTAAGGGACAACAGATAATTATTGAAAATTAAGAGAAAAGATGGAGAGATAACTGAGCCCAGGGGCACACCGGTATTGATAGGGTGAGGTTCAGGTAACGCCATCTAATACAACCCATATTAGGCGACCCGATAAAAAACCTGCAATCCATAATAAAGGAGGAGGGGAGAGACCAAGAGCTTTAAGTTTGGCTGCTAAAAAGCGCGTTGAACCAAATATAGCTTTAAGACAATAGTTTGCTTTATTATTTTAATTTATAAAACGTTGAGTTCCATTATGTTGTACAATTCCTTCTTGATTTGTTCCATTTAATTTAATATTTGCATTGGATAAGTTTTAATCTGCAGAATGTTGCGTTACTGTGAAGTTTATCACAACTTTTTATTTTTTAATAGCTTGCAAATCAGGAATAACGAAAAAATTAATAAGTTCACATCTTTCCCCCTCTTATAAAATTAGTTTTTATAACGTTTTTGTTTTTTAGATAGTATGCAAAATGGCTCCTTGGTGTACGCAGATTAGTGTTTTCCGAATACACTGATATTTTCAATTATTATGCAGACAAGATAAATTTTTGAGTTTTTAATTTAAACTTAAAGCAAAATTCACAGCTTACTATTATACAACAAAAGTTAAAACACCGACATTAAGTAAATTCTACCAAAATCTCTTCTTGTAGGGATGATATTTCGCGAATTAGTGCGTTTATTTTTCGGTGCAATAAACTGCGTTTCCTCAAAATCAGAGTTATCCGGTATTTCTATTGAGTGTTATTTAATTATCGTTTTGATTTATAAAAAAAATCGTGTGAAAATTTTAATTTTAAACAAATTATCTCAAAAGACGTTTTTTTTTTTAAATTTCCCACAATCTTAATAATTAAAGAATGAGCTCAAATTACCTTTCAATTACAATTTAAAGTCATTTTCAGGACAATTTCTATTTAAGAGAAAAGTTCAAAAGTATATAATCAAACGAACTTGTTTCGAACTCCTCAAGGTATGTAACCAACCCGTATACATACCTGTAGAAACGAATCAGAAATACTTTTAGAGCACATGTAAGGTATATACGTATTGGGATATGTATGCAGATAGGTAGAGCAAAATTTCTCCATATGTTTTCCATAGTACAAATTTTAATAAATTTTTATAGTCATAAGAGCACTCATTCCCTTTGAGCCCTCACTGAACCCTTGGCAATGCACAAAAAATTAATCGCCAATTCTTCTTTCATTCGATTATAGAAGGAGCCTAGGCTTCCAGCAGTCCCGCGACTGCTGTTACCTTCAGGTTATTTCAGGAACACGGGATCCAATAAAAATATAATCTGAAGTTGAACTTGTGCTGTGTACCTAAAGAAAAAAAAAAGAAAAAAAAATACGAAAAACAGGCAAAGTCGAAAGGGTGCAACCTAAAGCCAAACCGCACCAATCCCCAGGCTTGGTTTTATTTACCTAAGCAGGGGCTGGCGCTTGTTGCCATTGGTGAAATGGCACGTGCTATGGATTCAGGAGGGGATCCTTCATTTGAACAACACGAACACGAACACTGACTGGTCACTCATGATGTTGAATGGATAAAACGGTAATAACAACGTATATATATGTGCCCTTTCACAGGTACATCCAGTCAGACTTGGTTCAACTTTTGAAGGTATAACTTGTGTTTCGCCTCCTAAGGGATATATCGGTTGTGTTTTTGAATAAATCGAATTATTGAACGAAAGAGCTTATAGCTTAGGAAAAATAATAACGGTAGTGAATAATACTAAAAATAATAAATAATAATAACAAACAATAATATGGCGACTAGTGAAATGTACCGATACTTTTATCTACCTTGTAATGAGGATATTTCTTCTGTGAAAACTGAAAATTGTTTTGTGAATGGATACGGCGGTATTCAGCAGTTTGTTCCACCAAATAATAATAACAATAATAATAATAGTAACATGATCTATGACAATTCTTTTTCGGATGGTTGGAATACTCCTAGTCCGGCTAGCTTTCGATCATCAAGCCCTGAATATGTGGACTTAAATACAATTGTGTATTCAAACAATATGATGGCTGCTAATATGCAAGTAATGGCTCCAGAAAAGCATCATATGATGATGCAACAGCAAATGCAAATGAATCCGGCAGCATCACAAGAATCTACAGCGATCACTTGTACAACTGTTAAAAAACGGACTGCTATTAATAAACGATCAGTAGTGACAAAAGTGGAATTACAAAATAATAATGTTTGCGGCAGTTTAGTTAGTGCTGCCGATCTTAATCACTTAGACTTCTCAGATGATCCTTTATTTGACGATAGTGGAGATGATGAATTACCAATGTTCCATGAAGATGTCGAAAGCGATTCTGATCCTAGTGTCAGTGCAACTTCAGTTTCGAGTGGAAAAAAACGTCGTGGAAAACAAGTATCACCGGTGATCAAAAGGAAAAGACGTCTTGCTGCCAATGCCCGAGAACGCCGTCGAATGCAAAATTTAAATCAAGCCTTCGATAGACTTCGACAATATCTTCCATCTTTGGGTAATGATCGACAGCTTTCTAAGCATGAAACACTGCAAATGGCACAAACCTACATTACTGCACTCTATGATCTCCTGCAGTAGGTTTAAAAGGTTATTTTGTTTTTTGCACTGTTAGCCCTCTTTTTTGAGCAATTTTTTTTTTTTTTTTGAAATTATTAACTCGAGGCTAGAATATGCCATTTATTAGTTTAGACAAATTTTTGATATATACAAGTGTTATTTATTTATATATATATATATATATATACATATCTAGATTCTGTTTGTAAATAATTTTCTATCGAATCGATCGAATGACCTGTAAAAGTATTATAATTGTAAGGAAATGTGTACATTGTCCTCTTAGACACCGAATAGTTACAAATTTTTGTACAAAGACCATAGTTAAGATTATTTAATATTTGTAATATAAAATATTTTTTAAAAATGCAATTTGTTTTATTTTTTCTTATTTTTCTTGGGATTTGATATTTATCAATGTGGGGTTTTTGGAAAAATCTCGATTTACTTATATTTCAGTCGGTTATAGAGGTGAAGTACTTTATTTACTACCTTTTTTCAGTTTTATTAGTGATTTAAAATACTTATATACATCTATGTATGTTTGTTGATTGAGTTTTTGGTGTACGTAATGTAAAAGAAAAAAAAAGATATGCAATGATCACAGATTCACGAAAATTGTTTGAAAATTAATGGTAGATTGACGTGCGACAAGAAAGAGGAGGGATCCATTCTGTTTGGCTCTCCATAAGTCCTTTCCATAATTTTAAGGGATAATTATACTAATTTGCATCAATTAAACAGTGATAAGGTATGTATAAAGATGACATTTTCAGGATAATGTAAGTTGGGTAAATAAGACTTAGCTAAATACGAAATTTAAATATTCTTCTCGACAGCCTTCTTAATTCAGAGAAAAAGTAGAGTCGTTGCGGGTCAAATTAACTAGTAGGGTAACTGCACTAGTTTTCGGACATTTTTCATTTTATTTAACAAAAATAAGAAACTTACATATATTAGCTTTTGAATGCCATTAGAATGTTGTTTATTTGATATTTTTAGATGCACATCCACAATTTAGGTAACGCACATTAGCTTTCTGAAAAAATACGTCATATCAATCTGTTTTTGTATTTACTTCGTGCCAGTAAGCTTAGGTAAGACATGTTTTATGTAAAATACAATTACATTAAACATCAGAGAAAGTAATATATAATTAATAAGTAGTGGATTATTTATAGTTTAATTGGCTTTGTATTGATTGAATATTGTATTTTATTAGTATTAAAATATGAAATATTTTTTATTAAATTCATAAAATTTTTGGATATCCGGTTACTAGAATAGAAAAAACCAATCTTGTTTAGTTTCCGGACAGGCTGTTCGGACACTGAAAATATGCTTCAAAAGAGATTGTTTCCGGCTTAATCTCTAATGTATTAGGTACAAAATATGTTTTTAATAGGACAGAAAAATTTAAACATGTTTTTGTTAATTTTTAGTATTCGGAGGCATTTCAAGAAATTCCATTTCTGCTGTCCGACTAATAAAATCGCAGTTTCGGTGTCCGGACCAAAAATATTTAATACGGAATCGATTAATTAAAAGTAAAAGGTAGATACCTGGGTAGTAAATAATCATAATAATTTTCAAAATAATGGATGACAGTACTTATGCATATAAACTGAAAAAAACATATAAAACGATCCGTTAATAATGATGCAGAGATGACTTTAGCTATACTACATACATGTCATAGAAAATAAACTAAGCATTATGAAATGTGCTGAAAAATAAATATGGTCAACACTGCAATATATTAGGAAGATGGTCGACGAGGAAGAACATGGATCAATTCCTTCTTTAAACGAAGCACATTGTTGGCTGCAAAGCAATCACAAAGTATTTCCAAAGGTAGACCAGTAATTACTGTATTTGAAATGACTCGAGAACTGAACCAATATTTAAAAAGTATCGGACAGGATGACAAATAAAATGATCCTGCCCGAATACTGAATGGAGATAACACGAATTTTTTTTCTTTTTCCTAAAAGCGGTAAAGTACCTTATTACATACCGTGGATTCAAATTTAGACCGGATATGAAAAAGAATTAAATTTTCCGCAGGCTGAAAATAATCTCCCAATGGTAGTTTTTTTCATATTTGCGTCACTAAAGGATATCGTAAATATCATGCCAGTAATCCGGTTATTGGGAAAAACGGAAAAAGGATGAATGAGTAGGGATATCTTTTTCGAATATGTAGTTAATGCCGGAGTTAATGTGTGTTTCGAAGAGTAAGAAAATACCAAAAATACCAAACCAGGCACTCTTTTCATAAACGGCCTCAAGTCACACTTGACATTGGAGCTGAGTGAAAATTACAAGGAAACAAATATAATTTTATATGCATTGCCACCAAACACCATTGGAAAAAATGGATGCTGGAAGCTGTACTCTTGCGAAATCTAAGAATTTGTAAACACCATAAAAAAAAACTTCAGGGAATGTAGGCTTTACCCTTACGACCCAAAGGCAGTTATTTTCAGTGAATGTGAAAAATGTAGTTGAACATTTTGCAGCTATTCAAAATGCTGATATACCAACTACAATACAAAAATCAATTCCATAAGTTGCACACTGCTATTGAGGTTAATGAGTTAGTGGATCATAAGTTAAGAATGAGAAATATTCATGAAAATCAATTTTTGGACATCAATAAGGAAGTCGCAACAGATGCTTCAACAAAAGCGTTACCAAACCTAGATCTTGCATTCAACGATCTGGCGGGAGGCACAACGGACCAATTGACCTCGTCATCATTAATAAAAAGATGACAGGAAGGAAGTATAAGGAGTTACTTGAAAAAAGTCGATTTGACGAAGTCATGGAAAGCCAGGATTGGATATTCCAACACGATCGTGCACCTATTCACACAGCACGTGTTGTATCTCAGTATCTATCGGAGCAAAGCATTATCGTATTGGATTGGCCGTCGGTATCTCCTGACTTAAACATCATTGAAAACCTCTGGGGATGGCTTACTCGGAAAGTTTATCAAGATGGTCGACAGTACAATAATAAGGAAGAATTAACAGCAGCGATCAAGGCAATGTGGCGGCTGATCCCATCGAATATTATTAAGAAATTGTATGATTCCTTACCTAGGCGCCTTTATGAGGTTATAACATTAAATGGTAAAAATACTCGTTATTAAAATTATATTAATAAATAGTTATTACCACAAAAAGTGTTTATGTTTCTGAATTTAGCCTTTTTTTTGGAATTCCCCGCAAGAATATTGAAGTTTTCGTAAGTGGCCTCAAACAGTTGTCCCTTTGAAAAGAGCCAAATATTCTGAAAAATAATTCCTGGAAAATAATTACAAGCAGGTAAGAGCCGACAATTTCGCAGGTAGTTAGAATTCCCTCAATAAACAAAGGGACAAAACATCAAAACTGTATGACTTAATTAAATAATCAGAAATATATGAGAAAATGTGCGTGGCTTCAAACAGTTGGCCGGCAGTGTATGTTTGAATGACGCAGAAAGCTGCAACTGGTAAGAGTACTGATTAGGTATTGATTCGAATTAAAAAAGTTGGAACTATTTCTCCAGAGCCTAGTCCTTCTTGTGTGTCGCCAACGACTGCTACCTCTCGTATATCATTACCCGCGACTGCTATAGGTGTTCCAGTTTCGATCTTAAGCAGAAGATCAGGCACCTCAGTATCTTGCGAAGAGCAAGCAGACTTCGTGTGCTCGAAATATTAACAATAAAACTAATATGCGATAATTTTTTTTGAGACTATTGTCACTATTTTTTTTATTTTAGTTATCTACTTTGTAATATTTTTAAAGTTACTTAGGTTTTTTTTTTCATTATTACCAAGTTTGAAGTATTTGCCTCCATAAATTCTTTAGTTGTTTTATGAGAAAAGTGCCTTAAAATATGTTCATAATTCTTTCAATTAATAAAGTGTATATAATTTTATGAAAAAGCTCGCTTGTTTTTATTTTTAACAAAAAATGGGTATAATAAATTTTTTCCAAAAGCCTGTGCCCGGACACTGAAACTGTCTGCGTAATTTTTTGTCTAGTATACCATAACTAACGCATAAAAATTATAAGGAAAATTAAAAAAAAAAATGCGAATCCAATGCAATTTTGTTGGTCTGCTGATGACCACCAATATCATATGAAAATTTCCAAGGAATTTGGCAGGAAAAAATTATTGTAAACAAAAAGTTTCAGAGCCACATCTTTCCTATGAGGCTAGCTTTTCCATGAAGTGGATGCAATCATTAGGAGATACACACTAAAAATGGTCAATCTCAGTGCTGTTGTATACTGTTTGCTACTTTATATTTTTATTTATTATTTCGATTATGAAAAAATAAATATGTGTTGTTTCTAGATATCTAGGTACTTACTATGTAGATAAGTATAAGAAAATACATGATTTAAACGAAAATCAGGGATTCAGTATACATATTTATGCTTAAATTCGTATCATCTGAATCTCGTTGTTTTGAAGGAGCCACATTTTGATAATGTGATCGAGTGGGAGCGACCGTTCCTCTTGCTATCCCACTAGATACGCCGCTGCTTTATTCATCCTGAAACAAAAAGTAGATAATTTAATTTCTCTACCCAGGATGCAAGCCTTATCGGCAGTTACTTAAGGGATCGGTATCAATCTTTGTATTCTAAAAATTTACTTTTCAAATATCTTCAGGAGTACCGCAAGGATCTATCTTGTGTCCTCTGTAGTTTTCTCTATTAACCAATGATTTATTTCATTGGGTAAAGTATAACAAAATGTACCTTTATATCATCAACATAATCAATTGTACAAGACCAATTAGATTAGCTGATGATGATGTTTTTTTTCCATAAATGATAATCGCCATTCTTGAACCCTACCATGACTAGATGCTTAATTATATACAAAACAATCTTAGATACTTCTTATTTCTCACCTGTCGTAATCAAAGGAACGAAAATTCCAATTGTCGATTCCGCTTCTAATCTCGACCGAACTTCTTACTGTATCGTTATCAATTCATCGTTAATCGAAGCTGTTTATGTTTCTACGAACTCAAACTCAAATATTTCTCACAGAAAAACGAAACAAAATACTCGTAGAAAGAAAATCAGGAAGCGATAGTAATTCGTTAGACAAATTTTCTGTCATACGAGTTTTTACTATTAGACACCTGGCTATATTTCTTTTGAGCCCAGGCCTAAAAAGCAAGCACCGAACAAGGTATATGAAACAATCGTAGCCGTTAACATGGACTGCTTTATTTTCTATTTCGGGGTGTGACAAACAACAAATTACGAATTAATTCGAAAATATTACTATTCAGCAATTACATTCCAAAACGATCAGCATTGTATCCGATCCCCTCCGATTTCGATAAAACTTTTAGAATTAGTTAAAAAAAAAAATTGGACCCGTGTTTCTTTGTTCAGCCTGCCGACCATACGTCTTGGATACAGGGTGACTCAAATTTTAATGTTTTCACTGTGGAAGTGTTTTTTTTAATTTACTGGTTATTGGGGCACGGGTTACTCTACTCTTTTGTATGATATTTCAAATTAATGGTATTAGATGTAATTTTTCAAAGAAATAAAAAAAAAAATTATAATTAAAAAAATCACAATTTTTATTAATTTTGGATATTTGACCCCCTCCGGAAGAGAATCCTCCCAACCACCCTAAACATTTTTTTTAAATGCTTAGTTTAGGAAATACAATGTTTTTTTATTATCGTCTCTGCAAAATTTCAAAAAAATGATTTTTTATTGTTTTTAGATCGTTAATGAAATGTGTGTTTAAAAAATATTATAATAATAGTTCTGTTTTATTATTTCCTTAATTTTATAATTTCATTTTTTGTATAAAGTTTATTTTAACATGTCTTAACGAACCATGTACTGAGCCAAATTTTTGATTGACTAGCTGAAGTTGTGGGTAGCAAACATATCAGTTTTATATCAATAAACTATTAAAAAAAAATCCAAATTTACAAATTTTTTTTTATAATAAAAAATAATAAAAAATAGCCCTCCCCGTTTCAAGAAGGTCTATGGTAGTAGCAAAATCAAATCTACCATAAATTTCTATTTAAGCAATAAGCATTCATTTTTTTAGAAATTTACAGAAAATGTTTCGGCAGAATTTTTATTCACTCTTGGTGGCTGACACGAGTTATTTTCGGATTCTCTGTGTCGGTCTCCAATAATATGCATAAAAATTCTAAAGTAAAATTTCCAGTAGATTTCTACGAAAAAATTTAGATCTTTCTACATCAGCCGGATTCTGTAGCACGGAGAATTTGGAAGATGAGAATTTCGTTTTCTTAGAATTCCTAATTCCCTAATTCTCCATTCCCAATTCAATAACATGGTTGGAGAATTAGGGAAAACGTAAGAAATGTGAAAAAGTGCGAATCGCCTGGGACGATTAAGGGTATCAATTTTTGTTGTAGAGGGTTGGATTTTTTTCATATTTGAGGTACATCCGTCTATTACCTCCTACTGTCGAAATAAATAGAAATCTTTGTTTTGTAGGGGTAGTTTTTGAGGGATGTAGGAGGGTAGGTTTTCTCGAGTTTTTCGGGGATAACGAGAGAATGGAGAGTAGAAGGAGAATGTATGTGGTATCAAAAAAATGGGAGCTCAGGGCGAACAAGATAGGTGAAGGAAAAGGGGCGGGGAGAGTGCGGGGTAGAAATGGGAGCTGATTAACGGAAATTAAAAAAAAAATTAAGACAATATCAGGAGCTGCAATAATCGCAGGGGTAAGTCCAATAAAAAAAAGTAAGAAGTCACTTTGGTAATTAGGCATGCATGGGTATTATAGGCTATATTTTATTTCGATTAACGGTAATTTGCAGCTTTGAGCGGCCTCGGCGATAAATTTTGCTTATCGCAATAATCACGGGCGCCTAGCTCTATGTGGGAGGGCTGTAGCGTATTGGAATTTTTTTTTGATAGATTAAGGGCTTAGAGTACAAAAATATAGGTGAACAATTTTGTAGGGAGGGTGTTATGGGGGTTGGGGGACGTACCACCCTCTATAGGGGGTTGTTCAAACTACGTCATGTTTGGTTCCAAATTAAAGAGGGAGTAGAGGGTAATCGGGTAGTGTAGTTTGTATTTGATCATTTTAACGTGATATTTTTGACCGCCGAAAATCGATTTTTTTCCACTACGGTCATATACACCTCAGTTTCCATATTTTGCATATATTTCTTCCGTTCTTTGTTTCACATCCATTAGTACTCCGTTGTGAACATTTTTGTCATGGGAAGTAAATTTCCAGGACTTACCAGTTCTTCGCAATGATGAGATGAAAATATGTAAATTTTTGTACCAAAAATGGCCAATTTTTCACCTTAAAAAGGACTGCTATACTTCTTTTACAGTTATTTCCAAAACGGTTTATCGGATTCAAAAATTAATTACATATTTAATTAGGGGACAAAATGTAGATGCGATTTCATCCTACACACAAGCTTTAGCGTGTATATTTAAAAATTTTACGGCATCTCTTTTGTACTGGACGACGACCAAATTGATCATTTTCGCGTGATTTATAATTTTTATCGGGTACTTTGAGAGACAAAATCCTTGTTCCCATATTAGTATTGTATGGATTTCCATAATTTAGTTTTTACAATATAGCCATGATACGCAGTGAATACATTACTGAATTTGAAATTCCTAGGTACCTCAACAAAAGCAGCCAATACAATTTTTACACTTACTTTTCCACTTGCAAAACACCGTAGAATTGACAAGTGGAATGGAGAATTCGGGAATTCCGTACTCACCTCTCAAACTCTCTCTCAGTTGAGAAATTTTCGTCTTACTTTCACTTCTCAAATTCTCCGGTGTTTGCTTGTGAAAAAGTAAGACGAAAAATTCTCAACTGAGAGGATTTGAGAAGTGAGTACAGAATTCCCGAATTTTTCGTCTTACTTTCACTTCTCACTGGGCACTATATCTACTTCAGTGACATATACTACATACATATTTTATCACCCACGAAAACCCTCTAATGTAAATAATGTAAGCAACGTTTTTTTCTTATTTCAGGATATTTTAAATAAAATAAAATCCTCAGAAATATTGTAAACAGAGAGCGATGTGTGCAGTCAGCAGTGGCGTTGTTAATGTTTGAGAAGGGATCCCAGGAAACATTTTTCTAATACAACTCAAGCATGATCATGCATATCATTATACTTAATGTTATATTATTTTTGGTAAAATGCTGGAATTTTTTGAAAATTTTAGTTACCAGTTTGGGGCTCTAAATTTCGTGGACCCCTCAGCCTGGCGGCGTCTGCGGATGCCTTATCTACGCCATTGCTTATAAGACCACTTGTTCAAACCAATATTAAATAGCCACCTGGAAGTAAAATAATTTAAAAGATTCTAATTCCAAGTATTTCCAATCATCGAAAATAGGTCGGGAACGAAACGATGTATACCAACCTACAAGCACATCGATAAGGTAGGGCTTAGTGTAGATAACAATCATCCCATCATGGCTACATTCCACATAAACAAATCCGGGACACGATCCAATGAGAGTAAAGTAACTTGTCTTCGATAATATTACGCAAATCAAATGGAATTAGATTAAGTCATCTGTACATTTAAATGTATCTTTAAAATAGCAAATTAGCAATATTGTAATAGGTATCTTATTGTATAATTATAAGCCTAATAACATTAGCTAGGCAAAATCAGGAACGGCAACAGAAATATTAAAAATTCCAGTTGTTTTGCACAGCCGCTAGGATCAATGTACTCTTCTGACCTACGCAGAGCTGCTAAGGTCAACGGACTTTTCTGTTGCTACCTACGCACAGCTGCTAAGGTCAACGTACTTTGGTTACTATGGGTAATGTAAAATAATTTGTTGGAGCCGTGCGCAATTCAGAGGCAATATAAGTCGCAGGCCAACTTAAATCTTTCTCTTTTTCGTATCCAGCTTTTATAGATTGCGAATCGTTTGGAAATCGACTTGGCTAGTGGTAATAAAATAGAATTACTAACTCAACAACTTTATCTTGGGTAGCGACTGAGATAAAGACATTTATTCTGGGTCTCAACTGGAATAAGTTCTACTAACTCAACAACTTTATCTTGGGTAGCGACTGAGATAAAGACATTTATTCTGGGTCTCGACTGGAATAAATTCTACTAACTCAACAACTTTGTCTTGGGTAGCGACTGAGATAAAGACATTTGTTCTGGGTCTCAACTGGAATAAGTTCTACTAACTCAACAACTTTATCTAGGGTAGCGACTGAGATAAAGATATTTGTTCTGGGTCTCAACTGGAATAAGTTCTACTAACTCAACAACTTTATCTTGGGTAGCGACTGAGATAAAGACATTTATTCTGGGTCTCGACTGGAATAAATTCTACTAACTCAACAACTTTATCTTGGGTAGCGACTGAGATAAAGATATTTATTCTGGGTCTCGACTGGAATAAAATTTACTAACTCAACAACTTTATCTAGGGTAGCGACTGAGATAAAGATATTTGTTCTGGGTCTCAACTGGAATAAGTTCTACTAACTCAACAACTTTATCTTGGGCAGCGACTGAGATAAAGATATTTATTCTGGGTCTCGACTGGAATAAATTCTACTAACTCAACAACTTTATCTTGGGTAGCGACTGAGATAAAGATATTTATTCTGGGTCTCGACTGGAATAAAATTTACTAACTCAACAACTTTATCTAGGGTAGCGACTGAGATAAAGATATTTGTTCTGGGTCTCAACTGGAATAAGTTCTACTAACTCAATAACTTTATCTTGGGTAGCGACTGAGATAAAGATATTTGTTCTGGGTCTCAACTGGAATAAGTTCTACTAACTCAACAACTTTATCTAGGGTAGCGACTGAGATAAAGATATTTGTTCTGGGTCTCAACTGGAATAAGTTCTACTAACTCAACAACTTTATCTTGGGTAGTGACTGAGATAAAGACATTTATTCTGGGTCTCAACTGGAATAAATTCTACTAACTCAACAACTTTATCTTGGGTAGCGACTGAGATAAAGATATTTATTCTGGGTCTCGACTGGAATAAAATTTACTAACTCAACAACTTTATCTAGGGTAGCGACTGAGATAAAGATATTTGTTCTGGGTCTCAACTGGAATAAGTTCTACTAACTCAACAACTTTATCTTGGGTAGGGACTGAGATAAAGACATTTATTCTGGGTCTTGACTGGAATAAATTTTACTAACTCAACAACTTTATCTAGGGTAGCGACTGAGATAAAGATATTTGTTCTGGGTCTCAACTGGAATAAGTTCTACTAACTCAACAACTTTAGCTTGGGTAGCGACTGAGATAAAGACATTTATTCTGGGTCTCGACTGGAATAAATTCTACTAACTCAACAACTTTATCTTGGGTAGCGACTGAGATAAAGATATTTATTCTGGGTCTCGACTGGAATAAAATTTACTAACTCAACAACTTTATCTAGGGTAGCGACTGAGATAAAGATATTTGTTCTGGGTCTCAACTGGAATAAGTTCTACTAACTCAACAACTTTATCTTGGGTAGCGACTGAGATAAAGATATTTATTCTGGGTCTCGACTGGAATAAAATTTACTAACTCAACAACTTTATCTAGGGTAGCGACTGAGATAAAGATATTTGTTCTGGGTCTCAACTGGAATAAGTTCTACTAACTCAACAACTTTAGCTTGGGTAGCGACTGAGATAAAGACATTTATTCTGGGTCTCGACTGGAATAAATTCTACTAACTCAACAACTTTATCTAGGGTAGCGACTGAGATAAAGATATTTGTTCTGGGTCTCAACTGGAATAAGTTCTACTAACTCAACAACTTTATCTAGGGTAGCGACTGAGATAAAGATATTTGTTCTGGGTCTCAACTGGAATAAGTTCTACTAACTCAACAACTTTATCTTGGGTAGCGACTGAGATAAAGACATTTATTCTGGGTCTCGACTGGAATAAATTCTACTAACTCAACAACTTTATCTTGGGTAGCGACTGAGATAAAGATATTTGTTCTGGGTCTCAACTGGAATAAGTTCTACTAACTCAACAACTTTAGCTTGGGTAGCGACTGAGATAAAGACATTTATTCTGTGTGTCGACTGGAATAAATTCTACTAACTCAACAACTTTATCTAGGGTAGCGACTGAGATAAAGATATTTGTTCTGGGTCTCAACTGGAATAAGTTCTACTAACTCAACAACTTTATCTAGGGTAGCGACTGAGATAAAGAAATTTATTCTGGGTCTCGACTGGAATAAATTCTACTAACTCAACAACTTTATCTAGGGTAGCGACTGAGATAAAGATATTTATTCTGGGTCTCGACTGGAATAAAATTTACTAACTCAACAACTTTATCTAGGGTAGCGACTGAGATAAAGATATTTGTTCTGGGTCTCAACTGGAATAAGTTCTACTAACTCAACAACTTTATCTTGGGTAGCGACTGAGATAAAGATATTTATTCTGGGTGTCGACTGGAATAAAATTTACTAATTCAACAACTTTATCTAGGGTAGCGACTGAGATAAAGATATTTGTTCTGGGTCTCAACTGGAATAAGTTCTACTAACTCAACAACTTTATCTTGGGTAGGGACTGAGATAAAGACATTTATTCTGGGTCTCGACTGGAATAAATTGTACTAACTCAACAACTTTATCTTGGGTAGCGACTGAGATAAAGATATTTATTCTGGGTCTCGACTGGAATAAAATTTACTAACTCAACAACTTTATCTAGGGTAGCGACTGAGATAAAGATATTTGTTCTGGGTCTCAACTGGAATAAGTTCTACTAACTCAACAACTTTATCTTGGGTAGGGACTGAGATAAAGATATTTGTTCTGGGTCTCGACTGGAATAAATTCTACTAACTCAACAACTTTATCTTGGGTAGCGACTGAGATAAAGATATTTATTCTGGGTCTCGACTGGAATAAAATTTACTAACTCAACAACTTTATCTAGGGTAGCGACTGAGATAAAGATATTTGTTCTGGGTCTCAACTGGAATAAGTTCTACTAACTCAACAACTTTATCTTGGGTAGGGACTGAGATAAAGACATTTATTCTGGGTCTCGACTGGAATAAATTCTACTAACTCAACAACTTTATCTTGGGTAGCGACTGAGATAAAGATATTTATTCTGGGTGTCGACTGGAATAAAATTTACTAACTCAACAACTTTATCTAGGGTAGCGACTGAGATAAAGATATTTGTTCTGGGTCTCAACTGGAATAAGTTCTACTAACTCAACAACTATATCTTGGGTAGCGACTGAGATAAAGACATTTATTCTGGGTCTCGACTGGAATAAATTCTACTAACTCAACAACTTTAGCTTGGGTAGCGACTGAGATAAAGACATTTATTCTGGGTGTCGACTGGAATAAATTCTACTAACTCAACAACTTTATCTAGGGTAGCGACTGAGATAAAGATATTTGTTCTGGGTCTCAACTGGAATAAGTTCTACTAACTCAACAACTTTATCTTGGTTAGCGACTGAGATAAAGATATTTATTCTGGGTGTCGACTGGAATAAAATTTACTAACTCAACAACTTTATCTAGGGTAGCGACTGAGATAAAGATATTTGTTCTGGGTCTCAACTGGAATAAGTTCTACTAACTCAACAACTTTATCTTGGGTAGGGACTGAGATAAAGACATTTATTCTGGGTCTCGACTGGAATAAATTCTACTAACTCAACAACTTTATCTTGGGTAGCGACTGAGATAAAGATATTTATTCTGGGTCTCGACTGGAATAAAATTTACTAACTCAACAACTTTATCTAGGGTAGCGACTGAGATAAAGATATTTGTTCTGGGTCTCAACTGGAATAAGTTCTACTAACTCAACAACTTTATCTTGGGTAGGGACTGAGATAAAGACATTTATTCTGGGTCTCGACTGGAATAAATTCTACTAACTCAACAACTTTATCTTGGGTAGGGACTGAGATAAAGACATTTATTCTGGGTCTCGACTGGAATAAATTCTACTAACTCAACAACTTTATCTTGGGTAGCGACTGAGATAAAGATATTTATTCTGGGTCTCGACTGGAATAAAATTTACTAACTCAACAACTTTATCTAGGGTAGCGACTGAGATAAAGATATTTGTTCTGGGTCTCGACTGGAATAAGTTCTACTAACTCAACAACTTTATCTAGGGTAGCGACTGAGATAAAGATATTTGTTCTGGGTCTCAACTGGAATAAGTTCTACTAACTCAACAACTTTATCTTGGGTAGGGACTGAGATAAAGACATTTATTCTGGGTCTCGACTGGAATAAATTCTACTAACTCAACAACTTTATCTTGGGTAGCGACTGAGATAAAGATATTTATTCTGGGTCTCGACTGGAATAAAATTTACTAACTCAACAACTTTATCTTGGGTAGCGACTGAGATAAAGATATTTGTTCTGGGTCTCAACTGGAATAAGTTCTACTAACTCAACAACTTTATCTAGGGTAGCGACTGAGATAAAGATATTTGTTCTGGGTCTCAACTGGAATAAGTTCTACTAACTCAACAACTTTATCTAGGGTAGCGACTGAGATAAAGATATTTGTTCTGGGTCTCAACTGGAATAAGTTCTACTAACTCAACAACTTTATCTTGGGTAGGGACTGAGATAAAGATATTTATTCTGGGTCTCGACTGGAATAAAATTTACTAACTCAACAACTTTATCTAGGGTAGCGACTGAGATAAAGATATTTGTTCTGGGTCTCAACTGGAATAAGTTCTACTAACTCAACAACTTTATCTTGGGTAGCGACTGAGATAAAGACATTTATTCTGGGTCTCGACTGGAATAAATTCTACTAACTCAATAACTTTATATTGGGTAGCGACTGAGATAAAGATATTTGTTCTGGGTCTCAACTGGAATAAGTTCTACTAACTCAACAACTTTATCTAGGGTAGCGACTGAGATAAAGATATTTGTTCTGGGTCTCAACTGGAATAAGTTCTACTAACTCAACAACTTTATCTTGGGTAGCGACTGAGATAAAGACATTTATTCTGGGTCTCGACTGGAATAAATTCTACTAACTCAACAACTTTATCTTGGGTAGGGACTGAGATAAAGATATTTGTTCTGGGTCTCGACTGGAATAAATTCTACTAACTCAACAACTTTACCTTGGGTAGCGACTGAGATAAAGATATTTATTCTGGGTCTCGACTGGAATAAAATTTACTAACTCAACAACTTTATCTAGGGTAGCGACTGAGATAAAGATATTTGTTCTGGGTCTCAACTGGAATAAGTTCTACTAACTCAACAACTTTATCTAGGGTAGCGACTGAGATAAAGATATTTGTTCTGGGTCTCAACTGGAATAAGTTCTACTAACTCAACAACTTTATCTTGGGTAGCGACTGAGATAAAGACATTTATTCTGGGTCTCGACTGGAATAAATTCTACTAACTCAATAACTTTATATTGGGTAGCGACTGAGATAAAGATATTTGTTCTGGGTCTCAACTGGAATAAGTTCTACTAACTCAACAACTTTATCTAGGGTAGCGACTGAGATAAAGATATTTGTTCTGGGTCTCAACTGGAATAAGTTCTACTAACTCAACAACTTTATCTTGGGTAGCGACTGAGATAAAGACATTTATTCTGGGTCTCGACTGGAATAAATTCTACTAACTCAACAACTTTATCTTGGGTAGCGACTGAGATAAAGATATTTATTCTGGGTCTCGACTGGAATAAAATTTACTAACTCAACAACTTTATCTAGGGTAGCGACTGAGATAAAGATATTTGTTCTGGGTCTCAACTGGAATAAGTTCTACTAACTCAACAACTTTATCTTGGGTAGGGACTGAGATAAAGGCATTTATTCTGGGTCTCGACTGGAATAAATTCTGCTAACTCAACAACTTTGTCTTGGGTAGCGACTGAGATAAAGATATTTATTCTGGGTCTCGACTGGAATAAAATTTACTAACTCAACAACTTTATCTAGGGTATCGACTGAGATAAAGATATTTATTCTGGGTCTCAACTGGAATAAGTTCTACTAACTCAATAACTTTATCTTGGGTAGCGACTGAGATAAAGATATTTGTTCTGGGTCTCAACTGGAATAAGTTCTACTAACTCAACAACTTTATCTAGGGTAGCGACTGAGATAAAGATATTTGTTCTGGGTCTCAAATGGAATAAGTTCTACTAACTCAACAACTTTATCTTGGGTAGCGACTGAGATAAAGACATTTATTCTGGGTCTCGACTGGAATAAATTCTACTAACTCAACAACTTTATCTTGGGTAGCGACTGAGATAAAGATATTTATTCTGGGTCTCGACTGGAATAAAATTTACTAACTCAACAACTTTATCTAGGGTAGCGACTGAGATAAAGATATTTGTTCTGGGTCTCAACTGGAATAAGTTCTACTAACTCAACAACTTTATCTTGGGTAGGGACTGAGATAAAGACATTTATTCTGGGTCTCGACTGGAATAAATTCTACTAACTCAACAACTTTGTCTTGGGTAGCGACTGAGATAAAGATATTTATTCTGGGTCTCGACTGGAATAAAATTTACTAACTCAACAACTTTATCTTGGGTAGGGACTGAGATAAAGACATTTATTCTGGGTCTCGACTGGAATAAGTTCTACTAACTCAACAACTTTATCTTGGGCAGCGACTGAGATAAAGACATTTATTCTGGGTCTCGACTGGAATAAAATTTACTAACTCAACAACTTTATCTAGGGTAGCGACTGAGATAAAGATATTTGTTCTGGGTCTCAACTGGAATAAATTCTACTAACTCAACAACTTTATCTTGGGTAGCGACTGAGATAAAGATATTTATTCTGGGTCTCGACTGGAATAAAATTTACTAACTCAACAACTTTATCTAGGGTAGCGACTGAGATAAAGATATTTGTTCTGGGTCTCAACTGGAATAAGTTCTACTAACTCAACAACTTTATCTAGGGTAGCGACTGAGATAAAGATATTTGTTCTGGGTCTCAACTGGAATAAGTTCTACTAACTCAACAACTTTATCTTGGGTAGCGACTGAGATAAAGACATTTATTCTGGGTCTCGACTGGAATAAATTCTACTAACTCAACAACTTTATCTTGGGTAGCGACTGAGATAAAGATATTTATTCTGGGTCTCGACTGGAATAAAATTTACTAACTCAACAACTTCATCTAGGGTAGCGACTGAGATAAAGATATTTGTTCTGGGTCTCAACTGGAATAAGTTCTACTAACTCAACAACTTTATCTTGGGTAGGGACTGAGATAAAGACATTTATTCTGGGTCTCGACTGGAATAAATTCTACTAACTCAACAACTTTATCTTGGGTAGCGACTGAGATAAAGATATTTATTCTGGGTCTCGACTGGAATAAAATTTACTAACTCAACAACTTTATCTAGGGTAGCGACTGAGATAAAGATATTTGTTCTGGGTCTCAACTGGAATAAGTTCTACTAACTCAACAACTTTATCTTGGGTAGGGACTGAAATAAAGATATTTGTTCTGGGTGTCGACTGGAATCAATTCTACTAACTCAACAACTTTGTCTTGGGTAGCGACTGAGATAAAGGTATTTATTCTGGGTCTCGACTGGAATAAAATTTACTAACTCAACAACTTTATCTAGGGTAGCGACTGAGATAAAGATATTTGTTCTGGGTCTCAACTGGAATAAATTCTACTAACTCAACAACTTTATCTTGGGTAGCGACTGAGATAAAGATATTTATTCTGGGTCTCGACTGGAATAAAATTTACTAACTCAACAACTTTATCTAGGGTAGCGACTGAGATAAAGATATTTGTTCTGGGTCTCAACTGGAATAAGTTCTACTAACTCAACAACTTTATCTTGGGTAGCGACTGAGATAAAGACATTTATTCTGGGTCTCAACTGGAATAAGTTCTACTAACTCAACAACTTTATCTTGGGTAGGGACTGAGATAAAGACATTTATTCTGGGTCTCGACTGGAATAAATTCTACTAACTCAACAACTTTATCTTGGGTAGCGACTGAGATAAAGATATTTATTCTGGGTCTCGACTGGAATAAAATTTACTAACTCAACAACTTTATCTAGGGTAGCGACTGAGATAAAGATATTTGTTCTGGGTCTCAACTGGAATAAGTTCTACTAACTCAACAACTTTATCTAGGGTAGCGACTGAGATAAAGATATTTGTTCTGGGTCTCAACTGGAATAAGTTCTACTAACTCAACAACTTTATCTAGGGTAGCGACTGAGATAAAGATATTTGTTCTGGGTCTCAACTGGAATAAGTTCTACTAACTCAACAACTTTATCTTGGGTAGGGACTGAGATAAAGACATTTATTCTGGGTCTCGACTGGAATAAATTCTACTAACTCAACAACTTTATCTTGGGTAGCGACTGAGATAAAGATATTTATTCTGGGTCTCGACTGGAATAAAATTTACTAACTCAACAACTTTATCTAGGGTAGCGACTGAGATAAAGATATTTGTTCTGGGTCTCAACTGGAATAAGTTCTACTAACTCAACAACTTTATCTAGGGTAGCGACTGAGATAAAGATATTTGTTCTGGGTCTCAACTGGAATAAGTTCTACTAACTCAACAACTTTATCTTGGGTAGCGACTGAGATAAAGACATTTATTCTGGGTCTCGACTGGAATAAATTCTACTAACTCAATAACTTTATATTGGGTAGCGACTGAGATAAAGATATTTGTTCTGGGTCTCAACTGGAATAAGTTCTACTAACTCAACAACTTTATCTAGGGTAGCGACTGAGATAAAGATATTTGTTCTGGGTCTCAACTGGAATAAGTTCTACTAACTCAACAACTTTATCTTGGGTAGCGACTGAGATAAAGACATTTATTCTGGGTCTCGACTGGAATAAATTCTACTAACTCAACAACTTTATCTTGGGTAGCGACTGAGATAAAGATATTTATTCTGGGTCTCGACTGGAATAAAATTTACTAACTCAACAACTTTATCTAGGGTAGCGACTGAGATAAAGATATTTGTTCTGGGTCTCAACTGGAATAAGTTCTACTAACTCAACAACTTTATCTTGGGTAGGGACTGAGATAAAGACATTTATTCTGGGTCTCGACTGGAATAAATTCTGCTAACTCAACAACTTTGTCTTGGGTAGCGACTGAGATAAAGATATTTATTCTGGGTCTCGACTGGAATAAAATATACTAACTCAACAACTTTATCTAGGGTATCGACTGAGATAAAGATATTTGTTCTGGGTCTCAACTGGAATAAGTTCTACTAACTCAACAACTTTATCTTGGGTAGCGACTGAGATAAAGACATTTATTCTGGGTCTCGACTGGAATAAATTCTACTAACTCAACAACTTTATCTTGGGTAGCGACTGAGATAAAGATATTTATTCTGGGTCTCGACTGGAATAAAATTTACTAACTCAACAACTTTATCTAGGGTAGCGACTGAGATAAAGATATTTGTTCTGGGTCTCAACTGGAATAAGTTCTACTAACTCAACAACTTTATCTTGGGCAGCGACTGAGATAAAGACATTTATTCTGGGTCTCGACTGGAATAAAATTTACTAACTCAACAACTTTATCTAGGGTAGCGACTGAGATAAAGATATTTGTTCTGGGTCTCGACTGGAATAAAATTTACTAACTCAACAACTTTATCTAGGGTAGCGACTGAGATAAAGATATTTGTTCTGGGTCTCAACTGGAATAAGTTCTACTAACTCAACAACTTTATCTTGGGTAGGGACTGAGATAAAGACATTTATTCTGGGTCTCGACTGGAATAAATTCTACTAACTCAACAACTTTGTCTTGGGTAGCGACTGAGATAAAGATATTTATTCTGGGTCTCGACTGGAATAAAATTTACTAACTCAACAACTTTATCTAGGGTATCGAATGAGATAAAGATATTTGTTCTGGGTCTCAACTGGAATAAGTTCTACTAACTCAACAACTTTATCTTGGGCAGCGAGTGAGATAAAGACATTTATTCTGGGTCTCGACTGGAATAAATTCTACTAACTCAACAACTTTATCTTGGGTAGCGACTGAGATAAAGATATTTATTCTGGGTCTCGACTGGAATAAAATTTACTAACTCAACAACTTTATCTAGGGTAGCGACTGAGATAAAGATATTTGTTCTGGGTCTCAACTGGAATAAGTTCTACTAACTCAACAACTTTAGCTTGGGTAGCGACTGAGATAAAGACATTTATTCTGGGTCTCGACTGGAATAAATTCTACTAACTCAACAACTTTATCTTGGGTAGCGACTGAGATAAAGATATTTGTTCTGGGTCTCAACTGGAATAAGTTCTACTAACTCAATAACTTTATCTTGGGTAGCGACTGAGATAAAGATATTTGTTCTGGGTCTCAACTGGAATAAGTTCTACTAACTCAACAACTTTATCTAGGGTAGCGACTGAGATAAAGATATTTGTTCTGGGTCTCAACTGGAATAAGTTCTACTAACTCAACAACTTTATCTTGGGTAACGACTGAGATAAAGACATTTATTCTGGGTCTCGACTGGAATAAATTCTACTAACTCAACAACTTTATCTTGGGTAGCGACTGAGATAAAGATATTTATTCTGGGTCTCGACTGGAATAAAATTTACTAACTCAACAACTTTATCTAGGGTAGCGACTGAGATAAAGATATTTGTTCTGGGTCTCAACTGGAATAAGTTCTACTAACTCAACAACTTTATCTTGGGTAGGGACTGAGATAAAGACATTTATTCTGGGTCTCGACTGGAATAAATTCTACTAACTCAACAACTTTATCTTGGGTAGCGACTGAGATAAAGATATTTATTCTGGGTCTCGACTGGAATAAAATTTACTAACTCAACAACTTTATCTAGGGTAGCGACTGAGATAAAGATATTTGTTCTGGGTCTCAACTGGAATAAGTTCTACTAACTCAACAACTTTATCTTGGGTAGGGACTGAGATAAAGGTATTTGTTCTGGGTCTCGACTGGAATAAATTCTACTAACTCAACAACTTTGTCTTGGGTAGCGACTGAGATAAAGGTATTTATTCTGGGTCTCGACTGGAATAAAATTTACTAACTCAACAACTTTATCTAGGGTAGCGACTGAGATAAAGATATTTGTTCTGGGTCTCAACTGGAATAAGTTCTACTAACTCAACAACTTTATCTTGGGTAGGGACTGAGATAAAGACATTTATTCTGGGTCTCGACTGGAATAAATTCTACTAACTCAACAACTTTATCTTGGGTAGCGACTGAGATAAAGATATTTATTCTGGGTCTCGACTGGAATAAAATTTACTAACTCAACAACTTTATCTAGGGTAGCGACTGAGATAAAGATATTTGTTCTGGGTCTCAACTGGAATAAGTTCTACTAACTCAACAACTTTATCTTGGGTAGCGACTGAGATAAAGACATTTATTCTGGGTGTCGACTGGAATAAATTCTACTAACTCAACAACTTTATCTAGGGTAGCGACTGAGATAAAGATATTTGTTCTGGGTCTCAACTGGAATAAGTTCTACTAACTCAACAACTTTATCTAGGGTTGCGACTGAGATAAAGATATTTGTTCTGGGTCTCAACTGGAATAAGTTCTACTAACTCAACAACTTTATCTTGGGTAGCGACTGAGATAAAGACATTTATTCTGGGTCTCGACTGGAATAAATTCTACTAACTCAACATCTTTATCTTGGGTAGCGACTGAGATAAAGATATTTATTCTGGGTGTCGACTGGAATAAAATTTACTAACTCAACAACTTTATCTAGGGTAGCGACTGAGATAAAGATATTTGTTCTGGTTCTCAACTGGAATAAGTTCTACTAACTCAACAACTTTATCTTGGGTAGGGACTGAGATAAAGACATTTATTCTGGGTCTCGACTGGAATAAATTCTACTAACTCAACAACTTTATCTTGGGTAGCGACTGAGATAAAGATATTTATTCTGGGTCTCGACTGGAATAAAATTTACTAACTCAACAACTTTATCTAGGGTAGCGACTGAGATAAAGATATTTGTTCTGGGTCTCAACTGGAATAAGTTCTACTAACTCAACAACTTTATCTTGGGTAGCGACTGAGATAAAGACATTTATTCTGGGTCTCGACTGGAATAAATTCTACTAACTCAACAACTTTATCTAGGGTAGCGACTGAGATAAAGATATTTGTTCTGGGTCTCAACTGGAATAAGTTCTACTAAGTCAACAACTTTATCTTGGGTAGCGACTGAGATAAAGATATTTATTCTGGGTCTCGACTGGAATAAAATTTACTAACTCAACAACTTTATCTAGGGTAGCGACTGAGATAAAGATATTTGTTCTGGGTCTCAACTGGAATAAGTTCTACTAACTCAACAACTTTATCTTGGGTAGCGACTGAGATAAAGACATTTATTCTGGGTCTCGACTGGAATAAATTCTACTAACTCAACAACTTTATCTTGGGTAGCGACTGAGATAAAGACATTTATTCTGGGTGTCGACTGGAATAAATTCTACTAACTCAACAACTTTATCTAGGGTAGCGACTGGGATAAAGATATTTGTTCTGAGTCTCAACTGGAATAAGTTCTACTAACTCAACAACTTTATCTTGGGTAGCGACTGAGATAAAGATATTTATTCTGGGTCTCGACTGGAATAAAATTTACTAACTCAATAACTTTATCTAGGGTAGCGACTGAGATAAAGATATTTATTCTGGGTCTCGACTGGAATAAATTCTACTTACATCATAACTTTATCTTGGGTAGCGACTGAGATAAAGATAGTTATTCCTGGTAGCGACTAGAATAACATTTACTAATCTCAAACCTTTATCTTGGGTCTCGACTGAGATAAAGGTATTTATTCTGGGTACCGACTAGAATAAACACTACTAATACAAATTTGCTTTGGGTCTCGACTGAAGCAAAGTATCTTGTTCCGGGGAATGACTAGAACAAGAAAATCACTAACTATTTAATTACCAACGCCATAAACTCGATTCCATAGTTTATATTGGTGAGTACATTTCTTTTGATTGATCATATACAATATTTCATACTGATTATTATAGTTATATATTGTATATAGTGCCATTGTTCAAAGTTCTCTCAGCTTTGACAGTATTGTGTTGAAATTAAAATTAGAAACATAAAATCAATTTACATAATTGAAGTTTAATTCTTAAGTGGCGTTATATAAGTGAAATTGAATTCTGTTAAGTTTACTTCTAGTTGTAATTTTGTACATAAGTTTTACGTGTGTGTCCAATAAACCACTGACTTTAAAATATTTCCCGTCGTTTTTATTTACAGTCCACATCCTTATTAATATTTTTCTTGAGTGTTCTCATTGGGCAGAACACCACTCTTGCGTGGACCTGTTTGAATATTATTGAAATTTTAAAGTAAATCTTTAAAACATATGTATGAAATGTAGAGCTATCTAAAGGGGAAGCAAAGTAATCGATAACATATTTACTAATGTACTTGTTGCAGTTTATCTAATGATTTGATCCCCAGAAGATATTTTCAAGAAAAAAAAGAAAACAACAAAAACATAATTCGGCATAGAAAGGGTTAAGGTTTCCTCTATAGTAGTTTTATATTACGGAAGAGTTGTTTTTGACAAGCTCTAATTTTTTTCTGTATTTGGACTTTGGAGATGGCTCTTGGCATCAAATAATATCAAGAAACTACGATTTTTCGCACTTTAGAATTTTTGTACTATTCACCTATGATATAAGGAAATTTGTATAAAATCCAATAAGCCCCAGCTGTTATTATGAATGCACCTAATGTTTGAAACGAGCGAAAATTCTTTCTTTATAGTCAAAATAAATGGGTCCTTCATTAAAAAGCATTAATATGTAGGTCGTAGGTAGTACAGAATAAATCTCTTCACGTCAATGAGTGAAACTGTCATGAAATAGATTTTCTATTATGTTTTCTCACTTTAGAAAAACTAATGAAATGGAAACAAAGTTGTACCTACGCATTCATTGAGCTCATTCACTAGTTGAAATTTTTTTTTAACACATAAAAACCGTTATATATAGGTTACCCAGTGTCCATATATCATTTTATATTCTGAGAAACAATGTGGCAGCATCTTAAAAAAGGCACCTGTTTTCCAACCAGCAGCACTTGTAATCTGAAGCGAGATGCAAATAAAATGATTAACGTCTTCAGATTGTGGTTCGGTTGAGAAACCACTAGCAAACAATACAGCTTGCTGAGAAAGGATTCCTCATGCACTTGAACAAATCACCAAAGGAACCCTAGCTAAATGCACCTGAAAGGTGCCGCAAGAGTATGTGTATATCGAAACTCAAAGTTTATGTGAATAAAATATTTTTTTTTTCTTCATCCTCTCTTATTGTTGTTTCGGCGACTTTTAAAGAATTCCAAGTGATAAATTGGCCTCGTCGGGAGCCAATTGTATATCGCCAGTCTACTCTCATTTCATCCCTATCATACGATTATATCTCGTTGTCCTTTTGCTTGCCAAGCTGTTAAAAGGGATGTCATTTGTACAAGAGCACGCGTGCAATTCACACCTTAAAAAACAGGTGTTGCTGCTAACAAGCCGCAAAATATTTAGCATGAAACCGAGGAGTGCTGAAATAATCGGAAATCATCATCTAGAGAGCACACCGTTTATTTTGTTCTGGCCATTTTAAACAATTAGCACGTCATTACTTTTGAGGACTGATTAGATAATTTCACCTCACCTCTCTGGTCGATTGCTTGCCTCTAAAATGCCGACAAAAAGCGACAGGTATGAAATCACGCCTCGTATCTTACTTTTACCGGAGATCGCTTTTCTTCGTTTCTTTTCATTGATTTCCTCTAATTTGTCTCTAAGATTTGCTTTGACTTTCCGCAAATTTGGACCACCTGCGATGAAGATTCCATCAGATGATTAGTAATTACACGGAGTGTATGTTTGTGGTACCTCGTCATGGAATTTTAAATTGACGCCCATTCTTTCACCACTCCATTGATTCATTGCATTCCGTGGTGTTGAGGTGAACTAAGATTATGCAAAATAATTACTTTTTTTTCAAATGTGATATTTTGGGATGTACATATTGATTTGGAAGATTAACTTACCTATTACAGGTGAATGTAATACACTTTCACCAGTCAACTATGAAACAAATATTTTCAACCACCGAATATAGTATTTTTAACAAAAATTATAAATTTGTAAATTTTTTAATTCCGGCTTTTTTTCTGATTTGCTCCCTGGATTCCTCTTCCTAGTTAAACATTTTCTTTTTTCCTCATTTTATTTGTTTAGATCTTAAAGTTAGTCGGTATGTATCCAAGGACAGCCTAAGTCCTTTAAAGGTATAAAGTCTCATTCCGACAAGGAACAAAGGAGGTACTCCCAAGACAACCACATACCTCATTAGGCCATCGTATATATGATTAGTGCAGAATCAGTAGGAGATAGAAGATTCCAGATAAATTTCCTCTACCTTAAGGCTACATTGGAATATAATTAGTAGAAGATTTATTTGGGAAAAGCTTAGTATAGCGCTCATTCAATAGCCCTGGCTGCAATAAGAACGGATAGAAGGACTATTAATGATATCACGTAAGTGAATTTACAGTAATGAGCATGCATATCCAAGGGCACCTTTGTTCTTAATCTCTAATCTATATTGCATTCTTTTTTCATAGTTTATCTCAAGGGATGCAACCACATCCACATGGTTGTCGCGATATGAATTTCAGGAGATAGCCACACTACCCCCAAGAGCTGAAATGCGACGTAAGCGCACATAAAATGTTATGGGACCAACGTCAAAAGTGCGTATCTTAATAATTTTATATTTTCTAATAATTTAGGAATAATAAATCAAGGTAAACTCCGGATCTAATTGAGGTGGTTAATTGCAGTAGTCTTTTTACTCCCAGCAGAGTAAGATGGGGCATTGGCATATTCAAACTCTTTAAATCTGCTGGGGGTAATGGCTTCTTTCCAGTCCTACTAAAGCAGGATGCTGAAGGAATTATTTCATCACTATTAAAAATCCTACGAACGAGTTACTCTCAAGGTTGTCCCCAATGCATTAGGATGATATTTATATTTAAAGCAGGAAAAAGTGGTAGTTCTCTACCCAAATCTTCTCTCCTCTTATTTACGTAAATCCATTTAGACACATGCGATATGAGTTTTGAATCAAATCACCATTTCACGTTAAGCAAGCAAGTCTTCTGAGACTGTCATTCACACACTAAGGACATTTTATAAATGCTCTTGAAGCAAAAGAGCTGACTTTATGTGCGTTTGAAGATATTGAAGGAACCTTCGAGAGCATCTCTTTAGTATGAAATCAAACTAGTTGACCTGGAAAATGGCGTTCAGTCCTCCATAGTTAACTGGATAGACTCCATGCTGAGAAGCAATAAAATAACCGCATCTATCTGATCGGTCGCGATCATCGCAGCTGATGGCTGCCCACAAGAAAGGGTCCTCTCCGCAATTCTCTGGTTGATTGTTTCTATTGAAATTGATCAATTTGGGAATTAATGTATAAGGCTACGCCGACGACCTAGTGATCATATGCGGAAAGTATGACCAGATCGTATCCGACCTTACGTAAGAGCCCTTTCCAAATTCCGCAAAGGCCATATCATAAGTGTCTCTATAATACCGAGTTATCATGAAAAGGATAACATTTTTAGGGGTGCATTTTGATAAAATCGTACTACCTTGACTTCTTATATGGTCAGGGTGACAGAAAGAGCTGTGGTCTCTCTCTTCATTGTTTAGCTGCTTTATTGACAGAACATATCCAGCAATGAAACGTAACACTGATAGCCTAGTTAGAAGAGGACTGAAAGCTCCGTTTGCCCCACAAGCAATTTTTTAGCAGTTCTAAATATTTCCTCAGACTTAAAAAAAATGGAAGAAAAAACAAAAATGCTTTTATTGGAAGATCTACAATGACTTCGAAAGCAAAAGTGTTTGATCGGAACCTATGACGAAAAAAATAAAAGAACTCAGGAAGACAGAGTTCTGCTTCGGTCACCACACTACGATATCGTCAAAACAAGACCAACTTGGCTGACACCTCATCTTGTCGCTTTTGGTAGATTGCTTTCGAAACTTTTGAGTAGATTACTCCATCTCGATCATGCATTTCCTTCACCAAACTATGGGTGGAGCCTCAATCCCAGAAAGGCTGTAGATTGGGAATAATTTAAACGATGAGTCCCAATAGATAGTAGTGGATCCGAGTCTGACACCTAACTACACCTTTCTATGAATCTTTTTTGAGATGAAGCATACTTCTGTAAGCGAGAAATAGCGACAAACTTAACAGCAACTTTGGATGAACATCATGGAATAGGCTCAGAACAAACATGGATGTCACCACAGTGACACTTTTGCTGAAAAAAGGGAACACGTGACGTACTTGGACGTGGCTAAAATGTAAATTCCCATATAAACAATTTTGAAATCCCACTATTTGACTTTATAAACAGGAAAAGGAACTGCTAAAATTCCTTGCAGAGAATAGTGAATTTTAAGATATTTTATGAGTGTTTAAGATGAGAGATTCTGCGCTATTGACTCTTCTGATAGTCACGCCATATTACTGTCAATCATCGTCTAACTTTAACTAGATATATATAGTTGAATGAACATTATAATGTTCTCTCTGTATGGGATATTACTACTACTAGCCGGAAAAATTCAAATAATTCAGTAGCAGTAAGAAATGGGCTGAATTTGTGAAATATAAAATTTTTGAAAACAATTTACTTACAAGAGTTTATTGGCAATTATTATTATTATCTTAAATCATGTAAATAAATAATATAAATATCAATAGAGTTCCAGTTTATTGGTTTCTAGTGCACTCAAGCATTTTCTTTTCGACTTTCTTGAACTGTTGACTAATAGCAGATAAATTTCCGTTCTTGCAAACCTTAAGATCTTTCATTAGAGGTCCATATTGCTGTTGGATAGCGTGAACAAGAACTTTAAAGTCTGATATGGTGTTAAGTACCAACACCTCAGCATCTTTCATGTGTTTCAATGCACATTTAGCTGCCAATACAGGACCTTCAGCAGTGCACTCTCCAACAATGGCAACTAATTCTCCTAGAGTTTTTACTAAAGATGCAGCATGACCTCCGGCCGCCTTTTTAAAACCAGTGATAACATCAGAAAGATTCTTAGCGCACGACTTCAAATTTGATACGGTGGTCTTTGTCAGATCTTTGAAATCTGGGAAATTTAATTTTATGCAATGGAAGAAATGTTCTCCCTTTGTGATAATCTGCTTTACTTTCTTCTCAACAGCATCAACAGTTTCCTTGACTTCTTCCTTGGTTCCTTTAGCAACAGATTTCGCACCTTCGCGGATTTTATCTGCAACTTGTACGAATTTTGCTTCAATTTTATGAAATTCGGCCATTGACTTTTGAACAAATTTGTTGGCGGCATATTTAATGTTTTCTCCAATCAATGTCCTTGGATTTGGGATAAGCTCATTATCGTCAAATGAATCGAATTCATTTGAATATTCGAAATCGAATACATCGGCATATACCTGAGAAGTTTTTTTTTTATGTGATTGGTATATTATGAATATAGGTAAAATAATGACTTACTGCTGTAGCACAGAGAGCTAAGATGGCAAAAACTGCGGGCTTCATGGTTGCGAAGGAAGAGTCCAAGATTAGCTAGAACAAAGTGAAGAGAAATTCTCTGCATGCTGCTTTTATATTGGATTGAAGGCCTAGAAATTAACGTTTTCAAGATAATCGAAATCGAATTTTCAGAGTTACATAGGTGAAACAATTGATATGACGTTCGTGGTCTTATCAGTGATGTTCGATCGAGGGGTGATTATTGTAAAGGTGTCTGAATGAAATTTCGGCTATTGACAACAAGATGATGAAGGATAAGATAATAAAAATTATAAATAATGAAAGTTATCTTCATAGCTGTGGTTTGTTTCTATTTTTCTACAAAAAAACAAAAAAAATGTTTTCTTTTGAGAATTTTAAATCTTATTCTTATCTAAGAGAGTTGACTCTAATTTCCTGATATCAATTTACGCAATAATGACGCTATTAGGGATTTGCATAATTTTTCAATTTAATATATATTGTGGATTTTTGTTGGAAGATTATTTTCCTTGGAGATATTATCTTAAGTTGGGAATTCAGAAAAACAGTGGAATTTTCTATTTTTATTTTGGCAGATTCCAGAACATATTTTATGATACATTTCCAGGAAAATTAATTGAGGTCTTGGTCATTTTTATAGTTTTATAGTTATTGGCCGGATGTTATCATAATCGTACTATATTTGCTAAGTAGATACATGAGATTAAGTATACTTGTGTATTCCGAAAAAATTGTTAGAGATTTTAAAGTCAGGTAAATATTTATTTCGTAGCAGAAAATGAGAATGGGTAGGGTTGATTTTTAATTGCATTTACAAGAGCTTTAAACTGTTTCAAATTTTTTTATAAAATATTTTTATATATTATGGATGCCATTGTAGGTACTCTATTGCATCGACCTTCATTAATAGCCCAGGAACTTAAGGATTTCACTTCGAGAAAATTCCAACCAAGCTGAAAATTTGTATACACTTACCTTTTAGCTCTGCAAATAAGTTGTGAAAAGTCCCCGAAATTCGGTTGTCCGCAGAACTTTTGACAGCCCAAAAGCGAGTAAAAAAATGACGTTTTTCTGTGAATATCTTTCTTCCTGTTGGTCTTACGGCTAAAAGGTATATACTTACATAAAAAAGAGCGGGAAATTCTTACACAAAAGGTGGAATAAAGTTTTTTGATAACACTAATAGTTTTTTCCTGTGATCATATCATTGAAACTCCAATATAAATTTTGTATTGATATTTAATTGTATGTGTAAAATTTTTTGTGCGGTATCCTTTCGTTTTGACATTTTTATAGACATTCGGGTATAAATATTAATATATATTCAAGTGTACAAAATTTTCTTATTCTAACATTATAAAATTGTAAAATTCTACCGTAAAAATATTAAGCTTCTCAGGTCAATATCTAGGAATACACCTAACTAAAAAAATGAAGGCTGGCAGTATATTCTCTTTCGGTTTCTTCCTCTTCTTTCTCGAATTGTTCTTGATTTTGGAATTCCAAGATTGCTCGGAGTTAATAGCATCGGTTTCTGGGTCGTCGATATCGTTCCTTTTTTCTATCGAATCTTCGATTGGGGCAGCATTCCGGCAAGATGTCCCACGCCAATTGAACCAAATTGCTGAGCATTGGAGGCCGAACTTTCGACAGTGCGCCACAGCCTTTCGAACAATTACAAAATATCATGTTCACAAGACGTTCTGGGGCTGGAGGTTGCGATGTTTTTATTGGCTCCAATATGCCGACATTTTTGAGTACCCACCCCCAATCTCGACGGTTCAGCTGATTTCCTAACCAATACTGCACCTGGTAGTAAACACGATACAAGTACTCTGTAGCTGCGTCAGCTGTTGGGGGTAATAAACTCAAATTTACTGACTTACTGCCTATAGCTTTCATCTTGTTTAACTGGAGCGCCATACATATAGCTAGAAAGACTCGAATTCCATCGGAAGAAATTGATTTTCGAGAATCATCATTCTGGTTGAAAATTTATGCTGCACTACGTATAGGTTTTGTCGTTTCGCGAAAACCTGCAGTTTTCCCTCTATGGAAAAGAACAGACGTTGTGTCACATTCAGTGAAAGCGTGTAGAAGTAGAAGATGATCTCTGCTGTCTGCGTGATCATTTCACGACATTTCGCTCTGGCCAAGATGTTGAAAGGAGATGTAAATTCCTCTCAAATAAAATTCTCATTTTTCCCGAAAATATCAAAGAATCCAGCATGAGTTCTCCCACTTAATCCCTTCATAGCAAAACGAATGTAAACAGAAACACGTGCTGTTATAGGATTACAGCAACAACATGTGACCAAACATTGCCAATATTTCATGAGAGTAAAATCTGAAAAGTCCGTCCCCTCTCATTTATTTACGAAAATGAATCATTTCCCATTCCCATTCTGTTTTGTTGCATGCAATTTGCGCTTCACATTTTTTATCTCTATTCATAAAAGTTTTAAAGAGAATTTAATTTTTTTTCTTTTTGTTTCTTTCTTTCTTCCTTCTCTTTCCGCGTACATTTTAAACGTAAAGCACTCGGAAGTCTCGTCTGCTTCTTAACTTTGTCCCTGTGGGAATCAAAAAAGACGATGAGCATCGCCTTTAGGCCGCTTACACATCGAAAAACGAAAACGAACGAATAAACGATTCCACACCGAAAATTCGTTTATGCTTACATATCAAAAACGAACGAATAAAAGTTGGGTGGGGTTTGTATCAAATGTAAATAAACGGAAATGAGGTTATGTAGGAACCAAAAGAATATACGTTCGTGTGTGGAACGTAGTATGGAACGAAAATTTACTTGACAGTTCGGATCGAAAATTTGTTTCTCGTACGAATAAACATAAAAATGTGTTTTAATTGAAATAAAGCTTTAAATATGGATATTTTTTATCGAAACTATAATTAGAATAAATATCCAATATTTTATTGAATGTATTCCGGCAAATTTCTGTAAGATTAAGACAAAATTTGAGTTTTTCGGTTTAGTGTTTTCGTATTCGTTTTTCGATTCGCAAACGGCCTTACCTGAGGTATCGTCATCCTTGCACCTTGTGGCCTTCGGAAAGCCTTCGTGTGCCGTCTTCCGTTATTACATTATCGAACAAATTTGGGTCACTTTCGCAACACTCCGAAGATCATGTGCGATTGTTAAACGACCAGCCTTTTCTTCTTCCGATAGCACCTTCGGAATCATCTTCGCGCAGACCATCCGCATGGCCAAATGTTCAGGGAGAATTTCATACAGCACAGTTTTCGTTATGTTACACAATTCGTACACTCAAGCGTCGGTCGAAGTCCAAAACTTCCTACACTTTCCGCACATTCTAGTCAACACGAGACATTGAAGGGAGTCCAGGCCGTAGTGTTGAAAATGTTGTGCCACCGGTAAATCATGTTTTGGAACATCATATTATCCCCATAAGCTTGCTTAAGCATTGTGACGGTTTCGAAGCCTGCTTTCATTAACTTAAGGCTGGGTTGCTGTCATAAATAGGACAGCTGGGTGCACAATTCGCAAGATGTGGCGGGGCGTGAAGATTTTTGAATAAATCGAAAAATGATTAATGGAATATTTATTTAATCATCTAAGACAACTAAATAACGTTTTCTAAATTTAAAAATGAAAATTCAATGATTTTTTTTAATTTCTTTGGTTTACAAAGCGGGGCTGCTACAAATTTCAACTAAATGAAATAAATTTTTAACATAAGCTTTCTGAAGTTAATAAGCAGAAAATAACGTTTTCCGATTTTTTAAATTCTACTTATTTTTATGAAAATTTGATGCAATAAATTGTTTTCTTAATGGGTAAAATGGAGGTAAAGCAATCTATTGCGCCAAATTGTCGTAAATATAAGGAGAATTTTAAAAATCTGAAAACGTTATTTTCTGCTTATTAACTTCAAAAAGCTTATATTAAAAATTTATTTAATTGAGTTCAAATTTGTGGCAGCCCCGCTCCGCAAACCAGGGAAATTAAAAAACAATCATTGAATTTTCATTTGTAAATCATTTCCAATAAAAATTGGGGGACAAATTTAAAAATTAGAAAACGTTCTTTTGTTGCCTTAGGTGTTTAAATAAAAATTGCATTAATCAATTTGCGATTTATTCAAAAATCTCAAAAAGAGCGCTGCCCCACAATGTATGAAGTTTTAGGTATAAGGAAGATTTTATGTCTATATGAGTGCACAAATTCAAAAAGTTCTATCAAATAAGAATTAGATCTTTCATTAACTATTTGATGTAAAAACACCATTGCTCTAATATTTAGATAAGTGCCCATTGAACAACCCAAGACAGCATCTTTGAACTTGGTAATATGATCATAACGTTTTAGGCCATATAAACCGTACACAGTCATTAAAAGCAGTATTAATCTTGCGGTAACACTCAGAATCCAAAACAAGGTAGACAGTACTACAATAAATGAAATGTGGCATCAACAGAGACTTTACAAGTCTCATCTTTAGATTAGTGGAGAGTAGTTTAGCGGATAACCATAGTTACCTAAGGCCACTATAAATCTGTTTTACATGGCCACAGCTACTCAGCTTACTATTTATACGTACTCCCAGAGTCCCAGGCTAGGCTTTTAGGTTCTCTCGTATAGGGGAGAATCATTCCATTAAGGTATATGGGAGGAAGATCAGCAAAGGTAAGATCATATCTGTAACAAGCAATACAGGTAGATTTCAAGGGATTTAGTGTCAATTGGTTTTCACACGTCCAAGCAGATATATTCAACATGCCAGAGTTTACTCTATCAATGCAGTTTTCAATTAAACCTATTGGTCGAGACAAATAAATCTGAACATCATCAGCGTAAATGTGAATGTTAACATCATGAAGTACGTCCGGTAGATCATTGATGAACAGACAAAATAATAACGGTCCAAGAATAGACTCTTGTGGGACGCCAGTATGTACTCTTTTCCATGCGGATTTTTCATTCCCTATTCTGACCTGCTGAAAGCGACCAGTCAGAAAAGCTCTGATTAATTTAAGCGACAACGATGAAAATTATAATGTTTTTAAAGTTTAGCAAGAAGTAAACCATGATTAACTGTGTCAAACGCCTTCCTAAAATCAAGCAATACCAAAGCCGTGAAATAGTTACTATTTACTTTTACTTTTAAGAGTACTGTTTTGGGAGACCAACCCATTTTCGAGAACATTTTGAGCTATTTGATTGTTTATAAGTTTCTCCAGAGCTTTGCTGAGAAAACAAAGTAGAGTTATAGGGCGAGATTCTTTAGCAACAACTGGAGTAGAACATTTAGCTAAAGGTAAAACAATAGCTCTTTTCCAAAAACAGGGAAATTATGAATATGACAGACAAGTTAAAAATGTAAACTAAGCTATCGGAAATAATAGGGTACAGATTTTTAAAAAATTTTGGTGGAATAACATTAGAACCGTAGCCTTCAGATTTCACAGACATGACTGCATTAAGAACCTCCTCATGAGAAGCGCAACGAAAGCTGAAACCATCGTGATAATCGAATAGCTCCCCTTCGATAGAAATAGGTAGTAGGTAGTGGGGATTGAGAATTAGTGGTTGCTGATGAAATATGAGTTAAGGTCATCAGGATTAAGATCGCATGATGGCGCTACCTTTCCACATATTCCATTGCGTTTTAAATTAGAAAACAATTTACTAGATGACAGGGATGGATCTAGCGTTCCTGCTAGATACCTCCTCTTGGCAGTCTGTACCGCATTGTTAATCCGATTTCGCAATATCTTGTATCGGGACAAATCCTCATCCTTTTTAGAAACCTTGTATTTACGGAAGAATAATTCTCTTTCAGCTATCATGAAGTCAATATTAGCACTGTGCCAAGGAATATTAGCCAACGAAATAAGCTTCGTTCGTAGCGGAATATACTTATCATGCAAGTATGAGACAAGAATGTAGAAATAATCAAGCTGTTCGTCAATTGCTGCATAATTCCGAATTTGATGCCAGGGTAGGGAACATGTTTGTGTTAGTAACTCATCAATAGCAATTGTATTTGTGATTATTTCTGAAACCAAAGAAAATGAGATTCTGTATGACAAGAAAATAAAATCATGATCGAACGAGTTGGTAGGAGTAATCTCATTATGATACAGAACTTTGTCTACACTGGGTACAAAGAAATAATCCAAAAGTGATGGATTATTAGAATTATAAAATGTTGGGATGCCTTGATGTATAACATTCAGATGGCTGGATTGAAAAAAATTAATGAAATTATCCACACTACCACAAGCCTGTAATAGATTCATATTAAAATCTCCACCGATAATCACATTGGAAATGAACACTCAAGTTCTTTAGCACTCTCAAGATTAAATATGTTGATGGGGGCAATAAATACTGACGAGAAGTATCTTATCATACACAGTATCAAGCTGAACTGCTAAAAATTCAATGGGACCTTCAATGGATTTCTTGGCCAGCCTAACTTTGAAGTTGTCTTTGATATACCCAGCAACTCCTCCACCGGGACGAATTTCTCGATCACACCTAAAGATCTTGTAACCTGGAATCAATACCGAGTTTGACAAAACATATTCACTCAGCCAGCTGGACATTGGTCTTCTTGAAAATGTACTGAATTTCGAAAAGTTTAGACTTCAAACTACTAGAGTTAACATGACAAACATTAGATCCTTCCGCTCTCCCAGGAAAGTGATATCATAAATGCAAAGAAACAATTTTAAGAACACTTCAAACCAAAGCAGTTACTTTAATAAGCAATAAATACTTCGAGCAATCCGCACTGAGAAATGGCGAGCAGGCAACTTTCGAGGAGCGTGTTGCCTTCCCAACATCCTCCTCTCACTTTTCCCCCACCAATCGTAACACTACAGCCTTCCGGGCTGGCAGGAAAAAATCATTCAACTGATTTTCCGGAAAGATCCTTCCTTCCTTTGACCTTCTTGAAATATGTACTTCACATATCCCATTTTCAGCACTTGATTGAAATTCTTATTTCTGGCACCGAAATATCATCTAAATGTGGATTAGGTAAGTTAGGGTAGATAGTGTGTTCCTTCGAACTACTTTTGGAAAAGCCCTGTATTTGAGTTAAGCCAAAGTAGCAATCTGTTTCATGATCCCCAGGGCTCCGCCAACGCTATACCATAGATTAGGCAATGATTTGCATTTTCCTTTCCTTCAATTTATTAATTTTGTTCACAGATATCAATTTATAGACTGATGATAGCTCACAAAAACTGAAGTCAGCATAAAATATGGTTTTGACGTTGCGAGCGATTAGCGCTGCCACAAAGTAAGTGAAATATTTACAAAAGGTAAATTGTTACATATAAAAGGAAAATCCTTTTTGCAAAAATATTTTAATATTGATAATTTATAGTAACATTTCAAGATAATAACAAAAATTGTTAACATTTATTTTTAATGCGGAAGTGGCTTTAATTAATTAAAAAAAAAAACTTCAAGAAGATCAAATGAATTACATCCATGAAAAACTTTTTAAAAGAATTAATATTAAAAATAAGCGTGTTTCCACACCTCTACACATACAGTTTAAATATACTCTTCAAGAAATATTAGGAAATTTTACCTTCGTTTTTCTGACTTCCTAATGATATAATAATCGATCAATATTGACAATATCCTCATTCAGAAGAATGTTTTTTTCGCTTATTCAGTTTAAAAAGTTAAATTAATACATTTAAAACTGTACACACACTACATAAATTGTTGGAGTCTTACTTTGATTTAAAAAAACTACAAGAACACAGAGAACTTTCACAATATTTATTTCTCAAATTTAAAAGGACTTGCATTAAATAAGATATTTATCATCTTATTTTCTTTACAAATTAATGTCGGCATAATTTCATGTAACTAGCACTGTTCATTGTAATTAACTTTAGTGCTCAATAAAAGTAGAGATTACTCTTTAGGACTTTTTACCGGGGTAAACTTAGATTTGTTCAAGAAGGAATTTTTTTTGTAGATTCTCCGGTATATAGCTAAAGCTAAAAAATGTTTTTTTTTTGTTATTCTATGACACAACCCATTATATTTTTGATGGTAAGTTTCAAGTCTTGGTGTGACTCATCAATAGGTCCCAAATAGCGAAATTGAGTGACTTGAACAACAAATGAAAAATAGAATAAAGAAAAGAAATGAAAAAATGAAAATGATTGAGAAAAATAGAAAAAATTTTTTTATTAAATAATTTAAAAAATTTAAAAAACCAGATTCATTCGAAACGAATCGAACAGGCAGAAAACCAAGCTGTACCGATGAGTGTAAGGTTTTCTGCTAACACGAAACGCTTCCTCTTCTTCCTTTTTTCTTTTTTCAGCCCACTGCGGGAGTATACAGGTTCGATTCGTTTCGAATGAATCTGGTTTTTTTTAAATTTTTTTAAAATTTTTTTAATAAATTTTTTTTTTCTATTTTTCTCAATCTTTGTCATTTTTTCATTTCTTTTCTTTATTCTATTTTTCATTTGTTTTCATTTGTCACACAAAGACTTGAAACTTGCCACCAAAAATATAATGGATTGTGTGATAGAATAACAAATAAAAAACATTTTTTTAGCTTTAGCTATATACCGGAGAATCTAAAAAAATTCCTTCTTGAACAAATATTTAGTGCTTAAGTAAATAATTTACTATATATTAAACAGAATTGAAATAATAAAAAGTTCAGTTCTTGAGTAAACACAATTTGAATTTTTTTACTTTGAACAAACAGTGAAGCGGATTATGTTCATTCAATATACGGAGTAGTGCAGGCGTAGAAGTGATTTTTAAAGTTGGAAATATATTTTTTTTTATATTGTTATAAATTCTATTATAAAAATTACACTTTATTCGACATTATTTCACAATTTCTTCGTTTTGGTTATGAAGTAAGAGTTATCGATAAACATTTTAATTACTTTCGATAAGAGAAAAAGTTAGAATTGGTCTAAGACAAATAATATTATACCTAGATTAAAATAAAAGTTTAATGAAATGAAAATAAAAAGTTTTGTATGGCAACACCAATAAGTGGTTGCCCGAATTAGTTCATTTTTGAAATTTGATGTACTATTTCTATGAAAATGCTGTATACAAAATTTAGCTCTCTACGTTGACGCGTTCTCAGGCAGTGTTCAAATAAATAGTGAAAGACAAAAGTTTTGTATGGCAACACCAAGAAATAGGTGCCCGATAACTGAATTTTAAAAATTTTATTTACTTTTGCTATGAAACACTATGTACTAAATATCAGCGCTCTATGTTGAAGCGTTCTCAGGCAGTGTCAAAATTTATATTGAAAACCGAAATTTTTGTATGGCAACCCTTGTAATAATTTGAGCTCTAAATTAAAAGAAGGGTTCCGTACCATCGTATAAAATTTAACACTATGTATACGCCAAAAAACACGTTTGTTGTATGGGGCCCCATTTAATTTTTATTATTTGTTGCTATAGGGTGGCGCAAAAGTAATGATCCTATTTGGTTCCGCTACAACTTCTTTTCTAAATTAGATAAACAGAATTAGTTTTTTATATATGTATATTTGTGCCATGAAATTTCGTCGCATTAGGATTTGAAGATGATGTCTCTTAAATGGTGACCTCCAGAGTTGATGCACGTTTCAGTCCTATTTATGACATTTTCCATAACTTGCCGTAACACTTCCTGCGATATGTTCCTTATTTCTTGATGAATGTTTTCTTTTAGGGCTGCGATAGTCTGCGGCTGGTTCAAATACACCAGTAATTTCAAATAACTCCAAAGAAAGAAGTCTGGACAGGTCAGATCGGGTGATCTTGCAGGCCAAGGCAAATCGCCAAAACGAGAGATAACACGGCCTGGAAAAGCGTTCCTCACTAAGTCCATAGTGTCGTGCGCTGTGTGTGCTGAGCCGCCGTCTTGTTGGAACCAGATGTGCTCTAGTCCCAATTCATCCAAACTGGCTATCAAGAACTCACGTAACATGGTTCTGGAGCGCTCGCCAGTGACAGTTATCGCATTGCCTGCAGCGTCTTCGAAAAAATAGGGTCCGATCACTCTTTCAGCACAGACGCCACACCATAAAATAACTTTTAGTGCACGGATTTTAGTTCCCCAGAAGCGAGTATTCTGCTTATTGACATGCCCCAAGAGATGGAAATGCGCTTCGTCACTCATAACCAATTTTGAAAAAAATCATCCTCTTCAAGGTTGAGGTTAAGACGAGCTCGGTGGTCAGTAGGCAGCAGCTGATGAGTCATCTGAGTTTTATACGCAAACTTCTTCAAGTCTTTGACCAAAATACGCTGCAGAGTCCGCCTGAAAATGCCCAATTGCGTGCCACGTTTTCTCGTTGATATTTCTGGACACTCTTCCACATCTTCGCGCACAGCATCGATATTTGCGGCTGAACGGCCAGTTGCTGCGAGGCGTGTGGCAAAGCGTCGCATTGTGCGACCAACCGGTGCCGGACGGCAGGGAAATCGTCTACAAAACTCACGTTGTGTTTTTATCATTGATTATTCCGTAAAAATATTGACACGAGTATTTCACGTTCTTCGGGAGTATAACGGTCCATGTTTATTTTTTGTAATTTTACATTTGTTTACTACACAATTTTCTATATCAGCATGACAGGAGATGTCATATAAAAAAAATATAAGTAATTTCTATAGTGTTAATACTTTTGCACCACCCAGTACGTACATACTCGGTGAAAATTTCAATTGTCTACCTTTTACAGTTCATGCGATACAGTCCGGTGACAGACAGCCGGACGGACATCGGAGACTTGGTAATAGGGTTCCCGTTTTTACCCTTTGGGTACGGAACCCTAAAAATGAGTGAAATCCGTTTTTTTAGGGTAACCATATAAAAAGTTACACATTAGAAAATTATTATTATATATATATAATGTTCCCTACATTTTTTGGAAAATATTCACCACATTTTAAGGAATATTTCATACATTTTAGGGAAAATACCTAAGCTCTGTGACAACAAATGTGCACATTTTTTACATTGTAGATTATATTGGTAAAGTGGGACGAATGCTCTTTGCGTATAGCCATTTATTGGCTTAATATGTAGGTACCATTTTTTTTAATAGTTCCTTCAGTAGTCCTACTCTCATCAAGAAAAGCAGTATCCTTTTAAATTAAATTTCCTCAAAGTCAACAGACTCTAGTGTTTTGTACAAACTGCAATGTAGTAGATCTTAAATCTCGATAAGTTGTCTACACTTTTTTGCTCTAATTATTATTATTGTAATTGAATTGAATTGAATTGTACAAATGAATTTGTTATTGATATAGATGTGTGAGTTTAATTAGAAACAAGAACGATGGAATTTTAGTTCAGTTAATCAGTTAGCGTCGAGAAGCTTGTTTGGAAAAAAACCCAGATATTTGTAATAAAGTATCTCTTAATCTTAAACTGAAGAATTTTTTTATAGAAGGCATTTTGCAGAGACATGCAAGGAATTTACTGCAAACAAAAAACTTAAGAGATCTCGGTTATATGAGTGCTTCCCTTGATTTCCATTTGGTGGGTTGGTTAGCACACGAAAGTACCCGTGCAGCTAAAGTGGAAAATTTTGTAGACACTTTGAATCTCCTTCACGTGAACTTATGCTGGCCAAAGACAGGGCTTAATACAAACGTGAAGAATGTTAACTCGAGTGATTCAGAATCGAACATTTTATCGCAGTTGGGTTATCTGCCATTAAATATATTTGATGAAAATAGAAAAACAGCAGAATCTGGGTACTCTAGCCAACCAGCAGCTTATGATAAATTACATTTAGGCAAGGAGAAATTTTACAGTACTGTTTCCGAGAAAAATGACGATATTCAGGATGAAGAAAATTCTAATCGATATTTTTGTAACAATTGTAGTTGTTTTGATGAGATTTCTGATTTAAACTCTGAAGTTTTCCACCTACAAATTATGGAAAGTAATGAAGATCTCGAAAAAGATATTCCTCAAAAACTTGAAGTGCAAATACGTTACCTGCTACAATTGTTTATAGAGGCAAATTGTTGGGACTTTTCTTTACTCTTATCAATTCTTTTGCTTGACGCTGCTTCGTTGGGAGCACACGTAAAGGTTTTGCGCGGCCATTCACATATTTCAGACTTCAGCCATTTCGGTCCTTGCCACCACAAGTCGAATTCTTTTATTTTTGACGGGCTCAGTCCTCGTGAAGCGCAGTCCGCTGGGTTGTCCTGTGAATTTACGTGATTTCAGGATGAACGGGGAATTTTTTCTAAAATTTCTGATATCCTGTTGGCAATGTAAGCTTTCCAGGGCCGTGGTATGTCAGATAACCAGCTGATCACAATTGATGAATCTATCCACGCGTAGACTTGCCCATTTTCAAATGAGAGGGCTTTTAGGACTCTTGACATCAGCCTGGAGAGGAGTAAGGCTCCACAAAGCTCTAATCGTGGGAGCGAAATCTGTTTGAGAGGACTAACCTTAGTCTTGGCGGCAACAATAGTTATAGTGACTTTTCCGGTTTCGTCGACACTTCGGCAATAGATAACAGCACTGTATGCACGCTCAGAGGCATCTGAAAACCCGTGCATTTGCAATTGAGTCACAGAGTGGCATATAAGCCGAGGAACAGATATCATTTTCAATTGTAGGAGCTCTGATTTTGTAGATTCCCATTTTTCAGTTATGTGAGGTGGCATCATCTTCGAGACATAGTCTACCTATATAAGTTAAGAAAGATTTCTGTAAAAATTTTGAGTTGATTCCTTCATAAACGATATCAAAATATACATCAGGCTCATCTTTTATGAGGGCCCTCATATGAATCATTTTTTGTTTGTTTTCATTTGTTTGATTATAGTGCTGAGATTTTCTGAGTATCTTTCAATATAGAAGAAGTATAACTAGAATTCTATACAAAGCAGATAGTTCATTTTGGGTTCCATGGGTGTCAAATTTAATGAAAAAAAAATAGGGAATTACTACATATGTTTAGAAAAATAAAATACTTACTTGTTTTTACTTCATTTGGCAACATTTTTCTTATTTTTAATAAATATTTAAAAACAACACTTCAATAAAATTTTTTTAGTTTAATTAGCTTAAAACTTTTCTTGTATTTATTTGTAAAAATAAATATGTTGTAAAGACTAAATTAAATAACAGTCGGAGGTAAGAGGGTGCTGACAATAATATCAAAATAAATGTCAGTGGGTCGATAGAATACAATTTCAGTCCTGATCTTATGCAGATGTTGTTGTGTGGTCTGAAAAGAGGCAGGTTTATTTCGCACCCTCTTAATCTTCCTTTTTCTGTACTTCTTCCCATTTAATCCCTGCCAAAGCAATCTTCAAACTTGCCATAACTGTTACTAGGCGTCCTTATATACATCCATAGCTTTCCCAAATTCTTGGTTGTAACGAACACCATAAGTATTGTATCCATAAACGGCTCAAAGTGATCAATATAGATCTGCATAAAATACTTGTGTAACTTTCATAATGTGAGATAAATTCACAAATTTACTTTACGTACATATAAGTATTTGTTGTGAAGTTATGATTTTTGTAATACAGTTTATGGTCTCTGTGCTTCCGGTATATCGTCGCCCTGCCTCGAATAAAAAAAAAAACAAAAGAAAAACAGTGTTTGGTCTAAACAATTCCCCCAAAATTTTGAACTAAATCTTGGAGTGAATTTAAAGACGGACATGTAAGTTTATTGGAAATTATTACATTTATTATACAAAAAAAGTGCGAATAACAAAAATACAATTATAGTTTATTTGTAGCTGGCACACTCATTCATTTTATTTTCAACTTGTTTGTATTTTAGACTAATCGCAGAGAAATTTTCATTTTTGCAAACCGTAAGTTCTTTCAATAAAGGCCCAGATTGATCCCTGATAGCATCGACAATACCTAAGAAATCGGTAATCGTACTGCCTATCATCTGCTCAGCATCTTGAATATGATTTAGTGCGCATTTTCCAGCCGTAATGGCACCATCAGCAGAGCATTCTGCAATAATTACGCCTAAGTGTGCTAACGTTTTCACTAAATCAGCAGCATATCCTGCAGCTTGCTTTTCAAAATCACTGAGAACATGGACAATATTTTTACCGCACGATATCACATTTGATGCAGTGGTTTTTGTCAATGCTATGAATTCTGGGAAATTCAATTTGATACAATGAAAGAAGTGTCCTCCCCTTCGAACAATTTGCTTTACTTTCCTCTTGACTGCATCAACAGTTTCCCTTACTTCTTTGTTGGTTTTCCTTGCAACTGTTTTCGCACCTTCGCGGATTTTTTCTGCAATTTTTACGAATTTTGCTTCAACTTTATGAAATTCGGCCATTGACTTTCTAATGAATGCATTGGCGGTATGCTTAATATGTTCTATAATCATTGCCCTAGGAATTGGGATAAGCTCATTTTCGTCAGATAAATCGATTTCATTTGAATATTCGAATACATCGGCATATACCTGAAAAAATATTTTTTTATGATTAGATTAATTATTTTCTAAGTTAATGTAATAAAAGTAAAATAATGACTTACTGCTGTAGCACAGAGGGCTAAGATAGCAAAAACTGTGGGTTTCATATTTGCGAAGGAGGAGTCCAAGATTAGCTAGAACAAAGTGAAAAGATTTCTCTGCATGCTGCTTTTATATTGGATTCAATGACTTGAATTTAAGAAGTTCAAGATAACCGAAATCAGATTTCTCAGAGCTGCATAGGTGAAACAATTGAAATGACGATCATCGGAGACATATCAGTAATGTTTAAGTGGTTAATCCGCTTTGTAAAATTGTAGCTATTGACAACAAGGTGATTGGAATAAGATGATAAAATAATAAATAAATTAAAAGCTAATATTTGTGTTTATTAAAATTTTATTCCCTTTAGAATTTTGTTATTTTGATTCATATCGAAAAGAGATATTTGGATTTTGTTTTTTTTTCAGATAACAATTTTTGTTTTTTAATTCGATTTTGTTTCCTTCTTGTTGAGAGCAGATGCTTGTAGTGCATATGTTTATTTTTTGCACACATTGGAGTTTAAAACTAAAATTTCGCCTGAGGTATTCCTGCGTGGTTTATTTATAAAGAATTATTTTGATCATTTTAGAGATAAAAAATTTCAACAAAAAACATTCCAACCCAGGGGAAGGAGAAATTCTTTCGGAAAATTATAAGAAAACTTGTTGAAATAGTTACCTACTATCGTCTAAACACCGACTTACTTTCGATTGCTCTTTTAGAAAAAAAAGGAAAGTTTAAAACTACTTTTAGTGTGTTATTGTAAAAGAAATCTCTTTGATAATAATCAAAAACTATTTACTTCACTCAGTGCTTTTTGTGAAAAAAAACAGGTTCTAGACGCTCATCTCATTACTAAAAAAATATATATCGATGGTTATAGTGCAAAACCTCGTAAGTCGAGATTTTTATCATCATGCGTTTTTGGTAGAAAAAGTTTGTAAATATCGGATTCCTTTAAACTGCTAAAGCTCGTAAGTGTATTCTCAGTTTTTAATACTGTTGGCTCCATCTTTCAGCTAGTAAAACTAACATGGAAATTAGGTAAAGCATGAAAGCTCATTAGTTGACTTACGAGGTTTTCACATTTAACTTTATTGTGTTGACACCATATGAAATAATAACCTAAGAGTTTTCGACCAGATTTGACGTGTTAAACAAGTTGGGTTTCGGCAAGATTTTAGTGACTTAAAATTAATTAAGTATGTTAGGCACTCGTGGTAAATATATTGTGAGTTTAGCTTTAGCGGGCAACAAAGATAACAATGGCTAAGTTGTTTTGCCTTGTTTATTAACTTAAATAGGCGTAGTTTGTGATATTAAAGGTTATATTTTGTCGATGTTTTATAGTCTGCAAACCAAAAATAAAATTCAAGACGATTTCTGCGAAGATCTGGATCAAGTTCTAATGTCAGATTTAGAAGAATATAGTAGCATTATCGTCGAAAGAGATTTAAACCCAAACAATTTTACTGAAACACAACCATCAACAAGCAATAACTTTAACCCGGGCGGAACCCCTAGTAAAGAAAATACAAATATTAGGGAAAACCTTCCGACATTACCATTAAAAGAATCCATGGATATCCATAAAACAGAGCAATGCAACATTAACATCACTGAATCCGAAAATAAGAACAGCGATGGCGAGAGAAGCGAGCCCGAGAGTGAGCCTTTCAAAGACACCGGTTCTGAGTATGTTAATTCAGAATTTCATTCTGAATCTGAACAAAGCCATCATGGCTGTTCAGAGTCCAAAATTTCCCCCGAGAATGACCAAGAAGAAACGATAATTGTTAAAAGAAGAAAAATATCTAAAGGGAAAAACGTAAGTATCTCTAATTGGGACCGTAATAAAAATAAACTTAAAAGAATGAAAGGAGAAAATTATACTGCAACGAAATTAAACAAAGACACAAAGAAATACAACAGAGTTGAATAAAAATCAAGAAAAATGGGGCCTGCTTGTAATTGCAATATTTCAAGAAAATCAAAAAAGTTTTATTGCCAAACTTTTTCCGAGGAAGAAAGACAGTCGATTTTTGACAATTTTTGGCAAAACTTCGATTGGAAGGGAAAAAAGATTTATATAACGGGATTGGTTAAAATTCACCGGACTAGTAATACTTTTTTATCCTACTTACTTTTCGAAAGTAATACCAATTTTTGTTTTTTTCAGATATTACAAGTAAGCAGAGAAATGCATCTTATGTATTCCATTTAAACAAAGAAAACATGCGGAAACGAGTTTGTAAAAAAATGTTTCTTGGGACTCTTTCTATTGGAGAGTGGAGTTTCCATAGTTGGATGAAAAAGAATTTGGAAGTAGCCAGCGAACCAGCTAATAAAACACCGACGCGGATGACAAATCGGAAAATTAAACCAGTCTCTAAAGATAAGGTATTTCTGATTAGATTGCTGTCTGAACGTCCCAAAATTGATAGCCATTATTGCCGCAAGGACACCGCTAAATTTTATTTAGATTCCCAGTGGCAAAATATTAATGACCTATACAGATTTTATAGTCAACAATGCGCGGAGAAAAAGTTTCGAGTACTTAATGATACCACATTTAGGAATGAATTTTATAATCAAAATCTGTCTCTTTTTCGACCAAAGTAAGATAACTGCAAGATAGTTCTTTTTTGCTACTTAAATTTGTGTGTCTTGTTTTAGGAAAGATCAATGTGACAGCTGCATTGGATATTCCGTGGCACCGTCAAAGAAGATGAATATCAAACTCATATTGCAAGAAAAAATATGGGTCGTGCCGAAAAAGACAGACAAAAAGAACTGGCTAAGGCCAATCCATCTACACTAATATTTATTATGGATGTACAAGCCGTATTGACAGCACTTCGGCTGCAGGTTTCTGCTTCCTACTATAAAATTAAGTTGACCGCCCATAATTTTATGTTTTATAACCTGGTTACTGGTAAAGCACACTGTTACATCTGGCATGAAGGTGCTGGGGGAGTAACTGCCAATGAGTTTACCTCAGTCATTCTTGATTATATTTATAAAAATTTGACTCCAGATTCGAAAACTGTAATAGTTTTCAGTGACGGATGTGGTTATCAAAACCGAAACGTAACTTTGTCTAACGCTTTATTAAACCTTGCCGAGGATAAAAAGCTTGAAATCTTTCAATACTATCTTGAAAAGGATCACACTCAAATGGAGTGTGACTCGATTCATGCTTGTATTGAAAGAAAACTTAAAAATCGACAAGTTTACGTACCCGGTTGCTACGTTCAGATTTGCCAACGTGCAAAACTAAAAGATCCTTACAAAGTTCATTATACCTATCTCTAACGATTTTTTCAAAAAATATTCTGTTTTAACTATCTATTCCTCCATTCGTCCTGACAATACGACCACGGATCTTAAAGTTACCGATATTCGATGTCTGGCCTACAGGATAGCTGGCTCTATTGACTATAAAATAAATTATGATGACAACTGGGTAAAACTTCCAAAGCGGATAAAAAAACAGCAAGAGAACCTGATTATTCCTCAACTATACCACCAACCACTCAAAATAAAAGTCGATAAGTTCAATCACTTACAGGAATTAAAAAAGTTTATACCTGTAGATTTTAGGCAATTTTATGAAAGTCTTTTACATGATTAAAAATTAAATTTATCAGCTGTTACCTGTGTCAAGTTTATATAGAGATTTACGTTTATTTAGTTGCAGTTGCTCGTTTTAAGTTGGACAGGATTTGATTTTTTGCCAAATTTTCGCAATTAAATATTATTTTTTTCAATCAATATTGTTTAAATTAACCTTTGCTAACGTACCAAATAATTATCATAATGATCCCTGCGTTACAAAACCTCGCAAGTACAAGCAAATTTTACAAATCAAATTTCAAAACCCCGTAAGCCGTTTATTTTTGTAATACACAACTAATTCTTAAAATGTTACTAAATGTCTAAAAACTAGTATTATTTAGCGAATTTTGTAGCCTCAATTGTTTTCCAAAGAGGATAATTAAACCGTGTAAACGTTTTTTCTTCCTCCTGTAAAATTTGAATTAATCGACTTACGAGGTTTTGCAATTTAACAATCGATATGTAATAGGTATATATAAATTACTTTTATTAGTTGTATTTAAAGCAAATGTTCGCAGTATATTCCAAAATTTGGTCCAATTCTCGTCTAACAAATCTTCTCGACTTCCTTTCTTGCTCGTAATATCCCTGGCCCAATTACGTCCTCTGAGTACCCAGAAAAGTTCGAAAAGTCTCAGAGGCATTCCGATAAGTTTGATGAACAAAAGATCTAAAATTGTCTTATTGTTGAGGTGACAATTAGGTTTATCTGCAGAAGCCCGCATTCACATTGGCTTGAAAATATTGATATCAAATATAATAGTTTTTTTGGATATGTCTTCTCGAGGATCATTTCCCTTTCATTTAGTTGCAGTCTGATTGACAAGTTTCTGATTTCCACTTCTCCGAATGTCAGCTGATTATTAATATCCTTAAGCTAATGCTTTTGATGAAGTATACGAGACCAACACGCCAACTCATCGTCTAATCTTCTTTCGATTGACTCTTTCAATTTGGAATAAAATGTACTTGGGTCAATGGGAGGATCCTTGCTTGAATTTTTTCCGTGAACTAAAATTCCACGAAAGTGAAGATGACAGAACTAAGCTGCAGTATTGTATTCATAATCAGCTACAAGGTAAGCGGCAGAATATGCGCCAGCGCTAGCTCCAAGCGCCAGCACCACATTCTATTCAGCCTTTAATCTAATTGCCATCATATATGAGTAAGTTGAAAGCTTCAACTTATTTCGAATTGAGCTTGTGAGCGTTTTGTAAGCATGTTTGCAGAGGGAGATGAACTAAAATCAATTCAAATTCATTTTTAAAACCAACCAAAATGAAATTTAAAAAAAAATCTTTTAAAACTTTTAGAATCTCTCAAAAATAGGTAGTGGAACGCCGTTCCAGTTCCAGTTCTATGACAGAAAAAAGCACTGACTTCACTTAATTAAATTCAATTCTACATTCCACTTTATTTTTATTTATTGACAATTTCTCAGAAATTATATTCTTTTGTTGTTAAACGAAAAGAAGTTGAGAAAGTAAATAACAATCAATGCATTAATCATGAATTATTATAAAATTAACTGAATTAGGCAAAAATGGGTTTGTCATAGCCCAGATCAAGGTATATAGAATACAAGATATTCTCACAAAATTTTTGACACATTACAGCTGATGTGCTGTGACGTCACTCTGTGTTTAAAATGTACTCTATTCATTGACAAATAAGAAAATCTTTGATATCTTAATAATTTTGGCAATAAATTACTGAAATTGTGTATAAATTGAAAGTTTTGAATATTTTAGATGATTTTTTATAAAGCTTTTACCATAATTAACTTCAATAAGGTAAAAAGATGTACTTTCAAGTTCAAGTGAAAATTTAAACAGATACAAAAATAGTTTTTTTATGCCATAAATGTATTAACATAGTAATGGTTTTGTAGCAGTAAAATAACATAATTAATGTACTTGTGTTTTTTTTTACTACATTTAAATTAGTTTTCATGCTTTAAAGTCAAATTCAGTACGAATAGTCACAATGTACCTATGTGAGATGATTTCATTTACCAGGATGCTAACTTGTGGCATAAGAACTTTCACAAACTAGTCATTGTCAGGTATTTGGATATGCATAGGTATGTACGGTGAATGTATTCAGTATAAACTGTGTATTTGAAGACAATCTGAATGTTTAACATTTCCATACCAGTGAATTTTATTTAAAAATGGATTTACATAACTAATTCACATGCAAATATCTGACGATGACTACTTTATGAAACTTCTTATGTCACAGATTAGCATCCTGGTAAGTGAAATCATCTCACATAGGTACATTGTGACTATTCGTACTGAATTTGACTTTATAGCATGAAAACTAATTTAAATGTAGTAAAAAAAAAACACAAGTACATTAATTATGTTATTTTACTGCTACAAAACATGGCATAAAAAACCTATTTTTGTTTCTGTTTACATTTTCACTTGAATTGAAAGTACATCTTTTTACCTTATTGAACTTAATTATGGTAAAAGCTTTATAAAAAATCATCTAAAATACTCAAATCTTTTATTTTATAAGGAATCTGCGGCAAATAAAGCCCGGAAGGTAATAAGTTGTAAATTTAAAACTTCCTACTAAAATTAATCGCAGCAATCTCATAACCCGAGAGGAGTATGGTTGCTTGGAATTATAATTTTCGATCACAAGTTCCGTTGCTTAATTGCTATTTCCACATGTAGTAACTTGCTTAGTTTGAACATTAGGTAATGTAGTTTATGATTTCTGTATTTTTACCCCCCCCCCCCCCCCCCCCCTTGTGTTTATTTTGTTAATGTGTAATTTTGTAAAATCTTGTCACAAGTGTAATAAGTAGACCGTGGGCTTTATTGCCCTACCTAACCTAGATTCTTAATGAAACTAATGTTCCCATATAGGATTATGATTGTGACATGATTTTTGTTCCAAAGAATGAAGTCTGTTTGGATTTACTCTGTTGTACGTTAAGAAATTTATAACTAAAGCAGTTGGGGCCTTATTATGCCCCTGGGAGTAAGAAGGTCTATTTTTATTCGAAATTATTAAAAATAACCGATTTTTTTGATTTTCTTAGTTTTAGCAAGCTTAATGGGAATCATTAAGATTAAGATTTTGAAAAATTTAATTTTTACTTTGGGCCTTATTATACTGTGGTATTTTAATAAGGCCCTAGGAAAAGGTTTTATAAATTTGTAAATGTCACTGAATTAATGCTAAGTTCTCTTCTTCTTCTTTCCAGAAAAAAACCACATTGACGGCACTGGCGTTTTATTATTTGAATTTTTGTAATTGTTCAATTGTTATAAGACATTTTGGATTTTTAGTTTGAAGGATTGAATTCAGTGTGAAAGATTAGGTTAAGATTATTAATTTTTTTTGAATTTGTTAGATTTAAGCAATATATTGAATAAAATATTTGAACTGGAAAAGCAGAGTTGTTTATTTACCACCGGCATCCCCCTTCGCTTGAGCTTAGATCTCACATATGGTATAAACTTTATCAACAAAGTATATAACTTAATTGACTTCCAGTTGTTATAAAATTTATATGAAACATAATAGCTGGAGATAATACCGAATTACATATAAAAGTAATATATAAATTGGATTAGTTCCGCCTATAATTTATGACTTCAATTCTATACTCTATTGATATAGAAATCTATAACAAGTAAAAGTATATTATATTAATATTAGCTTCGGTAAGGATTTATATAGGTATAAGATAATTTACACCAAGGTTTCTAACCGTGTAACATCACCGTTGTTAGTCGGTTGTTGGGTTTTGTACTGATTAAAAATGATCGTCTATAAGTAGGGAGTTATACGAGTTACATATCCAACACCGGAAACAATTTAAACACTGTTCTTCAGCAACATTTATCACGAAACCATTTAAATTCATTCCCATAGCTCCATATCCAGTTTGCTGGAAATACAAGACTTTAATTTTTCAAATCATCTTGCAATCATCATGACGCATTTACACCTCGATCGTTAGATGCATACTAACATATGCCTCCTGTGTATGGTGGGACGTAGTCCCGACGATTCGGAAGCTGATGAGCTTGCAAAGGCTTACCTATTTGCGAATTACGGGCTCCATGCGATTTATGGCTACTGCTGCTCTTGAGGCCCAACTTAATCTGTCACCCTTGGATCTTATCATTCAGGTAGATGCCAAAAAGGCTGTCTGCAGATTGCGCTCATGGGGATGTTGGGAGGACGGCTATTCTCATTGCTCTTGGGCGTATGGGCTGGACCTGGAAAACCCTTTGGCCAGCATGCCACGTGATGCGATGCATAACTGAGCTTCGTTTTGGGCGTCGCTTCTTTGTGAGTTTCCCTGTAAGGGAATCGTGGATTGAGGGAAGTGCCTTATCGAGCCTTCCCCGGTCTGCTCTAGAAATTTTTATCGACGTCTCTCTCACTAATGAGGAAGCCGGGCAGGTGTTTACTTTCCTGAGCCTGACATTGGGATGGAGTATAGTAGGTCTGGCTCTCATTCTCCATTCCTCGGAGCTAAACTCGCCATAGGAGTTGCCATCTGGAGTATCGGGTGTCCTTTCAAAGCGGATATTCATAGGAAGTGGCAGCAAGCATGGGAGAATCTGAGTACTTCCAGGTGTACAAAACTGTTTCTTGATGGGCTCAGTAGAAATATCTCTGATTTCCTCATGCGGGTCGGAAGAAAACAATGTAGAACTGTGGTTGCCATCATCACCGGCCACAGCTCGCCTCACGCTCATCTAACAATGATGGGAGTTGTTGACAGTCTTGAATGTCTATCCTGCCAGGAAGGAGAGCTTGAGACAACCGAACACTTTTTGTGTGCGTATTCTGCCTTCGTCCGGAGCAGGCTGGATACTCTAAGCTCAGTCCTTCTATCTTTAGATGAGCTGAAAAACCTTTCTCACCAAGACGTGATGCGCTTCATTAAGAGGAAAGAAAGGTTTTGGTAATGGGGGTTCTAGCAGGGCAGCACAGTGGGCCGCTCTAGCCTCCCTGCTTGGGATCTCTTGTTCCCCTCACTTGAAGAAAAAGCAGGGTTACACCGATAATTCGAGAAAAGCTACAATTAGATATTAAATTTTGTGGTTGATGGGGGAGATAAGGTATTGAAGGAGGCTGAGACCATATAACGGGTAGGAATAGTGATAGTTGATGATGAAGGCTGTTGTCCTATGCGCATATGGGGCTTATATAAAAATATATTAGTAACTAATGGTGACCCTCTTGATAAATTTGAGTACTATATTGTATTGGGCTTTTACGGGAGTGAGACCACAACACAATGATGCCGTATAAAACTAAATGAAAACCAATAATTTAAAAAAAATAAACAAAACTTTTCAATATACAGCTGTATTTAATTACTCATAAAAACAGCAAAATTGATATTTATTTAGTTCTTGCTTTCTTGATAGCATTTATCCAACTTAGAGTTGGTTTCTTTGAAGCTAGCATAAGCCTTTACGAAAAGGGCTTTGTCGCAGTCACGGATTTCTTTGACAACTTCAGTAGATCTGTCACGAGCAATACCAAGAGCAACCTTGACAGATGCCAAAGCGTCCTTAATCAATTTCTCGAACTGACTCATCTAATTGAAAAAGAAAAAAAAATCAATTTTAGTGAAGAAAAGTATAGTTGGAAAAATTTCATATTATCTTTACCTTTCCATAAACGCATTTAATGGTGGTGACTGGATTCATTTCAATACATTCAACAATCAATTCACCGGCTTGTTCAGCATCTTTTTTGATTTGAGCAATATCCTTTTCACTGTCCTTGCGGTATTGTTCGTATGCAGTGATGACTTCATCAGAACATGCACGGATATCAGTCTTGGTTTGTTCTTCAATTTTAACGTATTCTGGTTCAAGTTCTACAAGACATTTCTTAAAGGCTTCTCCCTTATGTTTCATCTCATCGACTTTTTGGTTAACATCGGCCTTGATCTGTTCAAGTTTATCCCGTCCTTCAGAAGTAATGACGAGAATATGCTCGTAAACTTTCTGAACAATGTCTTGTACTTTTTTGGAGAGAACGTTGAATTCCTCTTTAGCCTTGGCGATAAATTCTTCAACCTTGGCTTTGACTGTTTCCAAGACGTCTCCACGCATGTTAATGCTTGGCAAGCCTTCGATTCCAGTCCAGTCTTGTGCCGACTGAATATAATAGAAAAAATTGGTTTATTAGAAATTGGATTGAATATTGCAATGAAGTTTTCACTTACAGCAACGGCGCAGACACCCAATAAAGCAAGAACTAAGAATTTCATATTGAATAGCGGAGTCGAATGTATTACTGCTGACTAAATGATTTCTACAACGTCTTATATACGAAAAAGATAATCATTGTATTTACGGTAATTTTTTATAAGAGTTGTTTTTTTTATCAACTGATGTTATATCGCCGAGTGTCTTTGATAGCTCAGCTATCTGAAGAAGATACTAATCTCTCGTGCGTATATATTTGTCCAGTATCTAAGGAAATGAATTTCGGTGATTTATTTTGGAAAATAACCTCATCGATTAATTGGATCAATGCCAATGTTGTAGAGATTAATGCAAACATGTGATTTTTGTGACTTTTTCCCTTTTATATTTTTAGGGATTGCACTGGATGATCTTTTGTGCTACAATAAATGGGCGAAATTTGATTTTATTTCTAGTGGGAACATAAACTAAGAATTGTGAAACTCGTGTCTTCCATTGTTTTTTGCTTCGCCTAGAATATCTTCCTCGTACTTCCAATAGTGCTGACTGCATGATATTAGTTAGTGCATCTCTATATTGGAGACATGCTTTTACGGTATCTAAAGCCAATATCTCAATTATCTGTTATATAAAACAAAAGCCTATTAAATACAGTTTTAATGGGAATTATGGATAGACTTTTATATATACGAAATCTCAATAGATGGCATTGGCGTCAGAACTGAATTGGTTTTGACGACAAAAAGCGAAGGATAGAACTGGACAATAGGATCGAACTTTGTTTTCAATTATTTTCCTGATGCAGGCTCTCCGTGAAATGAAAAGACACATGTTGCATATATGTAACTCAGATTTCATCCTATTATGTTCCGGTATGGCAGTATGTTAGTCTATAAGTAGGACGACTTTGTATATTACTTATATAAGCTATGTCATTGAAAACTAGACACCTCATATAATTACATTGTGTTAAAATTATTTATTACTTTTTAATCAAGAACATGATTTCCTTATAACTTCACAGGTCTGGTAATGGTACTATACATAAGGCCATGACGTTAAGATTAATATGGATTCTTAATTTTTGTTGTTGCAAATTTTAATGCAGTTTTATAACATTTTACTAGACTTAAAACATTTGTAATTTGGGATATAATATCTTTTGGGTTGATTTTCTGTTAAAATATACATTTTTTACTAACTACATAATACACAAAAAAAGCTCGTATGGGCGTTCAGTAATAGCCGCTGAGGTGTTATTTCCCTATCAATTCATGACATTAGAAGTAAATTTTCATTTTGACACATATTTAATATAAATATAGTCATCTGTTATGAAAGCATATGAGTGAGTACGCTTTGGACGTGAAGTCCATTCTGCCAGCATAAACTGACAGCTCACTCGGTGATTAGCGTTGGAATGGAGGTCAGCATATGTGATATTGCGGACAAAAGATTACAATCCCCCTTAAAATGACCTGGAAGAAACGGAGGAGCGGAACCTTAGTCAACCATCGGAGTTAAGAGGGTTCCAGAAGAGAGATAGGAAATCTAAAAGCAGATTACCAAAATTCACTTAAGGCCGTGACACATTAAAAGCAGAAAGCAGCGACAGAAGCAGAATTTTTTCTGAAACCATGCAACTGATCGAGCACTAACAAATTGAAAGCAGAGGCAGCGGCAGCAGCAGAAGCAGAACTTGAAAGTTGATCAAATCTAAAAAATTCTGCTTCTGCTCAGTACTGCCAATATAAAGAGAGCTAAAATTTGTATTTCATTGTTGGCGTCCTTTCTTTTAAAATTGTCAAAGAGATTGATGCGAGAAAAACAAAATTTCTATGGAGGACAAAATAATTAATTTTGTTAGATATAACAAATTAACATTAAATTCTTGAAAATTATAACACCTGACATTTGTAGTTGACAAGTATCTGTTTTCTGCTTCTGCTTTCAATGTGGTTGGCAAAGCAGAAATGTAAAATTTCTGCCTCTGCCTCTGCTTCTGTCGCTGCTTTCTGCTTTTAATGTGTCACGGCCTTTAATGACAAGTTAGGGAACACAGAAGAGTTTTCCGATTGTTTTACATTTAAAATGTACATGGCAAGAAAAGGAAGAAAGAAAAAAATCTTTTTAAAACTTTTTTGAATAAAGAAAAAAGAATTTAAAGGACAGATTGCATGCAACAAAACAGAATGGGAAGAAGGGCGGAGTTTTCAGGTTTTACTCTCACAAAATGTTGTGAAAACCGGTTTTCTCTGAAATTTTGTGAGAAATATCCAATGTTTTTTATAGTAAGGAAGATCGAGTAGCCCCGAACGGCGGGTAACCGCAGTCATTTAAATTTCTAAGAAACTAACCACGTTGCGTTGGTAATGCTTCATTTTAAATGTGCGCCCTCTGGATCTGGAGTGAAAATAAATCCAACTCATGGCCGAAATAAAGAGTTTTCCAATAAGAGGTGTTATTTTGATATTCAAAGAAAAATGCCATTTTTTGAGATAAATGATCGGATCTCAATTTCATTATAAAGAGGAAGGTATGCCGTTAATAATGGAAATTAACATCAGCCAAATGACCACCACGACCACGCCTGCAGGACCATATCCTTTTCATGAAATTTTCCATAACCAAATCGCAAAGTGGCTGCCCTATGTCCTCGATAGCCTCACGAATTCCATCTTTGAGGTCTTGAATCGACGCTGGGCTGTTGGCGTAGACCTTCTCTTTCACGTGGCCCCAAAGGAAGAAGTCGCAAGGTATTAAGTCACAAGATCTCGGTGGCCAATTGTGATCATCTCTTCGAGAGATAACACGGTCCGGAAACTTTTCCCGTAAAAGATCAATGGTTTCTTTGCTTGTATGGCACGCAGCGCCGTCTTGTTGAAAGTAAACGTTGTCCAGATCAATACCATCCAATTCCGGCCATAAAAAATCATTAATCATCTGTCGATAGCGCAATCCATTCACCGTAACTCTTGCTCCAGCCTCATTTTTGAAAAAGTAAGGTCCAATAACCCCGCGGGACCATAAACCGCACCAACAGTCACACGTTGACGATAGAGAGGCTTTTCAACAATAACTCTTGGGTTTTCCGAGCCCCAGATGCGTGGAAATGGGCCTCATCACTCAAGATGAGTTTCCGATGGAATTCCGAATCATTTTCATGCATTTCAAGGACCCAATCAGCAAAGACTCGACGTTGTTGATGATCGGCCGGCTTGAGTTCTTGTGTTAACTGAACTTTATAAGCCTTAAGACCCAAATCTTTATGCAAAATACGGTGTAATGACGTTTGTGGAATGCCCAATTCCAAAGAACGACGAGGAATGGACAAACCTGGGTTTTCTGCAACACTTTCGGCTACAGCAGCAATATTCTCGGTTGTTCTTGAGCGACGTGCACGGGTTTTATTCTTCACATCACTAGCTTGTCCCGACAGCTCGAATTTCTACCGTCTCTCCACATTTTCACCATTTTTATAGTGAATTTTAATAATTTCAATGCGTTATTGAATCGTGTATCGTTCCATTTTTATTAATGGCGTAGTTTGTACTTGTCAAATGTCAAAAAAATTACAGCTCGAAAAGTGACATCTACCGAAATAGTGGGCTAATTAAAATAACACCTCTTATTGGAAAACCCTTTACAACGATGCCGACACGTCATTTACGACGACAAATTAAATGTTGACCTAATGGCAATACCATGTTGCTGTAGAAAATGGCGCCGATCGATTTTGTCGCCGTAACCAGAGTTGGGAATAATTCAACTTTTGTCGTCGTTGTCGTCGTAATTTGATTTTGACAGCTAGGAGTAATGAGCAAAAAAATTTCTTTAGAGGAGCAATTAATTAATTTAGTGAGTGAAATGAAGTATTTTTATGCCAAAAGAAATCCTCAATATCGAAATACATATTAAAAAAAAATAAATAAAGAAGAAATTGGAGAAAAGTTGAAAATAATTGGTAGATGATATTTTGTATTCCACATAAACTCGGCGTTAATCATTGTTTATTACACAATTACAATTTTTTTTTATATCTTTTTCATTTTGTTAATAAATTTAAACAAATAATTTTACCACCTAAATATTTTGATATGCCAACGAACATAAGAATTTCGGTGTCATTGTGTTAATTCGGCGACATTTAAGACGACAGTGCCGTCGTAATTGCCATGTCAGCATGGCTGGATTACATTCGTCGCCGTCGTCAAACGGCGAACAAAACGCCGGGCAAGTTACATTAACACTGGGCGGCAGCGCCATATCTTAATTTCCCTTACATTTTACAGTTGAGTTATTTTTGCTTGTAATCTCTGCCGGTTTGCAATAAAATTTTAAATAATGATAAAAAATATATTTTCTTTTCCTTCAAGTCCACATTTTTTTAATATAAAATCATTTATTTTCAGAAATTTAAATATCATTTCATTTTGTCATGTTTTTTCATAATAGATTTAGATCTGGCATATTGGCAGCAATGGAGCGCCAGCGTTAAATTTAGGATTAGATGGGTCGACGACCACGCCGACGACGACGACCACGCCGACGACGACGACGACGTTGACGCCGGCGTGGGTAATGTAATGCATTTCATACATGCAGTACTGTTTCTAAATATTTTTGACATAAAACGACGACCACGCCGACGTCGGCGTTGTTAATGTAATCCGGCCAATTGTGTTTCGGCCTTCAGTTGTGACGTGGGCGCCGAGTAAGTTACACCCTAGTGTGTGTTTTGTTCTTGACAAACACTTTTCGTCGTTCCTGCAAAACTTCATTGAAGGTTATCAAGTTCAGTAAGTAAGTGTGCATATTTGTCTTTTGATTAATGTTGTAGGAAATTTTATATATTTTAAGGTTGTAGTAATATTTAAAACATTTTTTGTACTATTTAAGAGCTATGTTTAAAAATTTTGCCTGATAGCGATCGGGTACCTCCGGACGTGGTGTTAAGTTTTATATTCCTCAATATTGTGTAACAAACTGCAATTGTTTTGTCAGTTTGCTTATTTATGGACACTAATTTGAAATGTTTTTACTATTGTTGCAGAAAGATTAGAAATATGCCAAAATTTAAGGGAAGAATTAACGATAGAAGTAAATGGGACGAATATAAAATTAGAGAAGCAGTTAAATATGTGATGGATGGCAAGTTATCAGTAAGATAAGCGGCAGACAGGTATGATGTACCAAAAAGCTCACTTCACGATCGTCTGAAAGATTTGAAAATGGAAAAGAGATTACTTTTCACCCGAAGTTGGGGCGATTTGAAACCACATTTTCTGAGAACTTTTCTATGCAACTATATGAACACGTTAAAGAACTGGACAATCGTCTAATGCCACTGAGTAGGAAGGAGTTTTTTAAATTAGCATTTGATCTAGCAGAAAGTCTCAAAATACCTCATAGATTTAATAAAGAGAAGGGAATGGCAGCAAAAGACTTCTTTTACAGTTTTACCAAAAAATATCAGGATATGGTTTTAAGAACTCCCGAATCGACTAGCATTGCGTGGGCTGTTGGGTTTAATAAATCGCAAGTTAACCGTTTCTTTGATCAGCTTGATCACCTTGAAGGGAAATACAAACTCCCTCCTTCTCGAATTTACAACGCCGATGAACCAGGGCTATCAAATGTGCATAAAAATGATAAAGTCATTTCGATAAAAGGTAAAAAGCAGGTTGGCAAAATAACGTCTGCAGAAAAAGGTCGAAATATCACATTAACTTTTGCAATGAATGTTACTGGCCATTTTATACCACCCCTTTTCATTTTTTCTCGGAAGAAAATGGATAAGAACGGTCGCGTGATGATAGGAGCTCACCAGATAGTATTGCGATTCCACAAGAGAGCGGATGGATGAACGGTGACATGTTCTTGCAATGGTTGCAGCATTTTAAACAGCATGTTCAGCCTACAGAAACAAATCCTATCCTTTTAATCTTAGATGGCCATGCTAGCCATATAGAGCTGGCAGCTATAGAATATGCACGGAAATATCACATTCATATGCTTAGCACACCTCCTCATACAACTCATAAATTACAGCCGTTGGACAGGACATTTTTTAAACCTTTTAAGGCCGCATTTGCAACTTCAAGTTCAGCGTGGATGCGACAAAATCCTGCGGGTAGAATTACTGACTAGGATATTGCTGCGCTTGTAGACGAAGCCTTTAGCAGAGCAGCAAGGCTTGATATAGCCCAAAACGGTTTCAAATGTACAGGAAGTTATCATTTCAACGCTGAACTCTTCACTGTAATTGATTTTTTGCCATCAATGCGCAAGAAGCTTTTTCTAAAGACAATATGCCCAATCAGCCTTCAGCGGCCCATTCTTCATCGCCAATTTCCTCCACTAGTCGGGCGGCATTCCTTGCAACTGAACCAGTGCCTTCAACAAGTTCAATAGATGTATTACAACAGTTGTCACCATTTCCTGATGCATAACAAAAAATGCTTGGTAACGCGAGCTCAAAGAACCCAAAGGAGCGAGATTTTAACATCTTCAGCTTATTAAAAAGATCTGGAGGAAAGGCAGAAAAGTAAAAACACTAAAAAAGACGATGCGAAGAAACAAAAAGGTAAAGGCGCTAAGAAGACGCTGAAAACAGCGAAAAATCTTCAAACCCTTTTCCAAGAAGATCAAGAAAAAGAGACCGAATGCATCATTTCAAGAGGACTGGATTCAGTGTCATGAATGCAAAGACTGGGCCCATGAAGATTGTGTTTATATAGATTCTTCAGATGTTCAATATTATTGTGATGTTTGTAAGGCCAAAAAACTATTAGGCCACCAGTGATTACTATGTCCGGTGCTACCCGCCTTTTTTTCTGTCGACAAAAAAATAAGACCAAAGTATTTTTAAAATATTTCTTAAAAAACATGTATATGATAAATAATTTTTAATTAATGTGATTAAAGAAGTTCCTAGTTTTGTTTTAAGAGTAAAATTAAGACAGTAATTTTGTTAATTCGTACGTTTTTTTGCAATTCATTTAAGTGTTCGGAGCTACCCGATCTTCGTCTATTTGTTGGTGTAATTCCTATGATATTTGAACAACACGTGCTTCTATTTATATTCGTTTCGCTCTGAAGAGATTAAGTGGGAGAAACTCATGCTGGAATCTCTGATATGTTCAGGAAAAATGAAAATTTCATTTGAGAAGAATTTTATATCTTCTTTCAGCACCTTCAACAAAGCGATTTTTTTTTTTTAAAATAGAGGTAGTATGACCTGATGTACATTATTATGAATAGTTTGATATGATTTTGAGGGATTCAATAAGATTTTGTAGTTTGGTAATCCTATGTTCTCTCGTTTGTTGTTTTAACTGGTTGTCCCAGTTGCACTGTAATAATGCATAACCAAGCTCTTTTCCCCCATTCATGCAAAAGACAAAAGTATATGAAATTACTTGTTTCTTTATAAAAAACACGAAAAATTTCCAATTTTGTCCCGCTGTGTCCTATCTTCTCATTAGGTTATCTTTGTCATTACGACCTTATAATGGAATTCTTTATTGGTCTTTAAGTATCAGCCTCTCTCGTTGACATTTTGACAAATATTTATCCAAGGACGTGTATATAACTCAATCTAATAAACTATCTCAAAATTATATAGGATATAGGAAACCAAAACAAAAATGTAAAGTTGGTGAGAGTAGTACCATGATCTCATGGGTTTCAGTAAAGTATGATATAATCACATATCAGTCCCGCTTTTTCTTTAAAATTGTACTCTCACTAGAATATACTCAACATCAACTTACATGTATATTATTTTCCTCGAAGGAGCTCTCTGGAGGCCGTGATGCTGTCTCTGACAAGAAATTTGTTGCTGGTCTGGACATTTATAAGATTGAAAAATGTGTAAATTAGCTATTGAATCGGAAAACGCTTAGAAATTAGCTACCCACATGGCCGTCTGAATGTTTGACACAAAAAAACTGAGAAAGAGGAAACCGTTCCTGGAGAAAATTCTTATCCTCGTTTTTCTAGTTGTTTGATTGTATCTACTTAACTATGTAAATACAATTTTCGTTATTTTAAATCTCTTAACTAAACAATTTTAACGTAAATGGTTCAATGTCAAAGTTACCATGAGTAACAGCTCGTAACTTATAATTTACCAGCTTTAGTGTTGCTACTTAGCAAAACAGTAAAGTCCTCCTCAAGTAAGTATGTGCGGGTGCTCACAGGATTGAAAATCCTTCTTTCACAGCTGCCTAATTATAAATGACAACCTAGTTTTAGATGTATAGATGTGGTGATACTCGTCCTTGCGTTAATTAATGTTTATTTCTTTTTATTTTTTTTATTTTTACCTAGCGGGCCATATCAAAAGCATAGCGTCCTTCCGCTACCATGTAGTACAGCAAATCATAGTAGCAGTTTTGCCTTATTTCTCAATGTGGATAGCAAACTTCCTAACGGCGGGAATACCTCCTGTTTTCCACACTTTGGTAAAAATTGTTAAATGATCTAAAAACTAATTGTTTCGAAGACGCTTTTAGGCTAACCACTTTTCAAGCTTTCCGCAAAATATATATATATATACATATAAATAGACTCGATTCCATGAGACTATTCCTCTTATAGAAGTTATCCACTTGGAAATTTCTTTTTATCCGCGATGGTTTCTCCTTACTCTTCCATGTGCTCTTCCTGTTTTTTTTTTGGTTGGGGACGAACTCCCACTTGCAATTTCCCCAATGGAAATGACAAAATTTTCCTCCTTTTCTTCTGCCTCGCTTGCTTTGGTTTCATTTTTTTTCTAAATGGAAAAGTCCTCGAATCCCTTTGAATTTTTTTTCTTTCTCTTGATTTTCGTTCCTTCCGTTGGGCTTTCCTTTTTCTACTATACTTTCCGTATCTAAAAATCTTCCTCCCATAAAATCAAAATTTCAGTTCAGTATCAAGATCGCCGTCAACAAAATGTTGCCTTCTTCACGTTCTTGTGCCAAGTTCAAAGGTCTCTTTTGTTCTTTTCCCATCCATTTTGTTCAGAATCGACTTCATTTTTCTTTGACAGCCAGCTGTCACGGAAGCGTTTAGAATTTTTGTTACGAAGTGAAACGTCTGAAGCTGTACCTACATGCGACCATAACACATCATAGGATACACTGAATATTTCTTTCATAATCAAACCGTTCTACTGGATAATACAGGGTAACAGGTAGCATATTTTCTTAATCACCCTGTAACTCCGAAACGGTTGAAGATAGGCCATCTACCATAATTTTTGTTTTTCTATGTGAGTACTATCACCAATGGACCAATGGACCTCCAAGGCGAAAACTTTCTGTATACTGTGACCACAGGTGGCAGCGGCTAAATATGACTTAATAATTATGCGCAATATTACGTAAGCCGATGGGCCTTAACCTATACTGCGGGCGTCCATGTTTAGAGACGAAGTAAACTTTTCATAATGTCGAAAGTACCAGTGATCAATCACTATTAACCCTACAAAGGTGTTATAAAACAAACGTGTTCAAAAAGCAACATAATATGATTTCTTTGTTGTCAGCTTTTTCTTATACCCTAGATGAAATCTCATTGGATATACTATACTAAGTTTATCATTATGCCGTTTGTAATGCATAGATACAATGTTGTAAGAGTATAATGGGTTGGACACCCACGCATAATATTAAAAGTTATTTTGATTTTTGCATGTCCGTCTGTTTGTCTAGGCGTACACGATGTCGTATACTTCAAAGTTTTGTCACTTTTTGTGGATGAGAACCACTAGGGGGAGGCAACCCCCCCCCCCCCCCCATAGTGTGTCTTATCTGCAACTAATGCAGCGTGTACGTCGGCCCTTTGTCTGTCTTCTATCTGTCGATAACGATAACTCGGAGAACGTGTTCAATTAGAGAGCTGACATTTTGCACACGTCCTTTAAAAAACAAAATTGAAGATTTGACTTCAAAAATGGGACAAATCGCGACACTGCCTGAAAAGACCTACGTCGACGTCTGAAATTTTCTACATAAATATAGTAAATAAAATTTCAATAATTCGGTCAGAGCGAGTCGGGCTTGCGCAATGAGGGCTCTGCACCAGATTTTTTTAAAAGTACAATCCAAATGTGCTTACGATAACTGAACAATATTCAAATATACGGATTCAAGAGTATTTGTATAAGGGCTGGTCTTATTAATAAGAGTTGTCCTATAAGATAATACAAAAAACATTTTGTTCCATCAGATTGACGAAAAAGTCGCCGTTTGGATGAAACGACACGCTACAGTATACTTCACTTCAATGCCTACTAACCCTTATATGTAAGTAAGTAAGTGAATATATTTAGGTGTTTTTTTTGCTATTTATTACAAAAAACCATATAATTTTAACACTAATAGTCTGGCTCTCTTTTTGTTCTCCTTTTCCTTTCATTCTACCTTAGTTTACGTACTTTAGTCCTAATAGTTAGTACTTCTAAAAATTCAAATATTTTCTTCTTAGATATTCTAAAATTATTCTCAAGGTCTACATCTAATGGTAATTTATTAAATATTGGAAGCCCTAATGCACTAAACTGTTCTGTGATGAACTATCACTTGCCTAAAATCACTGGCATTTGTTAGCGAGTAAGGTTGTAAGTCTCCAACATAGTTCATAAATTTATTTAAATAACTCGGTATATCACCTGACTTAATTCTAAATATAAACATTAATAAATTCATAATAATTCGCTGCTTAACACTAAACCAACACAAAGAATTTAGTACAAATTTTATATCTATTCCACTTTAAAATAGCTCTCATTGCCCTATTTTGAAGTCTCTGTAGTCTTACAAAAGAATCGTTATCACACATAAACCTAACTTAACTTAATAGGTCTAGTAATTATTTCTTATTCTTCTAAAGGATCCTATTTTCTTTGAAATATTCTTTTCAATGTAGTTTAAATGCTCTTAAATTCCTTATCAACAAATGTCTAGATACTTAATTTCATCAACTTGTTCAATTTATCCATTATCCATTCTTAAATTCAGCTTAAAGTTATATTTAAATATTGTACACTTAGTTTTATACAAATTAACTTTTAATTTATTTTATTAAACCAATCTTCTAGTCTCTCTAAATCTTCCTAAATTTCGCACTGACATTGTTCTGTATCTTTCTCTGTCACATATATAAATGCATCATCTCCAAAAAAAAAGCAATTTTTGAATTCCTTAATACATTGCCTATTTCGTTAATATATGTAATAAATAGGAGATGTTCGAGAATCGATCCTTGTGGAACACCAAACGATGTCATTATACAATCGGATATGATATTATTCACCAAAGTCCTTTGTGTGCTATTTTCCAAGTATGATTCAAACCACTTCAATTGTGCATTTTGAATACCGTAACTTTTCAATTTCTGTATTATTATGCTTCTATCTATGGTTTCAAATGCCTAACTGATTCTCCATAAAATGATCATTTTTGTCGAAATAGATTTCAAGTTCATTATAAACATTTTTTTCTAATACTTTTTCGAAAGTTGGTAATGCATTTATAGGTCTATAATCGTCACAGTTGTCAGACGCTCTAACCTTTCCAATTGGCGTGACATGAGACTCCTTTCAAGGGTCTGGAAAACATCTAGTACTTAATGAACGATTTATGAGACGCTCAAAAATTGGACCTACTACATAAAATCCGTCCAGTACTGTTTTTGTACTTATAAAATTAAAATTTCTTTTTTGACTAATTGTTTTTATAACTTCTCTAATTTCACATTGATTCACCGATTTAAATTAAAATTGAAAGTCGTTTTCTTGTACCAAAGTCACAAAAGGAACAATTGCCTATGGATTAATTACCTCCTGAACACTAGTAACAAAATATTTATTAAATTGATTTACAATAATTCTTTCATCAGTCACGCATACATTTTATTAAAGTTAATATTCTTTTCATAACATTTTTAGTTTAGTATTTATATCTGCTTCCACATAATTAGAATTCGTTATCACATAATCGAGCACCGTTAGGGAGTGGCGTGTAATTCTGGTAGGCTTTTCACATTTTTTTTTACAATTATTGTCATAACTAATAATTCTCTTTCATTATTGTAAGTATTACTATCATTAAGCCTCGACATTAAAATCTTCCACTATTACAAGATCGGTGGCAACATCCCATATTCTAACCAACCATTCCTGGATGTAGTCACAGAATTCTCTTGCAGATGCACTGGGGAAGCTATAAACACTATCCAGTATAAGTGAATTATTTTCAAAATAAACATTAACAGCCAACCACGAATATTCCTTCCAAATATCAACTTTTTGTAATACATACTTTAAACTGAAAATATTTTTTAATATCATACAAACACCGCCTGCATGCCTAGAAGAGTTGTGTCATATGTGAAAGAGAAAAATTTAAGAAACCAAGAAGTTCAGGGAGGGCGGTATTTTTCCCACATTTTGGGCTTTATCTTTATAATCAATTCTCTGGCTGTCGAAATATGTGCGCGGTAGAAAGACCTAACATTCTGCCAAATTTCAAATTCCTACGTCACGTAAATTATGAGAAAAACGTTTGTGATAGACAGACAAATGGACGTACTAGCGATCTTACAAGGGTTCCACTTTTTCATTTTGTTGGATGGAATCTTAAGAGTGGACTAAATCGAGGAGCTCTTTCTTTGTTTAGATATAGGTTGACAACAAGCTACACTGTCAACGATTTTACCTAGGATATAATATTACTGCTTTTAGACAAATTATAACTTTTACTCTTGTTCTATACCATTTGTCGAGTTTAGTAAAGCTAACTCCACCATCCCTCATATGTCTTCCAACGTATTTTTAGGGTTCCGTACAACAAAAGAAAAAAACGGAATCTTTATATGTGTGTTCGTGCGGTAGTCTGTTACAGACATTTTTCATTCCTCAAAATACTTTCAGTCGTACAGTGAAATTGTTTTTATATGACGTACCTTGCAAATGCGGTACAGTCTACCATCTTCTGTCTTTCTTAGAGCTTATAATCTGCGAAGCCTTAAGATCGTCATATATCAGCATCTCCATCACTCACCTCTTGTCCACCAATCTTTTCGGTTGAGTTGTGATTTGCATAATAGTTAAGTTAGTAATATAAAAAAAATATATATCAATCTTCTAGGTAGGTATACTAACTTATCTGCATTGGTTTGGTTGGCCTCCTCATTGCTCTTTACCTACCTGTACCTGATCATCGTATACAGCTGCTGTTGCTGCCATATGAAAATCACTTGGATGCACTTGAGAACCATTAAATTAGTTTCTACATAAGAAAGCTTACGCTTTAGCTCCAGCTTGACTAGGTCATATCATTCTGCTGCAATATTTCATTTACTTTTGCTTGCTACAGTCTGAGATAACTTTCATCTAGATGTGAAAACCTCAAACAGGGGTTCGTCCGCAAAGCTATTACCTAATCTGATAATTCTTTAGGAACCATGCACTATGTTTCCATGAGCCAGAGTTGAGTTAAGATTGAGTTAGCGTTAAGTTTTGCTGGCTGAGTTAACTTGATCCTGTTTCCATGAACGGCTTGAGATGAGTTGACAGCTGAAATATTTCATACATAATAGCCTGATTTGTGTTGATTAAAACACCCATCCGCACTATTCTAACTAATACTTATACAAAACCCAACTCAACTCGACTGGTTTCGTGTGGTTAACATGGATTTAACGAAACTCGTTTTCATGAGCAGTAACTCGGATTCAATTCGAATTGAACTCTGCATGGAAAAATAGTACTGGTTGGCTTCAATCGATGGTCTATCATGGGATGTGATGGGTTAAAGTCGTGTGGAAGCATACACCCAACGTTTCAGTTTATTATCAGATATATGTATGCCTTTACTTTCTTGAACACCTGTATTTACCCTTCCGGGCCCTCATTACTTAAGAACTTATCGAACAGTACAACCCTTATATGATTCCATATCAAAGCGAATATATCAGAACCTTTCTTTTGCATAAACGAATGCTTAATTGTAGCATTTCTGAGTTACTTAGGGAAGGTCTTAGAAAGAGAAAAAAAAATAGTTTTACTGCTGCAAGTATTCAATTATTTATTGAAACATACAATCTAATAGAGCAAATATTCGGATTGGTTTTGGAAGCATTGAGAAAGTTTCTCGTTCAATGCCTTGACTTTTTCGGAAGCACTAGAAAGAGCCTTTCCATTGCATTGTTTGGCTTGGGCCATGATAGCACTTGCCCTTTCACGAGATACTCGGAGAGCATCACGGCTTCCAGTTGCGACTCCATTAACAAGTTTCTTCAATTCGTCCATTTTCTGTAAAAAAAAATCAAGAATCAAAATAGAACAAATTAATAGGACAATAAAAAACATACCTCTCCGAAAATGCATTTGGTAGTCTTGATTGGATTCCAGCCAAGACAATCGGCAACCATATCACGGATTTGTCTAAGGTTAGCCCTGATAACTCCAACAGCTTGTCCAACATCTCGGCGGTATTCTTCATTAGACACCATAACGTCACCAGCACACTTCTTCAATTCGCTTCTGGTTTCCCTTTCGACTTCCTTGTATTCTGGTTCGAGTTTCTTAGCGCATTCAGCGTAAGCTCCGCCCTTCTTTTTCATTTCATCGATTTTCTTTTGAATTGCGCCCCTGGCTTCGTCAATTTTTTCCTTGGCTTTCATGACAAGATCACGGCCTTGTTCACGGAGTTTATTGGCCATAGCAGAGATCTTATCGGCAATTGTGTGGAATTCCTCGGTTGCCTTCTTAACAATCTCAGCGATTTTTGCACGAATTTGATCGGTGATCTTATTGCGAGCTTCAATTGGTTCTTCGATGTCATATTCGAATTCATCAAATGAAGCATGTGCCTGGCGAGAAGTATTTTTATTTTGTTTTTTAGATTTATTTAATTTAATTTTAATTTTTTTCTAAATGTAATAATATATCAAGAATTTGTTTAGCTTACCACAACGGCACAGAGGCCCAAAAGAACAAAGATTGCGAATTTCATTTTGTTTACAGTGGCTAATGATTTGCTCAAGAAATCGTTGCAACTCAACTAATGCTGAAACCGAATTGATTGCAACCTTTTATAGGAAAATTCTAGTCCAACAGATTTTCCAATAACATACCAGAAACTACTTTTTATCAGTAAATTGTTGTTATCTTCAAGTGAGTCTCACTAAAGAGCTCTCATCTCTGACAGCAATTAGTTGATCGAATTTGATTTGTAATTAAGAAAATTAGTCAAACGTAAGTTTCGTACTTTTTCTATGTGGGATTTTTTAAGGAGATCAAATCTTCCGCACTGTATAAGTATTCCTAAAGGAAATTGATATAACTGCGAAAATGACTGTCTGAAGCTTATATGGGATATCAACTGGACCACCATAATCTTATTGTATATATTGTCCGTTTAACCACCCTCTCATTAAGAAAGCGGCGCATATATTTTTGCTCGAAGAGAAAAGTATTAAATATTTATAAAAAAATATTGTTGAGTTCTACTTTGCAATAGTTGGAGAAGCAAGCATTTATTCGTAATATCGTAACTAACAAAAACTTAGATCGAGACCAGTAAATCAGCGCTTAGTAGAAAGATGTCCGGACTTGTGATCCACAAATCTTGTATTATCGACCAATTTTATATGATAGACTTAATTTTTTTAATTGTGGACAATTTTCTAGAACTAATCTTGTTAGTTCCACCATTAACAATTTTTATAATGGAACAAAACAAACAGCAGAAAAAATGGCCGCTTCTTACAAAATCAGAGATAAAAACTATTAAATAAATCTTCTCAGGTTTCACCTAAAATGATACCGCACCAGTATTTTACGGCAAACACCTGCGCTGTTACCTAATTTTTCTAGTTCTTTTGAAATTGGACAAAATTAAGTTTTCATGAGTCTTCGGTTCCTGTTACTGTTACCTTGAGATTGGTAAAATTGCCTGAAATTTTTGCATCCCCAAGATTCATCCGAAATCTACGTATGTTACTGTTACGAGAGGTATTATTGTTTGTACTATAGGAAAATGAACGCTTTACGCGAGCACGAGCAGGATGGCAGCTATTTTCTGGATTCCTTCAAGATCTCTGTGTCTGAGGAATTGTTTGTGGTGGATTAAACCATAATTGGCCTATTCCATTGTAACTTTTTAGTTCGAATCGAGCATCGACTTTTGAACCACAGTTCGATGGCGGCTCCTTGAGGCATCTTGAAAATTTGAAAAATAAAGCTTGGTAGAGGTTCTGTTTCTCAAGGAATGACACTGATTACGTAACTTATTCTAATTTACTTACTCAGTACATTTCGTATTTGAATGAGGTCGGTCTTGCGTACACATTTTGGAAGTTTTGGGGACTCTAAACGCAGCTGCGTGATAGATACTTATCATCGTTGAGTTTAGGAAACGTTGACAGTGTGCCTCCGTTGAAAGATGGCCAATCTTTTTGGTGACTTCTTTAAAACTGCCTACTGTCATAACCACTGTGATATTAGTTATAATGATTTTTCCCATTTGACGAAGCTTCCGCTGAATTCAAAATTAAAGACCTTTTGTTCGACGTAGCGTCTGTCTCTAAGTATATTACAATAGTTTTCCAAGCGGTCCGAATGGCATTTCTTCCACGCTCATAAAACATTGTGGAACGTCCATCTTTTCTGTTTTTGAGGCCAGTCCGTCCCTTTAACTCGTACACGAATTTGTCTGTCTGTATATTTCCTTTTTACTATATTCGACACTCTCGTAGACCCACTTTTCGTCATCACAACGAGCTGAAATTTGGCACACAGGTTCATGTCGCGTGACAATTGAATCTATCAAAATTTGAACCGGAAATTTCCATGGAAAACCCGGAAAATTGGGAAAAATCATTTGAAAATTTGGTACAAATTTGATTACTGATAAATCCGTTTCAGGAAAAATGCAGAGTTTTCCGATTTTTCCGAAAAAATTTTCCGGTAAAAAAGTTTTCTAAATTATGCAGGATCAAGTTCCCTATCAACTGGCATCATTACTTTCTCTCCGACAATGGTGAAAACTTGCAGAAAAAATCGAGGAAAATTCATGTAAAACGCTTTTCCGGAGTTTTTCCGACCAAGGAAGCGTTTGAGCGCTTTGCAACCTAAGTCAAAGTTGTAGAGCGATATGAGTTGCATAAAGTTGCTTTTGTGGAAAACTACATGGAAAACCCGGAAAATCATCTTAAATATTTTCATCGATATGATCAGTGATAAATCTGTTTCAGAAAAAATTCAGAATTTTCTAATTTTTCTGGAAAATTTTCCGAAAATTTCCGGAATTTTCTGACTTTTCCGGAAAATTTTCCCACAAAAAAATTTATAAGCTATGCGGAATCATTTTTTTCCCGTCCTACTGGCATCAATACCTTCTCTTCAACAATCATGGAAACTTGCACGAAAAATCGAGGAAAATTCATGTAAATTTTTAAATAAATTTCATAATAATAGGAAAAGTCTGTGGAAAACATGGAAAATCGGGAAAATTCATGTTATATGGGATCAAGTTGGAAGACAGTAAAAAAGCGCTGTTTAAAACATAATTTGAATTTCAGAAAACCGTGGCAGTACTTCAATGATTTGATATGTACTCGAAAGAATTTTGTTTTCGCATCGGCACCAAACATGACTTAAAATGTCGGTAATGATAAGCTGAACAAAAACTTCCAGGCAACCACGGTGCTGACTTCCAATCATCACATCGTAACTGCCTTCAAAATTTCAAATTTTTCGAAACCTCGGTAAACCGTAGTCCATGTTATCGAAACTGTTCGGATTGTGTTCGAAGTACGGTCAGTCGATTGGAAACTCTGGAGTCGTATGGACGCAAAAAAATTTCACTGCGAATATTCAAAAATGGCCTCAAAATAAAGAAGAAAGAAGGAATTATAAGGATAAATATAAGAAAAATTAAAAGAAAACGGAAAATTAAAAGGAAAACGGAAAATCAAAAAGAAAGTAAGAAACTAAAATTAAATTAGAATCAAGTAAAAATATAATTAAGTTCGGTTAAATTGATATTAGACAATTTAGTTAACGTGAAAAAGGCAGAAAATAAAATAAGTAAAAAACGAGTTTTCAAACAAAACTGAGGCCAAGCCGCATGAAAAAATAGAAAATAAACTTTTCTTCACACACAGAGGTGGACTCAAATTTTATTCGCTGACAATCACAGATATATTTCAGTATGATCAATAAGTGATTCGTGAAGAGAAAGAATATTCAAGAGAAATGTCCAATCAAAAAAATCAGAGTCCACCTCTTTGTGTGAAGAAAAGTTTATTTTCTACTTTTTCCTGCGGCTTGGCCTCAGTTTTGTTTGAAAACTCGTTTTTTACTTATTTTATATGTTATTTATTTAAGAAGGGCAACAAGTGCAACATTTTTGGTTTGTGATGTTTTGTACTTCCACTGCTGGGCTTTCCTACGCTCTTTTCAGCATGGCTTTATGAAATCTACTACGACCAATTTGTTAGAGTTTACTAATTACTGCATTTCGGCTATTGAAAACGGAAAGCAAGTCGATTGCATTTTCACGGATAAAGTAAAGCAGTAAAGCTTTTGACCGAATCAATTACAAAATTTTAATTCATAAGTTGATTTGTTTTTGATTTTCCTACTGTCTTTATCAATTGGCCTCTGATCATACGCAGCGAGTTATATTTCGTGAAGGTTTTTCTAAGCTAATAGATAATACTTCCGGCATTCCTCAAGGTAGCCATCTCGGACCACTCCTTTTTATTATTTTCATTAATGATGTATCTCTGATTTTGACTAATTCAATAATACTTTGCTATGCTGTCAATGCCAAAATCTTCCGCATTGTTTCTAATGAAAACGAGTGTGGAATTCTAAACGTGGACTTAGACATCTTTCATAAATGGTTCAGTTATACTTAAGATGGATGATTATTAACTAGACTTGTCAAAACCAAATTGAATGTTTTTCTTAATACTCGTATTTCCTTCGAGGATCATATTAACCCAATCGTTGCCAGGGCTAATGCCACTCTGATTTGGTTTGTAAAGATGTGGTAAAATTAGTTTAATGATACATTCATAACGATGGTCACTTACTGTACATTCGTTAGACCCATTTTTGAGTATGCCAGTCCGATCTGGTCTTGCTTATACTATGCTGTCTACATAAATCCCATTGAGGATGTGCAGCGGAGATTGGTTTGATTTGACCTGCGTGGACTACATGGGAATAACCATGTTATTCTTCCTCCGTATGTAGGCAGGCTTAACCTATTTCCATTGGATTCTCTTAAGAATAGATGGAAAACTTCAAAAGTTGTTTTTGCATTTAACTATATAAAAGGTTTGATCAATTCCCCTGAGCTCTTGAATGTTTTCAACATATCTGTTCCTGTACGATCCTTGAGAATCACGAATTTTTGTTGTTCCTCAGAATAGTACAAACTATGGCATGCACGAGCCAATTTAATCAATGTTTGGTCTGTTTAACCACCAGTTTGATTGCACTGAATTTCATCTTTCAAAACTCAAATAAGAGATCAGCTTAGTTAAAGTTACTTTCCTTTCTCATTATTATTGTTATGTATGCTTTTTGTAAACCCAGTTTTTAAATTATTGATGAAGTTATAAATAAATAAATAAATACGATGAAAGTAATTTACCTATCTAAATTAATCTTCGATATATTCCTATTGAATTTTTATAGGCAACTTCACCTTTTACTGCAATAGTACTATTAATTTTTTTTAATGATATCAATTCTTTTCCAGAGAGCGAATTTAAACACTGTGTTTGAGAGAATCCTTCACCTATCGCAAAGTTGACAACTGTAGCAGGCCCTTTGATCTGGTACTTTTGGTGATATTAGACTCTTTTGACAGTCGAACGATAGTTGAAATGTGTGATCATCTTGAGTTCTCAGAAGTTCCTAGAAAGCTTTAGATTTCAATCTATGTACATACTTTCAATTAGGGCTTTTATGTATTTTATCTGGGGCGTTCAGTTTACATCAATGACAGGTGAATTGAAGCTTATGTTGTAATCACGTTAGCCTTTTCGATGGTCTAACACGAATACCTTCAAATGTGGCACTCTTAACGCACAAATCATTGAACAGTTTCACCAAACATTTTATGAAAATCCATCTAAAATTACACAGGCTGAATTTATTCAAAAAAATTTGCCCAACAAGAACATCCTAAAACGAGTAGGAATTACACTTTCCAATGTGCTTTTATAAAAATTTTAAACTGTAGGCTCTCCTCTTTAATTTGACCTATTACACCATATGTGCTATCTGTATGACTTGAATAGGTTGTGAGCCAATAAATCCTTAACGGCTGCAGACACCACATATGTCTTATACATCTAATTAAAAAGTAGAGTCTACAGTTTCCAGTTTGTAATAAAAAAAATTACATTCACCACATTCAAACAATAGGTAGTTAAATCCGACATTTTCAGTTCAGACCACAATAACTCCTTAGAGGATGAAAAGTATGGGGCTAGTTGAGCAGTCGTTGGAAAGGTCATGAAGTTTTTCATACAATCAGCTTTAGACGGTGACCATCAGAGTTTCGAAGGTACAGGGTGTTTTGTAAAAAGCAATATTATTTTCTTAATCACCCTATAACCCCGAAGCGGTTGAGAACTGCCCCCTCTTGCGATAATTTTTTTTTGTTTTACTTCTATAACCTCCTGTTTTATGGATTACCGTAGATGACACACCCTGTATAAGGGGTACTAGACCTATGTCAAATTTTTTTTGGAATGATGTTCATGTTCCAGCCACTCTAACTCGTCACACATCATACTTAAATAAAAAGTGTTTATACAAAAAATGTAGGGAATTTAGTTTTCTTGAAATTTGTATAAGCTATTTTTGTTGTGGGATCAACCGTTGAGGAATTAATTTGAAAAAAAACCAATTTTTTGTACCTTTAATCAAAGATGGTGCACCGTGCAGCACTTCCCCCCATAACGGTGAAAACTTGGATTTTTCATTGGGGCCCGCAACTAAATAACAAAAATTACAACTACCCCACCTTTTTTAGGGTAGGGTTTGCAGCATTATTTCATTGGACAAGTCGTTGTAGCAAATTTTGAAGCAGAAGCCAAGTTTTAAGTAGGAAGGTTTTGCATTTTACCAAACCAAGGCTCTCTATTATACATGCCCTTATCATGCTAAATATTAAGCCCTACTTGTCGTTAAACACCCGATTAAAATAGTTGAAGTCTTCCCAGAAAATTTTCAACTGCCATATAATGCTGTGTTCCTTGGTACCGACCATTTTCTTCTAAAGTAGCCTCGATCTCACTACATATTTTGAGAGCATCAGGATATGGGCCTACAAATTTCATATGAAAGATTAAGCAGAGCAGTAAATATCTAGCTTGTACCAGGTAATGAAAGTAGTTTCAATTTAAGATGTTTAGAAATACTTGATAAGTTGCTTTCAAGGTTTGCAATTATTGTCACTGTTATGTATTACCTCTTGTAACTCTAATTAACTAAATTGAAATTGTCAATTAGTTAATTAATTTCGATAGCCGTGTGGTAAGTTAAAGATATTTTGAAAACAAATTTTGCTGATTATTATTTTTTTTTACCCATTGCACGCCTGTCTGTCTATAAAAGACATGTGATGGGCTCCGAATGCACAGTAGTACGTGATTCAATTTCTTGAATTTGTATAACTTGCAAATACTCGCAATGAAATTCGCAATCTTCTTCCTTTTGGGCCTTTGTGCCGTTGCTGTAAGAATACATACATTTCTTGGACATTTTTTCTTTAATTTTCTCTAATTTATATTTAACTTTTATCCCCATAATTTAAGGCTAATGCATCATGGGAGGCCTCCGAAGTCAATGTTCAATATATTGATAATCGTAATTCCGTAACGGATTCAATAAAAGAAAAAATCGAAGGATTCATCAATGTGATGACTAAGCAATTCGGTGTTGTAGCCTCTAAAATTAAGGCCATCATTCAAGATGTTAACGATCAAGCTGGCTCTCTTGTTATGAAAGCTAAAGATAAGGCTAATGGTATCAAATCTGAAATTCAAGGAAAACTCAAGGAAATGAAACAGAAAGGAGGTGAAGTGGCTGAATGTGCTAAGAAACTAGAACCAGATTATTGGAAGGTCGAAAAGGACGCTATGGATGAAGTGAAAAAGTGTGCTGGTGAAGTATATGTTGCTTCTGAAGAGATGCGCGAAGATGTTTCACGTGGTATGTCTGGTATTAGTAACAGCATTCGAGATTTCCGTGACTTGGTTGCTGATTGCCTTGGCTGGAATCCAATCAGTAGTGTGAAATGTGTTAAAGAGAAGGTAACTAATTGAAACTACTATATATGTGTAGGTATATATATGTATTTGAAATAATAATACTTTATTTTTTAGGTCGATGAATTCAAAAAAGTCTTTAATGAGCTTCTTTCAAACATCAGTGATGCCCTACATGCTGCTCAGAGCAAATCTGTTGAAATCATCAAATCCGCTCATGAGTGCAATGCTAGAGCTCTATCAAAAGCAAAGGCACGCGTTAATGATTTGAACCAAGCTCTCGCAAAATGCTACAAATTCGACGATGAATACTACTATTATTAAATGAAAAATAAAAGTACTTAGCGCAATAGAGAAATAAATGTTTGTGTTGTTTTTGGGTTTGGGGTTGGGCAGGATCAATTGAAATTAAAATTTATTGGGCACTGAGACAAAAATTTAATTTTGAATTTTGTTTGAAAATAAAATTTCACTTCATATTGTTAGTAATTATTTATACTATTCGCAAAATTCTGAACAACAATAATACAGACTTATTATGATCACATATATATCTTCCTACTACAATTCTATTTGTCCATTCTAAGTTCACTGTAAGATAAGAATCTAACTTCACTCTACGACAATAAGTTGTGATGCGACATTTAACCCAAATGCTAGATTGCCGTTCTTGCTATTTTTGTGTCGTAGATATATTCAGAACACGGTAAAAATGTGTGTCATAATTCTAAAGGGTGGACCATAAATAAGTTACGTATTTACAAATTCAATTTAGATTTCATTAATAAGCTATTCTTCAGTTTTTTTTTTCAATAATATATAAACATGGAAAACTTCTTTTGTGTAACAGTGTACAATAATCCCACGATATACTTATTCACTATTTATATTACAAATATTAATGTAAAAAAAATATTGAATAATTTCCAATGAGTTTTCATAAAATGTTTGGTGTCTTGTGCGTTATGAGTACCGCACTTGAAGGCATTTGTGTAATGCCCACAGTTAGGTAATTTTTATGGACAGACCGAGACCACGTTGTCACGTCTGCAATCATCGAAAAGGGATGTTTTTTTAGAATAATTATGTCATACATCTTATCTTATTCTACTTATTCCTTCCTCACAATTTAAAACATCCGAATTAATTTTCTAGGTTAATTAAACAATTTGTGATATCGCATAATTTTTTAAATTCCATTTTTCGTTACTTTATTACAGTAGCCAGACTGAGTGATCTTTCACGTTAGAAGAAAACTGATCTGTTAAAAATTTAAATACATTTCAATCGCCATTTCAATTGTGCCAAAAATATGGCAAGTTTTTCTTTAAAGTTATCTTATCCTTGTGACCCATTTGTGACCCAGATTAATAAGAAAACAGTCCGAATTGCTACATAATAATTTGAGAATATGTGGAGTGACACATTTTTCGGTCGAAATCATTTTATTTATTTATTTATTTTATAAGTTCAAATGATAACATACAGAAAAAATCCATTTAAATAACTACCGTCAAATAAGAAAATGCTTAGTTAGTAGTACAAAATTAAGAAGAAGAAAAAAAAAACTAAAAAGTAAGCTCTAATTAATCAACATAGGTATAAATAAAGTAATGTTAAATGTATGAGAAATAGTAATAATAAAAAATAATAAGAATAAATTTATAAAGGAAAGAAAAAAGAGGAAAAAGGACAAATTCTATAAGTACTAAAGCAAAAGGTTAATATAAAAAGACAATTTAACTAATTCATACAGAAAAGAAAAAATTTCAAATTTTGAGAAGGACGCAAATAATAGAAGAATTTATTAAATGTTGTATAAAACAAATTTTGTCTTACAGAACTATAATTAAAACGTATATTCAAAAGAGCATTTAGTATGTAATAATACAAATTTAAAATTGTGGGAGTATCGAAAGAATACACTTTATCTCACTCAATATTAAATGTTTAAATTGATAGAGCCTATACTAACTGAAAATATCTATATGGTTAAAGAATTCATTGTGATTATTTTGAGCTCTATACAATGGTGACTTAGTACTTAAATTTATTTTAGCGGTCGCCAAACGAAATGTTGAAGCCGGAATTCGTGATGATCTTGAGGATATATGGAAATTTATTTTGGCAAGCAGCTGCAGACTATCGTGATATCCATGTAAAATTTTGTACAAAAATATTTCATCCATGCCATTGCCAGCTGCTCATTTCTCTTATTTTTGCATATAGCTAGTTTTGCATATGATCGCCTCATTTGAACAAACCAAGTCTTTGAGTTCCTACGTGAAAAATAAGCTCTTATTATAAAAGCTCCTATGATGTTAAATATTAATTAAAATTACTAAAGTCTTCCCAGAAATTTTCCACCTGGCAAATAATGCTGTGTTCCGTGGTAGTGACCATCTTCTTCTAAAGTAGCCCCACACATTTTGAGAGTAAAACATGTGAAAAGTAAGTGTTCCTGAAAGCATTCGGTTTCGTTTAAGTTGGTTTGATTTATGCCGGATTAGAGAGATTCAAATTATATCCTGTCCGTCCGGATATGGGCCTACAAATATTACATGAATGATTAAGCAGAGCTGCGAATTTCTAGCCTGTACCAGGTAATGAAAGTAGTTTCAATTTAAGATGTTTAGAAACACTTGATAAATTGCTTCAAGGTTTGCAATCATTGTCACTGTTATGCATTACCTCTTGTAACTCTAATTAACGTAATTGCAAATGTTAATTAGCTAATTAATTTGCAGTAAAATATATTTTGAAAATAAATTTTGCTGATTATATATTTTTTGTTTCTTTAAAGAAGTCACGCAATATTGTCTTTCTATAAAAGACTTGTGATGGGTTGAGATTGCACAGTAGTTCGTGATTCAATTTCTTGAGTTTGTATAAGTTGCAAATACTCGCCATGAAATTCACAATTTTTTTCCTTTTGGGCCTTTGTGCCGTTGCTGTAAGAATACATACATTTCTTGGACATTTTTTCTTTAATTTTCTCTAATTTATATTTAACTTTTATCCTCATAATTTAAGGCTAATGCATCATGGGGTGTCTCCGACCTTAATGTTGAATATATTGATAATCGTAATTCTGTAACAGAAGACTTCATCAAGGCGATCGCTAATGAATTTCGTGTTGTAGTCTCTAAAATTAAGGTCATCATTCAAAATAATAACGATCAAACTGCCACTCTTATTAAGAAAACTAAAGATAAGGTGAATGGTATCAAATCTGAAATTCAAGGAAAACTTAAGGAGATGAAGCAGAAAGGAGTTGAAGTAGCTGAATGTGCTAATAAACTGGAGCCAGGCTATTGGAAGGTCGAAAAGGAGGCCTTGGCTGAAGTGAAAAACTGTGCTGGTGAAGTATATGTTGCTTCTAAAGGGATGCGAGATGGAGTTACACTTGCTATACTTGGTATTAGTGACAGCATCAAAGATTTCCGTGACTTGGTTTCTCATTGCCTTGGCAGGGATCCAATCAGTAGGGAAAAATGTATTGAAGAGAAGGTAACTATTATGCAATATATATTTGTAGGTACATATATGTATATGTATACTTGAAATAATGACACTTTATTTTTTAGGTCGATGAATTCAAAAAAGTCCTTAATGAGCTTCGTTCAAACATCAGTGATACCCTACGTGCTGCTCATAAAAGATCTGTTGAAATCATTAATTCTGCTCATGAGTGCAATGCTATAGTTCTATCAAAAACAAAGGCACGCATTAATGATTTGAACCAAGCTCTCGCAAAATGTGACAAATTCGACGATGAATACTACTATTATTAAATGAAAAATAAAAGTACTTAGTGCAATAGAGAAATAGGTGTGTGAGTTGTTTTTGGGTTTGGGGAGGATCAAATGAAATTAAAATTAATTGGGCACTTTTTTGTCGTTAGGTGAGACAAAAATTTAGTTTTGAACTTCATTTGGTTACCTGTTTGAAAATAAGATTTCTTGTAACATTATTTACTTTCAGAGTACACTGTAAAAAATGTGCACATTTGTTGCGACAAAGCTTAGGTATTTTTCCCTAAAATGTTGGGAATATTCCCAACAATGTAGAGAATACTCGCTACATTTTAGGGAATATTCCGTACATTTTAGGGAAAAATATATAAGCTTTGAGGCATCAATTGTGTACATTTTTTTGCAGTGTACTCTGAGCTCTATGAACATGTATCTTTATTATTGCTCAGAGTGCTCAAACACATTGCAGGTAGACCTCTGAACACTTAGAGCAATCCGTCAGTAATACTACTAGAGCCAGAGTCGTCTTTACGCATTGGCTAGTTGGGCCTGGGCCCAGGACCTTGCGATCCATGAGCTCTTTGGCCACTGTTATAGTTGACCAACCGATGGGCAAAAGCTATGAATATTCAATAGCTCTTCATAAGTCTTGAAAAACTTTTCAACTTGTGGTTTATTGAAAGCCTGAGCCCTGGCCGCAGAAAAGGGTTCAGGTGTACGCAGGGAAATGCCCTTATTTGTTTTCAGAAAACCGCTCCCACTCCTGTCCAGCTCTTTCCTTTTTTAAATTGAAATTATGAGAAAAGCCATTTTTCTCTGCTAATTGGAAGACAAGCTTCTGAGCTCCTTTACGAGTCAACCCAAAAAGTCGAGCTTCTATAAATTTCAAATGCTCAACTAAGGTCCTCTCAATGGCAGAAGGAAACGTCAGCTTATATCTTCCTAAGGCTTTGGTATTACGCTCTAAAATTTTGTTCATGACTAATGCATTCCTTCTGAGAGTAGCCTGAGGGACACCAAATGTTTTAGCTGCTAATAGCCAGCTCATTTTTGTTTTTGTTGGACAGCTTCAATTGCCGTCTGCATTGATACATGACTCCAGGATTGTCGATCAGTTTTCCTTTTATAGTCTCGTGGCATTCTGTCACTAGTAACTGCAAATATAAGTCAAATTATTCTTTCAACCCAGACATCTACACTTCAACGGAAAGTGTACCGGTAAGTCATTTTGCCCCACAGTATTCAAATAATATAAATACATAGGAAATTTAAAAAAAATTAGTTATTTGTGAAAAAACATGTTCATCTCATAAAAAAGTAACAACGTAGCGATTTAATAACAATTAAATAATATGAGAAGCACTACACTTTCGAAAAATTGAAAGAAACTTATCTGAATGATAAAAACTTGTGACACGTGTTTCCCGGTTTTCTCTTGCTGCACTTGCGCGAATAAGTGGGCTGCTGTGATGTTTTCATAGTTTGGTAAATATTGTTGGTATCACGTAATTCGATATCAAATGGAGTGTTAAAGCCAGCGAATTTCGAATTTAGGTCAATCTAGAGAATACCGAGAATATATTTGGGTGAGAGTTTTGGTAAACTAAGTTCTTCTCTCTATTCTATGCAACGGTCTCTAAATGATATTGTATAATCGGAAGAACCGCTTCTGCGCTCTGCTTCATTTAAGTACTACAATTGATAAGAATTTAGATTGTGTATGCGTTTATTTCGAAGAACTTTATAGATCTTCTTATTTACATCTATGTATGTAACTGAGTAGCTTTCGCTCGTTTTTGGTGACGGTTACGCATCTCACCAGCAGCATAAGCATCACCTGGCATCACGCTGTGTATTCGAACTGCCTTGCGCTATTATTTTCAGAGTTCAGTTGTTATGCCTAGATACCGCGAGTAATTTTCACTTTAGTAGCTTTGGAAACATAACAACGTACCGACCTATAGCACTATCTTTGAGTTCTTTGAGCTCCTGTTATCCGAAAACATAATTCAAAAAATACTCTGTTCATCCAATTAATGCGAAAAGACAGAAATTAGGTGAATATCATCATCTACATAATATGTTGAAAGCAGAATACTGCAGTATAAGGCCGGCAACATTTAACTATATATTGAGTAAAATAAAACAATTATACAGATAGATCCAACGGTTCTTACCACGATTTTACCAGAAGAAAGGCGGAAACGCAATTTTTGAATATTCATTTTCTTCATTATAGGCAGAAAACTGATAAGGAAATTATAGTCCCATCCGGCTTTTCCACATCTATTTTTGTACGAAAACTTTACTTCATCTAAACAACTGCCTCTCAAAAATATAAATGAGCCCATGGCAAAAAAGCACTGGCACCAGCAGCAGCCAGCAAGCATGTCTGGCGTTTGTACGATTTTTATCTCGTAACCACTCCATTTACCATAAAATCATTCGAATTGCTGGCGACAGCTGGCGCTAGCTGGCGTTTGTATTACTGGCGAGATGGGTAACCGCAGCCTTAGGCTGTTTCATCAAAACGTGTATACTGCTACAGCTTAGCACTCTCCATGTTTATTATCTGACACATTTGAGTCGCTGGCTTCGTGCGTATATGATCACTGCTTTTTGTGGACCTTATATTACTTTCTGGTAACTAGTTGCGATCTTTCAAAAATAATCTTGAAAAACGAAGGACTTAGTGTTTTACAGAATAACTGTCTTTTCCTTGCGAATCATATTGATATATTAGTTGGAATATCTATTTCACAGCCATTATAAGACATTCTGATCATTGCTATTTTTACGCATGGATTCGTAGACCAAGTGATGATCAGATTTTGGGTACTGAAAGTAGACTATGGGAATTATTTCAAATTCTATACATGGCTATAAATTTTCACACAAAGTAACATATAAAAAAAACGTCGTTGTGAATGTATAGGGACAGTATTTCTAAAATTTCCTCCATTTTTTTATGGTCTACTTTCAGTAGCCAAACTCTACATGGTAGTCCGAGAAAATTCTTATATCCATGTAAGCATAATACAGAAAACTCTGCCTGGCTTATATCCTAGACACACGGAACAGATCAATGATCATTGGCGGAGCAATGATCATTGCATAGCTCGTGTGTTATTGCATCATTGGCGCAATGATCATTCGTTTCGTCATTGCACCAATTATGCTTCCACAAGCTCATTCGTTTGAAATTATTCAATACTTGTCAATCCTTTTGTCGATAAGTGCGCTGAAAGTTATTGCAAAATTAGCTGATTTTCCAGCCATCACTGTCAAATGTCATTTCGGAAATTTGCTGATACATTTTTCAAGGTAAGTTTTGAATATTTTACAAAACGAATTATTGAAAAAAATTTCTCACATTATATATTTAATACAAGGCTCTAATCAATTTTTCATAAATTACTACACAATTCACAGTTTTTAATTACAAAATTGAGAACTGTCATCTGTCAAATAGAATTACTGTCAAGATATCGTGTGCGTGCCTTACCAAGCAATGATTTTTCGATCAATTACGTAATTGGAGCAATGATCATTCTAGCGCGTCGTGTGCCTAGGATAGAATCATTGACGGAGCAATGACCATTGCATAGCTCGTGTGTAACTGCATCATTGGCGCAATGGTCATTCGTTTCGTCATTGCACCAATTGTCATTTCTTTTAGCGATAAGCGTACTTTCAGTGGTGAGGAACTGCAAATTTTGGAAAAATCAGCTGATTTTTCAGCCATCATTGTCAGATGTCATTTGTGAAATTGGCTGATACATTTTTCAAGGTAAATTTTGCATGTTTCCCAAATTATTGAATTCTTTAAAAAAAATTTCATACATGGAAAAAAATTTTCATACAATGGAAAAAGAGACGAATGAAAAAGAGACGAAGAAAAAAAAAACGAAGAAAAAAGCAAGATTATAGAAAACTGCTGAAAATTATAAGTTGTGCGAGCTGTGGCGCATTTATAAAAAAGATCTGAGAAAGGCACGAAGTAATAGCCACATATACGCGGATATGTTTGTGAAATTTAAGGATATGGGAGTAATCGCCAGTATGCAAAAGTGACACATTTAACGGGTCAAATTTAGTCTGTCAAATCTAATTACGTGAAGACCGTCATTGCCGTGTGCCACCCCAAAACAGGAATAATCATTGATCCAATTACGTAATTGAACCAATGATCATTGATATGTCCCGTGTGTCTAGGGTATAAACCATTTGATTGCTGAATAACTAAACCGACTTACGGGATTTTCCCTTTACTCAAAATATGGTATTCGGACGGGGATTCCTCTTAGCGGCAATTTACAGTATCTTCCAATTTGCAATCGGCGTGGTTCCCGTGCTGTGTTTGAGATTGTATTTTACGTTATTATTCCTATTGATAGCTCAAAGTAGTTTAGAAAAGAATTTCTGTTAGATGACCTCTTTTTTATCCTAAAGTGCCCTAAGCCCCGACGTGGCTAGAGACTTCTGATGTTCAATACAGAATATAATATTTTTGAAAATTTCTTACCAGTTTGGGTTAATTGTGTACTACGGTTAAAACTACGGTATCTGAAGCGTAATATGTATGTGAAACTAGGGGGTAGTATGGAAATTTCATATTAAATTCTACATCTTGATATGCATATCAAGGGTAAATAATGAGAAATTAGAAACGAAACAAAAAATTAATCGTCATTTTTGGCAAAGGTAGAAATAAATTTTCTATTTCCAAAATTTTTTTTTCAACACGAAGTTAATTTGTTTTTTACATGTTTCTCCTACGCAAAAAAGGACATTTGTAAAATGAGTTGGCAAGATTAATTTTTTTTACAAACAAAGTATCGTCGACTTGTGTCTACATGAATATATAGTTAATAGCTTTAACTTTCGTAGTGAATTTTATTTAAGGATCATTAATTCTTATACTATAGCTCTTGGACTCAACATAAAAATGTGAATATTTTTTCTTGATTTAACAAGAACCCAGTCATCGGCTTTTAGAGAGATTGGAGTGATCCATCAAAATTAAAAGCAAATTCGTTTTCATTCTGATTTTTTTACAAATTGGATTCGTTGTTAGTTCCTTAAATGTCAGTACTTGATTCAGTGACTTCAGTCTAATTTTGTATAATTTTAACTGTAATCACTCATGCTATTTTGGTTACTTTTTTTTATTTTTACGAAGTTCAGCAGGATTTAGTTTGACAGCTTCCAGAAGAAGATTTTCAAAAAAGCAAGCTCTTTATGACTCAGGGCGTAGAATACTTTAAACCAAGATGTGGTTGTTGAGCACTTGATAATGATAGAATTGTAGAAAATCATATTATTGATGATTCGTGTGCTTCGACATTCTAGACCCACTATTGCTTGTGAGTGAAAGGAAAATGGTTACAGAATATTAAATATTATAATTATTGTATGATAAAAGTAATATGATTTCTTTTGGGAATGTAGATAAGATATACAAAATTACAATATAGATTATCTAGTAATACTTTTGATTGTTTCTAATACCAAAAGGAATGTCCTAAAAAATAATCGAGATGACCAGCATTCATAATATACTACTGTACTAGAATGAAAGCTTTGCCCGATAGAGAAAAAAATTTCATGATATCAGCAAAAATCATTAGATCAACAGCTCATATTTGAAATCTTTACAAATATTTTGATTCAGTGCATTTCCATTATTATGTAACTTCGAAACTACATCTAAACTTAACTACTCCTATAAAAATCTAATTGAATTAATTTTTTTTTCAGATTAATTATCTTCCGATATAAAAAAATTGATATTTTTAGGCATATTCCGTATTTCGATTGTTTTTTGATAACAGAGAATATCTTTTATTTTGAATTTATTATAAGTCAATCAAGATAAGAAATTTTCTAATTATTTTAATCTTTTCTCTCTGAACTTATGAAATCATAGTGTTAAACGATAGCAACTATACTCAATATACTTCTAGCAAATTAATTTGTTAATTAGAAAACAATACTTGAGTTTTTTCTAAATGTGCGGTATCTATAATTGCTGGTAGTAATCAAAGTACAATCATGAAATTAGTTTGTTTTGTATACCTAAGTAACATAAAAATAAAATTAAAAAAAAACATGTCAAAATGTTTTTGTGGGATTAGATTAGGGATTAGAACATTGATCGACTCCGTTTTCACTGTTATAGATATCCCAGTAGCGAATCTGTTTTTAACTTCACAAAGTACTAAAAATTCATCTTAGTGGCATCCTCTGGATAGCCAAATTCTTATACTTGAGCCACAGATATATTCATATAAACGATTTTCACGTTACATGTTGAATTGTTTATTAATTTTGAAAAATTTACACAATACACTACATTTACTACTATTTACAATATACTAAACTATCGCATTCGCAAATTCTTGCAAATAGTTCAAATTCAAATTTATTATAGGCTTAACGTACAATAAGATTACAGATCTTTTTAGTACAAAGAAAATTGAACTAAGTACCTTACTAAAAACTTAATCTAAAAACTAAGGAAAATGTATGGGTGAAATATAAAAATAAGACAAAAAAGAAGGATTTGTATAAAACATATGGAGATGTAAAATATAATATTAACAAACATAACAACAAACTAAAATTACATAAACTAGGTATATACTAGATCATTGCCAGGACCACCGCCTACATAACGAAAGCATTTTTTAAGTCGTGTCAATCTAACTCTGTGCCATCAATCTCCAGAACCTATCGGTTGAGCCCACACGCTAAGCATCAGCTGGTAAATTATTCCAGGCACGAATAGCTCGAACAAAGTAAGAGTCAGCCATTATGGAATGCTGAAACCTTGTTATCAATAAGTTAAAATGTCTGCCAGGGCTTAGAAATTCTAGCTGATCAAAAAGATACCGAGGCTTTTTGGAATGTATAATTGTATGAAGGTATGCAAGAAGCCTATGCCTTAAATATTCCAGCAGAAGGACAACCAATTAAAAGGCTACTAAAACACGAATCTCGTACAGTCATTGAATGCAACTGTTAGTTTCATCGAACATACAAAATCCAAATGCGGGAATAATAAACAGCTTGCTGTAAGATAGGGTAGAAGTAGTGACTTTACTAATATTGAACGAATGCAAAAAGGTAAAATTGCAGAAGACAAATACAACTGCCGAAGACAACCATAAACTTTTCCCAACATATGACTAATCTGATCACAACATTTCATCCGGGAGTTGACAAATACCCCTAAGTTTCACACAGGATCAGTAAATTCTAGTAGTTGCTTATCCAGAAATACAGGCGTTAAATCAGAAACTTCAATCGATCGTCGATAAAATGGAATGCATTGGGATTTTCGGGGGTTGTTCAGTTATAAACCTGTATTAGTCGCCCAACTCGAGATATTCCTCATGTCAGAATTTAATCGATCGATACAATCCTACAGTAGACCAATGGGACGAGCAATATATAACTGTACATCATCAGCATATATATGAATTTTACAATCCTCAATAACCTCAGGAAGGTCATTGATATACATGCTGAAAAGCAAAGGCCAGAAAATAGAATCCTGAAGCACACCACGAGTTAGAGGCAAAGCATAAGAAAAACTGCCTCGAATTCTTACACTGTGCAACCTACCAAACAAAAAACTGCAAATAAGGGAAACTGCAATTGAATGAAACTGAAAGTTAGTAGCCAACTTAGCACATATGTAATTTAGAGAAAAATCAAGTAGAACAAGGACACATAACTCATCCTTATCTAGCGAGCTGCGTATATCGGTTGTAACTCTTAAAAGAGAGTCGTTTTGTAACTATGCGAGTTGCGGAAATTAGATTGACATGACTTTAGCAAGTTATTGGTTTCCAGATATTGAACGATTTGGTAGGTCAAAAAAATTTTCCACCACTTTGGATAGAAAGCATAACAGGCTGATTGGCCGGAAATGCCCAGGATCTTTGTCTTTATTGGTTTTAGCCACCGATACAACTGTAGCGATTTTGATACTAGAAGGAAACCGAGCAGTAGTGATGCATTGTATTGATAATATTAATAATAGGGTGCAGTATCCAAGGTAAAAGAATTTTTATAAATTTGGGACAAATGCCATCAGGGTCCGTTGCTTCTAACTTAATAGCTCTAATCACAGCAATAACTTCCTGAGCTTCAACACATCTAAAACAGAAAGCTGACAGATCATCACGGCTTTTTGAGATTTTTGATTTTTACAAAAAAACCAAACACTTTTTCAGCATTTGAAGTGAAGAGTTTCTAATATTTTGCCGAAGATTTCAAATCGATATCATAAAAATTGTGGAAAATAGAAAGGCCGAACAAAATGCTTGCAAATTTATTCAGCCTTAAGATTGATATACAATTAAAGGTTATTTTACTTTCGCATGTCCGTCTGTCGTCTGTTTACTTAGAGAACTGAAATTTTATACACAGCCTTTTTGAAAAAAAAAGCAAATTTAAGTTCGAAAGTGGGATAAGTCCTTCCTAGCATTGCCATAAAAAATTTCGTTTTTTACTATATATGTGGACATTGTCTGAGAACGCGACGACATATAGAGATGAAATTTTATACACGTCGTTTTCATAGAAATACTAAACACAGTATCAAAAATAGAGTAAATCGGGCAATCCCTTTTTGGTGCTGCCATATGAAAACTTAAGTTTATTACGTATACGGTGAAAGCCATCAGTCCTAGACGTTTTTATTGTACTGAAAAGTTCTTCGAAATCCGGTTTTATTGTCAGACAAATCTTTAAGGCTGCATTCACACCGGACGTTTCAATAATCCTTTATTGATTTATCAGAGCTGCTGATTAAATCATTTTGTTTTACTGTGAATGAAAAGAGAATGAAAGAGAGTAGCATTTGCCAATATTCTATCGATTTACTAAACTCTCCTCTTTCTACTCTTAATATACAGTTCTTCAACATTTACTTCAGCCAATTATCTATAAATAATTCAGTGTAATATCGGTAGGAAAAAAAAAGTTATACGCAATAGTCAGAGCCTCTCTTCCTTATTGAAATCTTTATATACGTTCCCAGGAATCGTGCTAATATTCAATTAGTTTGCGTTTATAAGACGGTTGTAAGAAATGATTCCATAAATTCCTGGTGACTTATGTGGTGCATAGGATTGAATAGTTGTTTTCTTTCAAATTTCCTATATATAAGAGTATCGAGTAAGTGGATGAGTTCTAATAAAGTGAAAGCTGTAGGAACCGTTTAAAATTTAGCGACTTAAGTGCAAATCTGCGGGCATCTTGTTATAGTTACTAACCATCATATTCCATTAGATTGGCATCATAATTAAACAAAATTTTAGTGGAATAGTTAAACACAATTTTCTTAAATATTAGAGCTCGTATGAAGGATCCAGAACGATTTTACCAAAACATTCAAAAAATAAAAAAATCGAATAGTAAAACCAATAAGAATCTCGAAATGATCGGGTATTCTTAAAAAAAAACAACTCTCTCTAATGGTTCCAGTTTTGTGTAAATAGAACGGTAAACCGGAATTTCGGTAAAATGGATAAAAGGAAACCTTTTTGCTTCCCGAATATCAACAAAAATTAGTTCTTCAGCACATAAATCGACCTGTTCCTGGGCATGACTCCTTGTATTCATCGGAAGGGACTTAACAGTTTTTATTAATTCTTCAAAGTGTTTTTTTTTTCTCTTAAGCAAAAATCGATGGATTAATTAATAAAAAAAGAAGAAAAAAAAATAACGAAAAAAACTACATTTATGACAAAGACAGGAAATTACGAAAATTTTCTTCGTTCTTAGGGACTGCTCGATTGTAAGGGAGGACTAGAGCGTTAGCACAACATAAAGATACAGGAACGAATGAACCTAATTGGAAGGAAGTAATTATAAGCTTCAGGTGATTGACAGGCTGAGGCGACGCCGTTAATATTTTAGTTCCAGGTAAAAAGAAGAAGGCCACAACAACAGCATCCGCAATTGGGATCAAATTACGCCATGGAAATCCTGGAGCTCGCTGAATGTAGTATCCAACACCCAAGGACAAATTCTCCGGCTGCGTATATTATCTTTTCTGCGGTTTTTAACAGTTAATGAGTTGGAACTGATGTTTAGTTTTCAATGTTTTACAGTAAGTCCTCATGACTTTGAGAAAAAAGGATACCACAGACAAATTGCTTAGTTGAGATTAATAGTTGTCTATATGCATGCGCAGTCCGGTTTTCATTCAGGATTTTTGTGAAATTTTTCACAAAGAAAAGATCAATGCGGTAATGGATCATGGGAATTTAAAATCAGTTGACCATGAATTGTTTTTTTTTGTTATGCAGTCGTTTTTTGTGGCTTTTGCGTTGATGGCTGGGAAAGAAAGTGTAAGTTTGCCTTTTTCGTATTCTAATATCAAAATTTTTGATTATTTCAATTGAACCTATGTATAGCCCGTTCAAAAGTACATAGAGTCATTAAAGAGTCTTTAAGTATTTATATTTGATGTGAATTACTACAAGGAATAGGGCCAAGTGGGCACTCTTCTAAAAACGAACTTCATTCTACTTAAAACGTGGAAGAAAATATGTAGTTGGAGAAGAGTTAAATCTATGAAGGTTTACGTTAAAAGCTGTTATAAGTAGAATAATGCTCTCATAATTTTGGCAAGTTCTGTGAGGTATACAAAAGTTTTTGACAGTTAAAAAGAATTTTGGAATAAGATTATTATTTAATTATATTATATATATATATATATTATAATTTAAAATCAGTTTACCATGAATTGTTTTTTTTGTTATGCAGTCGATTTTTGTGGCTTTTGCGTTGATGGCTGGGAAAGAAAGTGTAAGTTTGCCTTTTTCGTATTCTAATATCAAAATTTCTGATTATTTCAATTGAACCTATGTATAGCCCGTTCAAAAGTACATAGAGTCATTAAAGAGTCTTTAAGTATTTATATTTGATGTGAATTACTACAAGGAATAGGGCCAAGTGGGCACTCTTCTAAAAACGAACTTCATTCTACTTAAAACGTGGAAGAAAATATGTAGTTGGAGAAGAGTTAAATCTATGAAGGTTTACGTTAAAAGCTGTTATAAGTAGAATAATGCTCTCATAATTTTGGCAAGTTCTGTGAGGTATACAAAAGTTTTTGACAGTTAAAAAGAATTTTGGAATAAGAACTTGGAGAAGCTCAGAGCCTAGTATGCCTCTTATGCACTCAAGAATATTTGCCATCCTTTTAATATCATCTTCATGAGTGAATCCTTTGATTATTATGCATGTTCGCTTACTGATATCAACATTGACTCAGCGTTTACTAGAAATGCTACCTCCTTCACGGACCTTGTTTCGCAGTGCTTATTCCAGAAAATTTTCTTTCATAAATTTGGCCCTGTAACTGCTTAATATAATCCCTGAATATATTTCCTCTTTCCCGGTTCTTTAACTAGACCGAAATTATGGTCAAGAAGAGCTCACTCATCAAGCACGAGTTTAAAATTAGTCTGCTTGATCAAAATCTGAGCATCGATTACACAATATTCTACAGATAGACATCGTTGATAACATTTTAAATTTTTATATAAATTTTGATGGATGAGATTCAGATGGATTCAAACGAACTCAGACGTTTTGGAGATTATGTCAAGTTTTGTGAACGATTTTCTGATCATATGGATAATTATCTGACTTTGAGCTGTTTTGATTGCCATGCATCTACTTTGCAATTATACATAATTCATTTGGCTGATATCCGACTGGATTTTGATGGTTTTGATTACCTGAAGACTTTTCCTATTGATAATTTACTACCTGATGTTTTTTGAGTAGTTAGCAATATTCATGATTTTATTAAATTATCATTTGAGCTGTCAAAAATATCATCAAACTTTTTTGAGATAAAGCTTAAAAACGATGGCTTTGAAACTTTGGATAATATCGAAGAGATTATTTGCTATTTGCTATAGTCATAATGCTCAAAGACACTTTCAAATTCTATCGGTATGGTACTGTATCCCTCATTTTTATTTCAGACTTTTGAAGTTTTTGAGTAATTTATTCCAACTGACCATAATATCCATAATAATTTATGTAACAACAGATTACAGGATATCAGAATAGAAGGGAAAATACTGGTTCAGGAAGGAAACTAATCCTAATAAATATTTTCAGAATAATTCAGATCTGTGAGGATCTCGAGCAATCCTTAATGTATGCTGCCGAAGTTGTTATTGAGATAATCCGATATAATTACGACTAAGTTGGATTTTATAAGATCATTTAACATGTTGCTTAGAAACTGATAACATTGGCGATACAGAGATTCTTTCTTTCAGCAGGAATCGATGCTGTGATATGCAATAGAAAAAATAGTAAGTCGGACTGAGTATATAAAGGATTCAGATACCTCTGGCTCTTACCCATACCGTACTCTAAACAAAAGTATTGGCTATACAAGAGTGCGCCAAAAGCTACAAATGTTTCAATCATCAATATATTTTCTCGGATAGAGAAGTTGATTTCAAGACATTTATAGCTCTTCAGCAATAAGTCCAGGATAGTCTGGAAGTATCAACAAAACATCAAAATATTGTGTATTTTAATAAGAGGCCATAGAGACAATGAAATTTCTGACGGCCTAGCTAACAGAGGATCGGTAACTACATTTCGTGGATAATAATATTTTTGTAGCTTTTAAAAATGACATCTAAGAGGGAAAGATTTAAAATTTCTATGTTGGGATAGGCTGCAAGGACTACGATCTGCCCAAATTTTCATTAAAATATATATGAACTCCTGCATCTTAGGAAAATAGAGGTAAAAATAATCACATTATCCTACTTAAGTCACTGCTATTTACGGAACCACTTTAACAAGATTGGTTTGACTGAGACTCCGTCGTGCTTGTTTTGTCAAGAAGCTCACGATTATTTGATCTGTTATTGTATAGCAAAACCGAAGAGTTGATTGTATCACCTTGAGGCATTTCCTCCTACAAAAAATGTGTTGAGCCTCATTCGTAGAATGATGCTAGACTTCATCAACAGTCCTACCCTATAATGGGAATAAACAAGAACGGGGATTCACAATAGATCCTTCAGGTCTCTAACGTAATAACTCTCTACGAACCTAATTTAATTTTGCTCCTCCTTTCTAGGAAGCTTGACTCTTATGTCTTCTGTCCAAATTCATTGGGAAGATACAGTTGTTCTAGGTTTCCTAGATTGGTTAAAGTTATAGCTATTACGTTAAGTACAGTTATTTATTAATATATACCCAACTATTTCTGTCTGTTCTGAATGTGCATATGCCTATTCGCAAAGGTTGAAAATTTTGCATTGTGGTTTTTTTTTCAAATGCTCTAAAATGGTGCTATTGAAGAAATGCTTCCTGCACTTCACCGGTGTTTAGGAACCTTCCATCCTGACTTTGTATCGCATTCATCTTTAAGGAGCGCCTTCCTGAGAGCTAAGGCTTTCCTATTGTCACTGTTTGGAACGTTTTCTACTTCTGATGCGAAATATTCGGTTTCTCTTGACATAATGGACGTGGGATCGAGATGTTACCTCCTTTTGCAGCTTTAAATATTAATATCTTTCGCCGTCGATAAGTATCAGCGATGTACCTGATGCTATTCTTGAGTTCCCTTCTCTGTTCGTATTTTAACCAACTTAAGTCCTTTGATCGTGAGCGAGATTTTTTCTTGCTCTTATTGTGGAGGCATTTTTTTTACATCGTCTAGAACCCTTAAGTTATTAGTATTCTCGCAAAAAATTTCTGCCCTTACTACGTTTTTAATCCTATCCCAATGTTGTTAAAAATTAAATAAAGTAATAAACTTTGGACATCTTCTATAGTACTTTTTCAGGAACGACTGATCATATAGCTTCAGGTTTTTCTATTCGTTGTGTTCTATTCTTTTGTAATTGAAGTTAAGTAGATCCCACCCACGGAAAGTTAGTCAAAATTAAGAAGTTTATAAAAATGTCATCGTTATAGTTGGTTGCAGGGTACATTTAAGTAGCTCATTAAGAGCCGATATATGAATTAAGATTGTCATACAAAATCTTCACCTAAAATAATCACTGGTTACTGTTAGCTGAAGAAGCACTTTCTAAATGTATACGTTGGCACAAATAATGACTTCAGGTTTTCTCTTGAGATGATGAAACTATTTTACATGGGTTATTTGAAGGATGGTTAGACGTAGAATCGCAGCCTTAAATAAAAACACCTGGACGTATTAGTGGAACAGCTATGCTTTACAGCCTGATGCCCCCTTTTTTAACCAACCAACAAACCACTCCATTAATAAGGCGATTTCTTCTCTCTGTATAGAATCGAAATCCTCATTTAGTCATATGTAGACCTCATTCTTAGAACACTTTTTGGAGATCTCATACCTGTGATTTTGTATCGGTTCATTTCTTCAAGGACTACATTAATTTATCGCTGGTGCCCAGAGTTCTAATATTCGGTAATTCGTATGTCCTTCAGCAAAAACCAGTATTATTAATGTTGGCTCAGTCCTGTTTAGATACGATACCTATCAAATTATTAAAGGTTTTCTTGCAATAACAGAAATAAGATTTATCGTCCATTTAGTTTTTTTTTATCAATAAGGAGAATTATCGATTGATGGAATGACAATAGAAAGGTAAGCACCAGCAACAATGAAGGGTTAGGTTAGGTTAGTGGGATACCACCAAAAAAGATTTAGCCTGCTTCACTTAAACCACTATTGGGTCCATTTTGTCCTATTCCCATTCATGGGAATCTATCTATTTTTATACTCTAGAATAAATCTATATTTTGTTTTCTGCATGTCCGTCTGTCCGTCTATCCCCACGATAACTCGAGAATACCTCTATTTAAAGATCTGAAATTTTGCATAAGGGCATTTAAAAAAAAGCAAATTTAAGTTCGAAAATGGGACAAATCGGGTAACTCTTTCGTAGGGTTGCCATACAAAACCTTCGTTTTTTGCTATATATTTGGACACTGCCTAACAACGCTGAGAGCATTCTGTTTTCATACCAATAGTAAATGAAATTTCAAAAATTGACTAAATCGGGCAATCTCTTCTTGGCGTCGCCATATAAAAAGTTAGGTTTTTTACGCATACTGTGAAAAGAATCAGTCCTAGATGTTTTGATTGGACTAACAAGTTCTTCAGAATATAAAATCCTATGAAATTTGTTATAATCAGTTTTTCTGTCCTATGAACCGTTTTAGAAATATAAGCGTAAAACCACTTTAAAAATCAAACTTCCACAGATGGATCACCATATGAAATTATTACGGGCACTCATCTAGGGTATCATAAGAATTGGTTCTTAGACCAGTTCTAGCTTTTTTACTTGTTTTCTTTATATTTCCTTCATTCTGTTATATTTTTTTAGTATTTTCCTTATGCCAAAGATAATTTTAACGATACTTAATTGTAGGTTGTTGTGTGCCATCTTGGTAGCAAGTGGGTTAATTCTTAGACTCCCAAATAGCTAATACAAAATAATTAATTAATAAAATTCTATAATCAGTGACTCTTTGACTTCGGTCAGGGAAACTGAGCTTTACAAAAAGCATTCACTTATATTAGAAAAATTAAACAAACATAACAGGTGCCAGCTGAAATATGTAACATTTTCAGGTTATGCATTGTCTTACAATATAAGAGTAATATTTTTTCTATTGACTCCGGTTCAGTTATCCTAATCTTTGTCAGTTAATGTATCGATCAGGACCTATAATAAATTGTCAAGAGACTTTTTTTGTAATCATGTCAACTTTCTTGATTCACCTCCACATGTCCAGAAAACAAACTGAATACCTATCAAAATAATTTTCCAATAAATCGAGGATTACGATTTTATTTACTTTGGGTATATTTATTTATACAAAACTTGTCTGATGTTCATGTTTATGTGAAACTCTGATTTTTATCGATGAATTTATTCAACCGATTTGAAGCCATTACTAAATAAAGATTAGAAAAACGTTGTTTAATTGTGGTAAAAGAATTAAATACCTACCTACGTTCTTTGTAAAATTGTAAAACCTTTGTAAGCGAATTTATCGCTGATGTCAATCAATAACTGATAACGAGACTTGAATTTCTTGATAAGAGTTTCATTGAAACGAACTTATTTTCAGTCTGTAATTTGAAGAAGTGAGAAAACCTTCAATAAATTGCGTTTAGAAAAATCCATTTTACTATGATAATATACAAAATGAACTATTCACTTCTATTTTTGTTTACGTTCTATACACTAGCGGTAAATTATTTCAGTTTTCTTAATTAATAAATTTATTATTTATTTACTTAATGTTATCTTTAGGCGCATGCAACTAATCCTACACCAGTTGATGAAAAATTAATTCTAATTCGATTAAATGATTTAGTTGAAACGATTATTAATTTCGAGAAGGAACATCTTCATGTAATCGAAACGAAAATCAAAGAAATCGAAGAAAAAACTCATCAAGAAATCACTACAACAATAGATGGAGCTAAACAAAACTTGAAAACTATTCACACAAAGACTACAGAAAAGTTAGAAAATGTGATAAAAAAAAATAAAAAAGGTAACGCAAAATGCTTAGAGCATCATCATCCCAAAATGGATGCCACACTTTCTAAAGGTGAAGGAAATCTGAAAAATTGTTCAGAAAAAAAGTTAAAAGAAGCTAAGTCATATCACGACAGTGTTCAGCAGAATATTGCTTCAGTGAAAAAGTTTATCGCGGAAATGGAAAAGATTATCGCTAGTTGTACTAGTTCGAAGGACAATAGCACAAAATGTGTCATTGATAGGGTATGGAATTTGGTGTTCTTTAGTGAGATTTAAGAATCAAAATTCTAATAGCATGTCACAAAATTTCAGAGTCAGAATTCCAAAAATAAAATCAGCTTGGCCATTACAGAGAGCAGAGACAACTTACAGAAGGCCCTAAATCACCTTGCGATTACTACTAAGAGTATTCATCAATGTTCTAAGCGAACTTTGCACTCATCACTAAAAGAATTCCGTGAAATTGAGAAGAAAGTGGAAAGTTGTGTTCACCGCCCTAAGAAGTAGATGATCTAGAATTTTTACTACATATTATAACATATTATATAAAAATAAAAACTAACGCATACATAGTATGTGTACATATTATATTTATCGCATAATAAAAATATATGTTTTTAACACTTACGTAGCATATCATCTGCACATACCTACTTCCGGGTTTGATGACATCGACAACAGCTCAAACAACAAATTTTTACCATTTTTTGGGTTTTGTCAACAATGCAACTCTCAATTCTCACGGGTTTCTTGTGCTTAAGGACGATTGAAAAATTGTTTTTTTTTAAAAGATTGATTTTGTTAGCCGAAATTCGAATTTTTGAAATTTCAGTATTTTTCCAGGATTGAAGATGAAAATTTAATTTACGCGGTTGCTCCTTCCAAGTATATCGTTATTCAAGTCCTTTGGAATTTGATAGGACTGTCTAAACCTATCCAGTTTTTGATTTTCCGATCTGAAGAACAATCTGTATCACGGGGATTACACGAAGCAGAAGAATTGATATTGCCACTGATACAGATTCGTGTAAGCCCCTACTGACTAATATTTTTTACTGACTAGTCTGTACTGGTTAGAGTTCTGGCCAGTCAGTACGGACTAGTCAGTAAATTGTCAAACGTAAAAATAAAATGGCGGAAACTGAAAATTAAATTAGATGCCAGTGGTAATTTGTGTTTATATTTCTAATCTTCTCTCTTTTGAGTGGGTAATAACTGAAAAGAGTTTCATATGCATTGTAATATTAATTTTATATAGAATAATGACGGAATATGGAAGAAATCATGAGCAGAGGAATGTCTGCACCGCTTGACGACATTTTAATAATGAACTGACTAGTGAGTTGTTCGGATACAACATGTTTGTAGTCAGTAAAGTAAATATTTTGATCTTAAACGATGCAGAAGTAGGAGGTGTTACGTCAAATTTGATTTCACTTTATATTGCTTTAAGCTTTTTTTTTTAGAAGATATCTACCAGTAGGAGTTCCTATTTGATATTGTTCACCCCCTACAGCTAACTCTGTTCTCTGAGATCGGTCTATCTTCTTGTAGTGCATCTGAATGGCCTAGTTGGCAAAAGACAGAAAGCTCCACACATTCTTAATAAGCTAGTTGCCTGAAAGGCTGACCAATCAATAATAAGATGATTGTAAAATCTCAAATCAAAATACCATTTGTATGCTAAACACAATCTAAAACATACATACATACATACATAATTTATTCTTTCGATTTTAATTTCAGATATTTTCTAAAGATGACCCATACCACGAATGCCTGAATACAGTCGGTAAAACCTCCTTATGGTGTTGCAAGTGCGCTCGTACTGTCGCTAAGATGGGATTTATAAACTTTTTAGTCGTATTACATTATTTATGGAACTAAAAACCTTGAAAATGAATTTTTACTCCATCGGAAAGGTGCTGGATGCTGTGGTAAAATCGAAAGAAGAACCCCATACTGAGTATCTGACCACAGGCAAATCCAAGGTAGAGTTCGCCAAAAAGGAGGCTCTGAAATAGATAGCTCCGTAGCACTAGATTATGTTAAGATCTTATCGGAGGTCTAAATGATGAGATCATCATCAGGAGCGCCTATCAAAGCAGACTTCAACAGAGAAACCTGCTGTACTGCGAAGCAATTGTGACTTGCATATGATAAGAAGAAGACAAAGGAGCTCCTTAATGGCAGTAAAACTTATTTCAGGGGTGCTGTAGGAGTCATTTCGGGTTATTGAGCCATATGAGACTACTCTAATAGACGGGGAATATCGACGAACGATTTCTACAGAAGCTGTAGGGATTCGGAAGAAATCGAATCCATTCAACACGTATTTTGCGAGTGCCCCGTTTTGATGAATAAAAGAAGTAGGTTACTTGGTAGCTACGTACACAATTAAGTAAAAAAAAACGCTAATTTTTTGAAAAAGTAGGGAAATAGAAAATGTTTCCTTTATCCAAAATTTCTCCGTTCCACAGACTTTTACACAACATGTCACACTTTGAGTCAAATATATCTAAAACAAGCAATGGTACAATAAAAACTTCTAGGATCATTTTTGAAGTATATAGTACATAAAAACTTTTTATTTTTATATGCCCGATCTACCCCGTTCTTACTACGTATTTACTATTTTTATGAAAACGCTGTGTACAAATTTCAGCTCTCTACGTCGATGCGATCTTAAGCAGTGTCTAAATATATACATTGCAAAGCAAAGTTTCTGTATGGCAACCCTACAAAGGAGTTACCTGAGTTGTCCAATTTTCGAACTTAACTCTATACTTTTTTAAAAGGCGGACATGCAAAAATCAAAATAACTTTTAATATTATGCGTGGTGTCCAACCTATTTGGCTCTACTGTCATTATTTTTATCCGTCTTAAATGGAATGGCAAACTTAGTATACCCTAATGATCCTTTGACATCCATGGGAAATGCATAGCTGCAAAAAGTGCACTACGACTTAAGGATTCGAATTGCTGGTCAACAGCAGATAGTGGGCACAGCAGTAGGTATACTGAAGTTCTGTCCTCAAGATTATATACGGGGAGCTACGGACTATATTGTTCCAAGGCTAGATTTTGGGAAAGCGTTTTCAACTAGCATTCCTAGTAGAGAGGAGTGGGAGAGTAATTGAGTGGCAATTGACTCTGATATATATGTCTTTACCGTTCAAATATGCATGTGGGAGTGGGAGCCGGGGTATACTCAGCGCTCCCTGGAATACAGGAATCGTACCGCCTACCGGTCCACTGAAGTATGTTCCAGGCGGAAGTCCTGCCCATTTTCAAAGCAGCAAGGTTGCTGCAAAAAACTCACGTTGTATGCAGCGATCGGGTCATCAGAATTTGTATTGACAGCCAAGCTGCAATCAAAGCTCTGGACGCGATCACCATTAGATCGCTCCTCTGGCCAGAAAGGGTCCAGCTATGAATATATGTATGTCTAGTAGAGGAACCCGTAGGTCGGCCCCTAAAATCAGTGAAGGGAGAATTCACCACATGTGCAATTTTAAGACAGCTGTGGTCCGGGGTTTGTCCTAAGAGGACTGAATCTCTGCTGAGGAGGAGCCGTAATGATGTGCGTAATTTTATCGCAGTTATTACAGGGCACGGACTCTTTGGTAAGCATGCCGAGCGTATGCAGGCCCCATACAACGACTTCTGCAGAAGCTGTATGGATGAGAAGGAGGTTGAGAGCCCTAACATTTTCGTGTGTAGGAGGAATGCGCTCGGAAGTAACTTCTTCGGCCAATTGGGTGAGCTAGCAGACAGGGAATTGGGGCACCTGGTAAGGTTCATTAACTCCTGTGGTTGGTTTCACCGCAGCCCCTAAAGCTAGAATATCATTCGCCGGTAGGTTTCCATCAAGGTGGTCTCACAAAGGACCACAAATGGTAATAATTTCATCATCTAGGGTACCGAAAGTGCGAAATCCTACTGACAAAAGCAATTATGTTGACATTCTGCTGTCGCACATACCCATTACGTAAGTAAGTGGTAGGAAAGATGGTTTTCCCTCCATCTGACTGTGTTTCGTGCGAAATACTTTACTTCACTTCAAGAACTCTGAGTTGATAGAAATTCTGTCTATTCTCTATAATTTGTTTTGAGTTGCCATGTAGGTGCAATGAATTGCTAATCTAATCAAATTACATTTTTCTATTTTATTTTACTGAGTAGTAATCTTTGCTCGTGCTTTTAGTAGTAGGTTTTCTTATAATTTAGAGCTAACAACTATATACAAAGGTTTGCAATCTAAATGTTATAATTTGCGTAATCTTATAGTTTTTATAACTATTCCATAGTCCTGTGCGCAAGTATCACCTTATTGTTTAAATTTTACGTTTCGACATATTATCTGCAATTTGAGGGTATTTTGGGCATTCGCATTCTTGTATATTCACATAGACAACATCTTATGCCTATAAATTTGTTTAATTTGTGATTTTATAATTATTATTTATCATCATCTTCATTTTCAAATTTTATTGATATTTAGGGCCTGTCCGAATCCAAGTCTTCGTCTTCGTTTTCGTCTTATTATTACAACTAGTGACATAACACAACAAGCTCAGCTATTATAATAGTTAGATGAAGACGAAGCTAACCCGTCCGAATTCGTGTACTTAGCTCGATAATTTAACGTTTTGTTAAAAGCTTGTGCTGTTTTACTTGATGCTTGTATATCTATACCTTCAGCCGTACTTTAATCAACTTGAAAACAAGCTCTCTTGTCTTTGAAGTGTTAAATTAGTTAGGGTTATATTAACAAGGCAGTCATATATTTCTTGGCTATCATAAATGCAGTCAAATTCACCAAAAAATTATAAATTTTTAGCGACATGAATTATAATATTGTACTTAATACGATAAGCTATAATGCAAAGAATAAAGATTAATTTTATTAGACAGAAATTATGGCTGCTCATATCCATTAATAATCTTGCTTTTAAAGGAATTAAAACAGTAAAAAGCCTGCGCAATATTTATGTTTCATTTTATCAGCTTTCGCCATTTTTCCATCAAGCTCAAGACGCAGTTAACCTGTCCGAATTCGTTTGCTTAGCTTGATCTCGACAGCCAACGAATAAACATAACCTCCAAAATATGCTGTCCATTTAAAATAATCAACTCGAACCTTGTCTCGATGATCAAGCTAACTAGATGTCTAAACTGTTATTCAAACTAGCAAAACTCGATGACAATGGATTCGGATAGAGCTTGGCTCGATGTTACATCACTAGCTGTAATAACAAGACGAAGACTACGACTTGGATTCGGATAGGAGCCCCTTGGTGTTACATCTAATTTGAATATATATAGCTGCAAGAGTACCTTTATATCATTAGTCATCATCCCTGTTTTCATACATACTTATCATTCAAAGTACTTATAATCGCTAATCAATATCATAATCAACATCTACCCAATCCTCGTCGTTTTCTAGATCAACTTCTAAATCGGCATGCAGCGTCTATTCAATAACATTGAAAATCCTTAAAAAATGTTTCTTGCAAATTTCATAATTTTTACTTATATTCACAATTTAATTTGCCTCATAAAAAATTGTGCATTTGTATTTATTATTCATAACGTAAATAAAACAAAAACATTTTTATATAATCATTTATAATTTTGAAGGATTCACCTCAATTAACCTCAAGCAACCAACAAACATCTTCTTCCTTTGATTTTCTCAATAAACTGAAAGTTTTTGTTATTCTTAACTCTGCTTTCAAATATAATTAAAATATCAAAATTTCTTGTTTTATTAAGGAATTTTTCAATAAAATTATTTAAATAATTTATTTTGTTGGAGAAATTTTTTTAAAGCTAACTGTAAAAATATTTCCGTCTCTTAAATATTTCGAAAAGTCTTACGCTCTTTAAACCTAAACGTAAACGATAAATTTCGAGGGCATTTATTCATTTTTTCTATAAAATAATGGAAAAAATATGTATTAAAATCAACTTTCTCTAACTCCCCCAATTTTAATTCAAATCAATATGTGAAAAATGTTTGGCATACAATTATTTTGTAAATTAGGCAATGCGACATCTCAACAGATGTCGCTGCATATTTTAAAGTAATTATAAAGTTTATCACTGTCAAATATTTGACTTTTCTGTTGCGGTATTCTTGTGGCTTAACTGAACAAAGTCAACAGTATTGAAGAGTGATAATGATGGTAAAAATGGATAGATTTTGTAGTTATAGTTAAATAAATTATCTTAAAGATGAGAACTAAGCTTAACAAATCTTAATATATCGGGCGCTTTTTCTAAAGTTTTGTCATATATTTTTGTCACATATTTTTACATTTAACCACAATTCTGTCATATTTTGGTTCTCGCCATAGTTTATTTTAATTTAAATTTTCTTTTAATTTACCATAAAATATACAAAATTGAATTTGAAGTGAATAAACCTCAGAATATACGTAAAAAAATACGACAAATTTATCAATTGCTTCTAAGGTTGCGACAAAAATGTTAAATAATGGTATTTACAGCAACCCAGTGCTCAAACGTAAAATAATATTTTTTATTTGTAATTTAGATTGTCATTTTCAGTTAATTCTAAGTAATGTTAGATTTAATATGCTGAACAAAAAGAAGAAGAAGAAGAAGAAAAGTTTATTTAATTTTGTCGTGTATTTGGATATTTAAGTACCATAAAAGATTAGAATCATCCCCTGCTGGGTGCTGATTCTAATCGTTTGTCGTAGCTTAAGGCTGAAATACAATAAATGCGACACGCATTTGTCGACGTCAAAATAATTTTCGAATACATGTACGGCATTAAGGCGTAGCAAATGCTACGACGCGATAAAGTCGTCGTCAAAAAGAAAATTTCTAAAATTGTCGTTGCGCAATGCTACATTTGAGTTTAACAGTTCGTGTGTTGGTACATTTCACGTACTTTTCTTTTAAATCTGGCATAACTGCATATAAGCTTTAATGCAATTTATACTTGTTCTTAAAACATGTAAAAAAATTGCAATAGATATCACAAAAAAGCAAAACTCAACTCAACTGTCTTGAAATGACGACGACAATGTCGCATTTATTGTATTATGTCTGCGACAATGGACGACACCACTTGTATTTCAGTCTTTAGGCGAATATTTTAGTCACATATTTAGACATTTCACCACAAATTTGTTGTACTTTTATATTCACCATATTTATTTTGATTTATCCTTTTCATTAACCACAAAATGAACTAAAATGAATTTGCATTGAATAAACCGAATATACGCCTAAAACTATGACAAATTAGTCAACTGCTTCCGAGGTTGTGACAAAAATTATAAACTATGGTTAATGGATATTCTAGGCCAACTTAGAGCTTATATTCGAAATAATATTTTTGAATCTGTAATATGAAGTGTATTTTTCAGTTCCTTCGACGTAATGCAAGGCTTGCTGAGTTGAATATTAACACTTAAAAAAGCAGTGGAAAAGTTGATTTCATTTTGTCGTATATTTTGGCATTAACGTACGACCCCGCTGGCTTGGGGTATAAATAGGATAAACAAGTGAAGCGAAGCTGCATTGTTTAATAATTAATTTTGAATATAATTGGTGTTATCAAACCTACTACTCAGCTCTCTCCGTTTTAAAGAAAGACATAATGTTGAAATTCTGTCCATATGTTCATTACCACACAAATACTTACACCACGCTTCAATCTTCTTTTGTTTTGCCCATCTTTATCTGTGTGCTTTTCCGAGCTACAAAGGTTGCCAGTTCTAATTCCATTAAGTGATAAGTATAATTAATAAGTAATGAACAAGGATTAGGTACCTAATATTGTTTAAAATGAAAATTTTTAATTGGCACTTTATACCAATTGATTTTTATTAATTTGTTGTATAATTTAAGTACATATAGGAAGCATTGTTTTTTTTTTAAATATTTTTAAATGTCATTGCATGAAAAATAAACATTTTAAAAATATTTTAAAATTCTTCACAAATTAACAAAATACTACACATTTGCATGATTATTATTATTCATGCATGGCTTCCAATTGTGCTGGACTCATAATGCAATCTTCAAGATTTTTTATGGAATGTTTGATTTGTTTATCTGCTGTATATCCCGCATCAATAATGCACTTAGTGCCATCGCTAGCAATATCAATAGCCCTTTTAGTAGCATCCACAAGTAAGTCTTTACCATTTCCGATCATTTGGAAGATATTTGTCTTGAAATCTTGCACCTGTATAAAAAGAAAATCATTAGTTTCGAAATATTCAATGGATTTTACTTTCTCAAGAAATTAAATCATTTCCCATCACACCTGTTTCCATAGACATTTCGCAGCTTTAAGTATTTTTCCATTCGACTCAAGACAATCAGCGATTAAGTCTTGCATGGCATCCATATGATCTTGGATTGCTTCAACATGTTCCTGAACATCGTTACCAATTCCCTTTGTCTGCTCAAGTGTTCCTCGTATGCAATGTCCGCTATTTTCTTCGAAATCTTTAATGGCGGACTTAATTGAAGGATTGTACGTTTCGAAGCAATGTTTTACTGCTTTATTTTTCTCCGCCAGTTTCCCGAATTTGTCTTCAATTCCCTTTGCTATGCTTTTAAGTTTAATCACTATTCCTGTTGTGATAGTTTCAGTTCTGTCACGAATACTATTGAGAATGTCTTCGGCTTTTTGCAGGACCACGTGCATTGCTTTCTTTGCTTGATTCTTGATGCCATTGATAACATCTAAGATTGGCTGCAAAATAATGTTTCTCGCTTCAATTGTTGAGTCGAAGAAATCTGGTAATTCCTCGTAGCTCTCATATACCACAACCGGCTCATGATGGGCTCTGGCCTTAAAAAATATGATAATTATAAATTATTATTGGAATAAATAAGACACTTTTATTTTATTTTTTATTTATTTATTTTTTTGTAAAGACAAACAATTGAATCATCTTACAGCGATTGCACAGCACACCAATAAAGTTAGAAGTACGAATCTCATTTTTTTAAGCGGATAGCTATACTTTTCAGAGCGTCTTGTCTGTTGACTAGCCAAGAGAAATCTATTAGCAACTTGTGTGTCATCTTTCCGCGTAGACTACGAAATGTGTGGTTATCAATACTTTTGTTATTAATTTTAAAATTTTTTGGGAGAAATAATCAGAAAAGTATGAACGAAGTCCACTGTAATGGAAAGATAAGTTGGACATTTTCAAAGCGGCAGCTACGATATCATTTGAAGATTTGTATCGAACGTGATTGATAACAAAACATATGCAAGGCAAATGTTTTATAATAAATTCTATGAATTCATAGTTTATTAAGTAGCATTTGTTTCCCGCATTGTAGGCACGTTTCGTTGCCGTAGCACGATTTCGACACTTTGAAGAACAACTCGAACTAGTACTCAAAATGAATTATTTCCAATAAAAAACAAATATTTTTTACTTCGATTTATGTTTAAAGTGGGGCATAAGGGGTCCATTTTATTTTGATGTTTTCCTAATTAAATTCTTTTGAAAATTGCATACAAATACTTTCTTAATCAGCTGTAGTAATGCTGACAAGCTTATTGGAAGACGTAAGGAATCAAAAGGATACCTACCTATCATTGTTTATTAAAATTTTCAATTCAAAAACTTATAATAGCAATAAAAAATTGTGTACTGCGACAAAATATGACGAAAAAATGAGAACAATTTTAACTATTTAATTATTTTTTTGTTTAGTCAAAAAACAATTTTGCATTACGGTTAAGATAAATGTAATAATTTAATTTTATAAATTAACTGCCTAGTTCACCTTTTTAATGTGATTTTTCACTATAGATCAATATTCGACAAAAAATAGAAAATTGAAGTAATTTTCCTCCTCCATATGGAGTGCAATAATACGTGCATAGGGTAGTTTGATTCATACTGGTCAATACAGCAATTATGGTTTAATACTCAAATTTTAATAGTAATTGTATATTCATATATATTGACTACTTAAAGGGTGTTTCAGAATGATTGAGACATATTTTGAGGGATTATAAAACATGTTAAGATTTAAATATATGAAAATTGTATGGGAGAAGTTGTGATTTTGATACCATTTTCCTTTAACACCCTGTAATACTCTTATTATACACCTTATAAAGAAATACTCAACCAGATATGGTCACCGTTGATTGTCAAATTAAAGAAGAAAGTCTACAATTTACAGTACTAAAAAAAAAATCCGATATTTTTACTTGAGACAACAATAACTCCTGAGGGGACAGGAGTGCAGGGCAGGTTGAATATTCCTTCAAATGGCCATACATTTTCTGCATACAATCGACTTTGGACAGTGACCGTAAGCCCTGTACTCTTTAGGATACAAGGTGTTTTGTGAAAACTATATTTTTTCTTAATCGCCCTGTAACTTTGAAACGGTTGATATGGACCGCCTTTCATAAAATTTTGTATGCTACTCAATGCTTTCATTAGATTATGAACCTATTTACCTACATACATGAGACTATCTTTGAGATAACCTTGCTATTTTTATACCTTAGATGAAATCTATAGGCTATACTAAGTTTGTCATTCCGTTTTTAACGCACAGAAATAATGATGGTAGAGCAAAATGGATTGGACACCCCCGCATAAAATTAAAAGTTATTTTGATTTTTGCATGTCCGTCCGTCCGTCCGTGCGCACGACAACTTGAGAACGCGTTCACTTAAAAAGCTGGAATTTTGTACACGGACATTAACAGAAAAAAGTAAAATTAAGTTCGAAAATAAGACAAATCCGGCAACTCCTTCGTGGGGCTGCCATACAAAAATTTCGTTTTCCACGATATATTTGGACACTACCTGAGAACACCTCGACACAGAAAGCTGAAATTTAATACGTTGTGTTTTCATACTAATAGCAAATAAAATTTCAAAAATGGATTAAATCGGGAAACCGCTTCTTAGTGTTGCCATATAAACATTTTGGTTTTTTACATATACTTTGAAGACGATCTGTCCTAGACATTTTTATTGTACTAAAAACTTCTTCAGAATAAGAAATCCTATAAAATTGGTTATAATCATTTTTTCTGTTCGACGAGCCGTTCTAGAAATATATGCGAGAAACCAATGCAAAAAATCAAAATTGCTCAAATGGGTGGCCATACGAAATTTCATACGTGCATTCATCTAGGCCCTAGGGTATCATAAGAATTGATCTTAGACCAACTTTAGCTTTTTCACTTGTTATGATTAAGTTTCATCAATTTGTACCTACCACGTGCCACCAGTTTTTCATTTTCTGGATATCGACACATCAGTTAATGAAACTGTGAATCAGAAAAATACATTTATTTTAATAACGGTTACATGCAGGTAGGCATATGTGCATAATCCAATGAAATCTGAGATTTTATAGCAAAACGTTATAGTTATTAAGCATTTGGTGCAAAAATCGTTAAAATTTGAACATATTAGGAAAATTTCACATTTATTTAAATTGTCATGCTTTCGGCAAAAGAGGGCTACATAGCTGGTTGAGTACGTCTTAGAAAGCATTGACGATTAGTTATATACTAAAAATATAGAGCGGATAATAAAAGTATTTCAGGGTGTTAAGGGAATAACGTACAAAAATCACAAGACCTCTTTCCAATTCTGTTCACGCCAACGACACATTTTACACTCTATCTATACAATTTTCTGTACGACTACCCCAAAATATTTTCCGTTTATACTGAATCACTCTACATACATATACATATAGTACACATCATTTTACGAGAAAATACCAAATAAATAACCTACCTTATCCTACCTCAGTTGCCTACAAATTATTCACTGAATGAATGATTTTGAAATTGAAAATGTTACGACTTCAACCCTATATTGGGCCAGATGTAAAATTATGTTTCGTTAGGAGTTCTTCAAGGTTTTTGTAATATATAGAAATGTACAGCAGTTTTATAACACTAATATTTTTTGGGTTCCTCGAACTAATATTCTCATTATGTGTTGCTGGTAGTAGTTAAAATATGATTTGATGCTAAGTGTTCCTTAAATACCTGCAAAATTCCGAGTTGGAATCTGAATGGGGTCTTTGTTAAAATCAGTTTTAAATGTGAAAACTATCTGGAAAATTTTCACGGTGGGTGGAAAACATTAATGCAAGACTTACTTCTTACAAACTTTACCGAAATTTATTTGCATGGATACAAATCGAACATTTAGGGTAATAACGCCTAAGCGGCTATCACTAATCGCCACAACCAAATTAGATTTTGCATTTTTTGAATTCCGTATTTAAGAAAATTGCAAATTTTAACAAAAAAGGGGCTTGGTTCGCACATTAGAAATGTTTTAAATATGATAGAGTATTTTATTGAGGTAAAATATTCATTGAAATTCCATTAAAATTACAAGCAGGGAAAATGTACGGCATACCAGTAGGAAGATTATATTGTAAATTTTTTTGTAAGTTTTAGACGTAGTGAGATTTATAAATACTTTTTTCGTTGGAGTGGTCTTTTTCGAAGCTCTTTGGAAATAGATATTCCATTTTCACAATTTGACTGTTTGACAGTTTGTGATTTTTTCCATAAGAACTAGTGAGGGGTGTATGTGTGAGGTGTTGCAGTGATTGCTTTGGTAACATTGAAATTTCAATAAGCTATATCTCTCACAATATCTGGAAAAAATGCATGCCATCATAATGTAAATCCTCCTTTATGCGACAGTGCGTACGTATTTAAGTACAGCCAAAGAACGAATAAAAGCAACTCTCAGCGGTTCGGCTTCCCTGCTTGACTAGTCGTGAAATATGAAAATAAATATCCCGGTTCTCAAACTAAGAGAAAAAATTTGTGGACGATATTGAAAACATTAATTTATTAATCCGGACCCCCCCCATGATATATTTAGCCGAGATCAGTGAGTTATTGAGGTTTGCTATGAGCTCTTCCATACTTCACTTTCTTAGTACTAGCGTCAATAACTGGGTATTTCTTGTATGTGCTAGTAGCTACCGTAATACTGTCCTAATTCATGATTTCTGTTGCTTATGAGAAAAGCGAACCGTGTTCGCAGAAGATTCTGTTCTGTTTGTCCTTTAAGATTGACGCATCTGATCACAGTGAAAGTCTTACAGATGTTATGGAAGAGAGGGAGAGAGGAGGGAGTTTTTAATAGTTGGGGTAGATTAGATATTAGGTATAATATGGCAGAGCAGGATGTATAAAAGTTGAAAGGAAACTAGGTAGGAAGAAGAACACAGGACTGTGTTGAAGTGGAATAATAATCCATGACCCCTGATGCGGTAGTCAGTGCACTTAGCAACTGAGCTACCGAGACCATAATCCATTGACAATAGAATTATAAAAACGATTTTTCTGATACGATTAAAATGTCATAAGGAACAGTAGCAGCACCCTCATTTTTTGAAGACCGTGTCGTTTTATATGTTATAGCTTACTTTCGTCATAAAATTAATAATTTTGATCGTTATTTTTCTTAAAATGTATGCATATCTAGTTTTATCTTACAAAACTAATAATTGAAATGTTCATTGTATTTTAGTGAAGCTGCATTTTTTTAAAAGTTACTGAGAATCTAAAAGGGCTCTTTCTTCAGCTATAACTACGACTGCACAATTTTGTTAATGGGTTGAATCAGAAAGAATCGCTGCAGTGAGTAATTGGAAGATAAATAGTCTAACAGAAGATCGATGTAAAAAAAATTAAATTACATTAACCACTTGTTACGATAGGGATAATAAGAAAACTGCAAAGCAGGACCTTGACTAGCAAAGGGCACATCGTATAGATAGATAGACCTGGTGTCACTTGTGGAAGAACTGTTTAACTAAGGGTTGCTATCATATAAAGTTCGCTAGAGTATATTACACCAAAAGCCGACAAAAGTCTTCTAGCTAGCTTACTTTCCTGCCCCATATCGGTCGAGGAATTAAGCAGACAGGCCCAGGGTTCAGTAATAATGGGTAGTAGTAGTACAAATAGATAGATAACACCTTATCTTTAAAAAAGTCAAGATGAGGTACAGACAAATAGATATAGAGAGAAACTCCTGGGCGATTTCTATATGGGGTCCTAGGTTCTTCTGGAAGTCATGTTCTGTAGGGTCAGAATAAATTTCAGCTCCATTATTCTACTCCTCATACAAACTACGTAAACAAGAATATCACGAAATCAAATGATGCCATTACAAGCCCCTATTTATGTGTTTTTAATCTTATCTTTAAAAACACAATATATTTCGTTTTTGTTTTTATTTATTTTTCATCTTTTTGAGATCAATGTACCTCGTACCTATGTTAAAATTGTTGGCTATTTATAAACAGAAAAACAATTGAAACCGATCGATCAGGTTAAACTTTCATTTAATCTTTAGAATTAAACCCTGTGTGAGCTTAAACGTATATGAAGGGATTACATTTTTATTTATACATGAAAAAAGTTGATAAGATCTCCTCTCTGATAAATGTTGCTGCGAGATAAAGCGATATTATAATTCAAAATCTTTGTATAAAAGAAAGTCCCCATTAGAGTTGAAACTTAGTGTTATTCTTACATTTTATTTGTTCTCCGAAGAAAAGTGTTATTACAAAATGAAGTTCTTTCTACTTGTTTGTCTGGGAGTTTGTGCTTTCACGTTACCTACATTAGCTCAACAGGAAGTTGAACAACAGCCAGAAGTATTTACTATAGTCTATTTAGTCTATATAACATCCAGCATTATACCTTAATATTTGTTTATAGAACCTTGATTTGGCCGAAGTCACTAAACAGTTAATTGAATTCATAAAAAAATGCATCGATGATCTCCAAATTATACGTGCACGAGCAAGAGAAATCGTAGCAGATCTGGCTGATAAAATTCAAAAATTGTATGAAGAAATTGATCGCAGGGTAGGTGAGTTGATGAAAGAATTTGAGCGTATCATGAAGGATCTAGAAAATGAAGGAATAGAAGCGAAGAAATGTATTCAAAAATACTTGCCAAAAATTAAGGAAGCTCGTGAGCGCTCACAAAAAGGTCTCAAAAGATGTGCTGACCGTGCTGCTGCAGAGATGGAAGTTATTCGAGAACAACTGAGAGAACAAGGTCTTGAGGTTCAAAGGGTTATAGGATATATAGTAAAAACTGCGAAGGACTGCTTGAGTTCAAATAATCCAATAAAGATAATTCTTTGTCTTAACACTGAGGTAAGTGAGATGACATTAAGATTTTCGCTTAAAATTAATATTAATATCGTATGAACTTACAATTAGATTCCAAAAATACAAAAACAAGTTGAAGATGTTATTGAGAGTACTAAAAATGCAATTGATGATGCTGCCGATCGGTTGAAAGATATTCCACCGAAATTTCAAAGATGCCAAGGAATAGTTATTTCAAAGAGCAGAGAAGAACTTCTTGAGATTATTCAGAGTATTCGACAATGTATTGAAAATAATTAATTTTTATGATGACAAAAAAATTTTTTTTGTTAATTAAAAAACAAAATTCTTTTTAACATTCTTCTTTTGAGTACGAAACTTTGATGAAAATATTGAATGTGATTTGAAAATTTAAAGGGTTATAGAGATTTTATCTCGCCCTTTGAGCATAACACTTGGTTTAAAGAGTATGTACATAAGTAAGTATATTACATAAAATAGTCAACCAAGTTATGAGAGATAGATCTGGGCATTATATACAAGGAAAGTTAGAGAAAACATGTAAAAAAGGTAGAATTGGTTTAAGACCATAATTTCGTATGATATGGTGCAAGTGCAAGTTTGATTGTTGAAGTGGTTTTTCGCATATATTTCTAGAACGGTTCGTCGGACAGAAAAAAAGATTATAACCAATTTCATGGAATTTCATATTTTAAAGAACTTTTTGATATAATAAAAACGCCTGATCGTTTTCACAGTATACGAAAAAAACCAAAAATTTTATATGGCAACACCAAGGCCATTTTTAAAATTATATTTTAATTTTTCTATGAGAACGCCGTGAATAAAATTTCAGGTCTTTACTTTGACGCGTTCCCAGGTAGTGTCCAACTATATAGTGAAAAACGAAAGTTTTGTATGGCAACCCCGCAAACGAGTGATCCCATTTATCCCATTTTTGAACTTAAATCTACTTTATTATCGTAAGGATGGACAGACATGTAAAAATCAAAATACCTTTTCATATTATGCGTGGGTGTACATTTTTCTGTAGAAGTATTATTTCTGTGCATTACAAACGGAATGACCAACTTAGTACACCCTATGATTTCATCTATAAAAACTTATTGGAGAAAATGGGAATATATGTGAATTGCCAAGGCTTTCTTTGTCGCCTCACTGTCCTATATTGCAGACTAAAAGTAAAGATGACGGTCTGCAGGTGACTGGTGAACACATCATTTAGGAGGTTAGATTAGATTTGTGGAGTGATGTTGAGGCGTTGGCCACGCATTCACTGCCACCTGAAAGATCTATTGTGTGTCTCCGACCATTTAACTCCCATTCTAAGTTTAGACTGTTAATGAAATCTAGAACCATTCTGGGACATGGGTTCCACACGTAGTTTGGTGCAGGAACAGCATGTTCGAGTTGGAGTAATTTCCAGCTGGTCAATGCTTTGCAGATGCAGAGCAGGTGCTCGGAGAAGTGGCATGAATGAATTCTCAGCAAAGCTCATCTTGTGTATGTGATACCTCAATACCTGAGAAGAGCTCTGTAAGCATTTTGATCCCTGTTCTTCTAGGAGTCCTCTTGTTTTTTCACCAGGAGTGTCGATAGACTTTTTTCCTGACGAAGTCCCTGTAGTTTTTCTCAGTAAAGGGATTTTTGATTATTCTCCCAGCTATTTAGCGTTGCTCTGAGGTATCATCTTGAACTGCCACAAAATGTTTGTGGTCCGACAACCGCTCCTCTTTTGGCAAGGCTGTCAGTAATTTCATGGCATTCATGGCATTCATGGCCTTCATGTCCAGGTACCCATATGGGGATAAGTTTGTTTCTCCTTGATAAAATTCTAAGGATTTGCACACATTCCCAGACAATGCTCGACTTGTTAGTGTAGGTTTTTAAGGCCTTGAGGGCGGCTTGGGTTGAACGCCTTAAACCCACCCCATATATACGGCCTTGGCTTGTAGGAATATAAATCAAATGCTCCAATTTCTCACACAACTTTGTTTAAGTACTAAATCAATTATATAATTTAACTACGTCGATAAAAACTAGACAATTCTAGGATATTAAATTATGCTATTATTATTAAGCTGACTAACGTGACGCAACTACTCGCTGGACGAAGATGTGAGCTAAAACTGAGACTGATCTGTACTGTAGTCTGTTTTACATTAATTACGTTAAGTGCGGGTGAAAACAAAAGACCATAAAGTTCATAAAGTTTGGTGTTGCCAATATATCCCATTATTGCATTGTGCAACTAGGTTGCGTTCTGAGTTTGATGTAAAGCACAGTAAGACAGGAGGAGGTAGAGAAAGGAATTAGGAAACATGAGGAGAGTGGCGTATGTGCTGATGTAAGTCACTCTTAAACCTTCGCAGATTGTCTGCCGGAGGAAAGATCGAAGATAGTAGACTGTTCCTCATTCGCACAGTTCGGCATAAGAAAGCATCACCGAATTTTAGTGTACGGCCAAAAATATTTTGAAGGAAGTAATCTACACAAGGGATCAGACTAGACATTTTATCGGAACATTGACCATGCATGTAGCGATAAAGGAGCGAAAGGCATGATATGAAATAACTTCGTGCGAGAATAGTATGTTTATTTTCCAGTACGGGTTACAAGATTAGTCCGATTTTGGTTGCTATGCCAGTGAAGCGCCACTAAAAACTGATTCCGATTACTTACTTCAATTCTAAATGATTAGACCAATGAGCGATGCAAGCACATTATCCTAAGCATGTGTCATGTGGTAGTATAGAAGGAACGATATTGGATTATATTGGGAGTTATATTTAGAGGAGCCTCAAATATTTTCAAGACATAATTCGAGTCATAATGAGCAGGCGATAAGGGCGAGGAATAGCTACTGCACAGTATATTTCATACAGTAGAACAGGGCAGAATAAACTACTGAAGAGATAGTTTTTGAAATTAGCTTAAAAAAACTTCTTACAATTTCTCCTATAACGATTGAGTAGATTTTTGTCGCATGTATCTGTTTCTTGTTAGTACTGTTGTGTTTTTGTGCTTTCAGGGGTTCACGCAATTAATGACTCTGCATTTAACTGAAACTGTACTACTTTATTTCACTGCAGTACTGTCTGGCATTGTATTCTCCTACGGTTAAGCTTCTCTTATCAGTCGTATATCTAACTTCTTTCCCTTCGCAAAGAAGACTCCATGTAATTCCAGCGTTCGGGAGCTCTTCTAATCCTTGTCGAACGTCTTAAATTTGGCTGCACTTCCACTGAATCGTCTTGTTGCAGGATATTTGGGTTGAGCTGCTGCTGAGTTGATGACTCTGAATGATCGTCCGGACCCGAATTCCAGAGACTTTCTTTTTAGGCTGGATCATTTAGTCTCTTATGTCCCTATTACTATATCTGGAAACTCTAGGTGTATCAGTAACGTCAGTAAAGTCAGAAGTTGGTAAAGTTTGTCTGTCAGTTTGGCTAGGATTACTTCTACATATTCTATAAGGTTCTTCCTGATGTTCGGCGATGGGGTTGTTTTTGCTGAATACAACTCGATCGTTTATAAGCTCGCAATTCGTTCTTCTAATTTGGTCTACATGTCGTAGGTACTTCTCATTATCAACCAAAACCTCGTAGTGTAAATCACCTCTTCTTGTCCAAATAATGCCGAACTTTCATTTGATTTCTTTGTTTGTGTAGACTCGCACTTGGACCTTGTTGCCTATTTGATATTGAATTATACTTGGGGTTAACAGGTGTGTTGCTTTCTATCATTTCTTTTCCCAGGTCCCTTTTAAGAAGATCTATTCTTGTCCTCATAGGACAAGAAAACATTAAATTAGTAGGGCTAATGCCTATCGTACTATTCGGAGTTTTTCTCAGTTGCATTAACCATCTACATAACTTTTCGTCAATATAACCTCTTTCATCCTTCATTGCTCTTAATCCTTGTATAATTATTCTTACATAGCGTTCAGCTTGGCCGTTTGTGGCTGGGTGATATGGAGCGCTACTCTTGTGAACAATCCCATTTGAATTAACCAATTTTTTGAATTCTTTGGATATAAACTATGGACCGTTGTCTGTAATTATTGTGATGGTAATTCCAAATCTGCAGAATAATTTACGCAAAGATTCAATCGTTATTGTTGCTATCATGGTTTTACTGGGGATTGCTTGCTTCCACCCATTTCGTATATGCGTCTACAACAATTAATAGATATGTGCCCCACACCGGACCTGCGTAATCAATATGTAGGCGTTGTCGTGGCTCTTTCGAATACTACCAGGTATGAATGCATATTTTCTTCGGATCTTCTTTGGTGAGCCACCAAACGTAACTTCTTGCCAGACCTTTCATTTTAACCATTCCAATATGGGCCGTATGTAATTCATCCAGGATTCTGTTTCAAAGTGTTGCGGGTATCATCACTCGAACACCATTGAATATGCATAATATGACATAACGCTGCCGTATTGTAGTAGCCGTAGTGCCGATGAGGCAGGTAGATCTTTATTTGGATGCAATATTCTAGTCAAAAGTTTGTGATCCGTAATAAGCGTAATTTTTCTGCCATAACAGATTTGAAAAATTTTTCGAGGGCCCCAATAAATTGCTGTGGATTCCTTGTCGAGTTGAGAGTAATTCAACTCAGCTTTGCTTAAAGATCGCGACGCGAATGCAATTCGTCCTTTTTCTCCATTTTTTAATAAATGAGAAATTACTGCACCTAACCCCGTAGTTGAAGCGTCAGTAGCTAATACATATAAGAGGAGGATTCGAATCGAATTTAATAAGTGTTTTGGGACTTGTAATTTCAGCTTTTAATTTTGCATATGCCTTTTCGCATTTTTCATTTCAGTCAAATTTTGTATCCTTTTTTAATAAAATTTGTAAAGGAGCTAACTTACTTGATAAATTTGGTATAAATTTTTGATAGTAGTTAATAAGCCCAAGAAAGGTTCGTAATTGCGATACATTATTTGGACGCTTACTCTGTATTATTGCTGCAATTTTATCTGTCATTGGTTTAATTCCCTCTTGGTCTATCACGTGACCCAAGTATGTAAGTTTTTTCAACAGGAACTAAAACTGTTCAGTCATTATCGTGAATACGTTTAAATGTAGTCTCCAGATTTGTAATTAATTCGACATACGTTGAACCCTGTAGGAGTATATCATCAAAAAAGTAGAGGTACAAAATTACAAAATCTAGCAAAATTTAAGGGCCTGCGTACAAATCATACATCTAGGGAAATAGCACCTCAGTAGCTATCACTAATCGCCCATACGACTTAATTAGATTTTGCCTTTTTTGGATTTCGTATTTAAGAAAAATTGCAAATTTTAACATAAAATGGACTTGAAAAATATTCTTTTCCACATCAGAAATGTTTTAAATATAATAAAGTATTTATTAAAGTAAAAACTTCATTGAAACTATACTACAATTTGCTTGCTATCGGTTTTATTGTTTATGAATGTATGGTTAATTTATTGAAGCTAAAGAAAACAGTGGCTTTATGGTCCATGTGAAGATTTTAGCAGACAAAACTTGAAATAAGTGCTTTCTGATATCGTTTTTGGACTGCGGACAGTTATAGGCCCCCCCACTACCCTTCAAATCAAATTCTGGGTGAGTTACTGCATAGATAGCATAAGAAAAAGATTTCGCATGCAGTACCAAACAAGTATTCAACATTTATATGACTGGGTGGTTCATTCCGGAAGACCACAAAATTTGAAATGATGTATACGTCGAGTGATTTATATTTGTTCGTATCTAAAGTGTTGAGGAAGTCGATCAAATGTATACAAAACTACTATTATAAAAATTTTTGCTTTCGACATGCTCTAAAATATTTGATGGTCCATTCCAGAATGTACTATCCATTTCACAATCTGTATACTCTGCTCTGGTATGCCATGCATCATCCAGTTTTTGTGCCATCTATGGTTACAGTCTTTCTGTTAAGTTGTGAAATTTAAAAGATGCATGCAATGTTAATGTATTTCCCGTCATATCTGTACAAATGTGCAAAACGTCGAAGCAAAAAAAAAAAAAACAAAACAAAAAAATAAACAAAATAATACATCGAAAAAGAAAAACCTCTAGAACACTCTAGAGCATTGACCCCAATTCATTTGCTATAAAATCTGAATAGTACGAAACGTGCTGACGAGATAGTGTACTTCCAAATTCAAGCGTTTCAGTCATAATAATAAAAAAAAAAAAACAAATACATAAAAAATCAAGAACAGAAAAATTCGTAAAGCGAGCTAGAGCTTTGACTTAATGCAGTTTGTAGTGAAGCTCTGTATCTTCTCGAAATGAAATAATTGCGCGTAGTCGGCATAGTGATGTTTTGAACAGTTCAGAGGAAGTATTATATTATGTATGTTGTATATACCACAGTTGTTTGTCTACTGGATATCATATTAATGAGTTATTGTAATTAATTTCTAGTAGAGGACCTCGCAAACTACATAATATCATAGCACCAATTACATAACACTCCTCAATTCATTTCGTTGCATATAAAACTCCACCTCGTTTAGTGTAATTGAATTTCAATATGTTATCAGTGCTCTGCAAAAGTAGCTTATCAGTTTCGCCAATAAAGTCAACAAAGCCAAAATTTTGTACGGTGACGTCGCCTGAACTGCAGCTGTGTTTTGTTCTAAATATATTTTCTTTGCAATTATCGAAAATTTATCGCTCAAGGTCGAATTTTTGCTGAATTTTTGTTTTGTATGTAAGTGGTATCGTTTTTCGCAGTAACTAAGGTTGAAAATGTTGACAAAATATTATACAAAAATAAAACGTAGGAAGCAGTTTTTAAGATCTATAACGAAGTTTAGTATTATGAATATATGTACATATTCAATTGATACCACCAAGCTCCGCTTTTAGGTGCAACTTCGCTAAAAAGTACCACGACTAGTGTAATACATCTTCTTATGTTGTAAGATCCGGTTTAATAGTTTTGATAGTAATCTGAAATTGCAAAAACAAGAAAAAAACTACAGAACTAAAAAACGGGACAGTTGCACCACTCAAAATAGGAATAGTAGTAATAATATTATTCAAACGTTATGCGGATCTTATACTGTAAGTAACAATAATATTGCCAATAATGCCATTACCTCCAAAAGTCTCTTCTTTCATTACTCTGTCATTATTTTTAAACTTTACGCTATCATTAAAAATGGAAGTATATTTGCTTCAGTCCCTCTCAACTCATCGAGCGAGAAGTTTATTTATGTTGTGTGAATTGTTTAATGGAGATATTCGCGGAAAAGCTTGAATTGCTATAATTTTAGCATTAAGCATAAATCGAAGTGTTAAACGGCGACGGTGAATGAAGAACTAGCTACAAAACCGTGAAGAACATTTCGACGTTGTTCTGATAAAAGAAATTAGTTTTACAGATAAGCGGGAGATTACAAAAACTATTATCGCATTAATGAAAGCAATATTTAATAAATTACTGCAAATGGTGGCACCATTTTTGTTGAGGATGGACTCTGAAGTACCTAGTTTCATAGGAAGAAATTTTGAAGATCTCAAGTGTTCAGCTGTAATGTCATCAACTTCAATAAGTGATACTTGTGAAGTGCTTACTTATACGTACTCCGGGACATTTGATTACCTTAATTTTAAATTTTCAAACATGACTTGAGCATTTTAGCTGATAAAACAGCAATAAATATTTTCAGATTTTTTTTTACTATTAATATTTATAGTTTTTTCCTCGATGAACTACAATATGGCAAGTGAAATGTGTGCGAGATCCTTCATTGAGGTTTTGAGCAGGGACCGTAATTTTTATAAGATATATATTAAAAATTGCTTTTTAATAGTTATCTTTCCACTAATTTTTTTAAACCTTTTTTTAACCTTTTGGTTATGAAATAAGAGTTATCGATAACTTTTTTTTTCTCAATAAATAACCGTTATTCTTCAATTTAGTTTTATTAATTATCGGATAACAATTATTTCACAACTTTTTGTTTTTGGCTATGAAATAAAAGTTATCAATAACCAGAATTTTTAAGAACAATTTGAATTTGAAATAAATGATTGTTAAATAAAAAGAATTTGAAATTGAAATAAAAATTAAGATCCATTATAGATCTTAAATGTCGTTTGAATCTCAAACTGTTGTAAAATAAAAGGAAAGTAAAAAATCGTATCATTACTAATACAGTTTATTTTATACCAGAGATAGACTTGCAATTTCAATATTGATATATTAATAATGCAATTATGTCAGAGACACACTTGTTGTTTACGATACTAAGAATTTAATTAGAGAACTTACATTTGTTTTATCACTTGATTTGTCATTTGACTTAAGAAAGTTCCGCGCACTTACAAAACGCGAGCAAATATTGTGAAATTACATGTCTATATGAAAAATAAAAACGAAATAGAACCTTCAATTTGACAAAAGTGTCAAAGATTTATTTTCAGAAAAAGTTGTAGCTAATATTGCATTATTAAATTCGGTTCTAAAGGGTTCGTGTATTAAATGATTATGGTTTATAACTAGGGTCATATTGCAATAAACTCGTATACAGCGTACGTTTTTCGCAATTTCAATATTGAGCTCCAATTTACTACATACTGAGTGTAACCGAGTGTATACCGAGCTGTTTCTCAATATATAGAGTTGAGCGCAAAATGCAATATTGAAATTGCAAATATCCGGTATTATTAACACAATGATAACAAATTAACAATTTAAATTATATTAGAGATTAGTTTTTTATTGTTGCTGCTTTTCAATATGAGTCTTCTCTGCTAAAACTACGAAAAATTGGGACGGTTTCAAAAAAACTCTGGGTAGGAATTCTGGCAAACTGTCATTCAAGTTGAAAGGATTTATCTGATTTTTTACTCAGATTCAAAGGCCGTAACTCCGGCTAAAATTGGATAAATTTAGCTGGCATAAAAATAATTTTCTGGTAACTCTGTGCTTGTACCTACTAGGTCTGTTCGATGAAAACACTGTGTAAACCTAGAGCTACACCGGGCTAGACTATCTTGTTTTTTGAAAAACCTGGGCTACCCCGAGCTTACACCAAAGTTTCTCGGGGTAATGGTTTGACAGTTGTCACTTGAGAACTGTCACTTGCAATTTGTTGCTGATTGGGACATATAAATTACTTCTTGAGCAAAACTAAGCAAAACTTAGAAAAAAAGAAATAGAAAAATGGCTAGAGCACATTTTATTTGTTTTCATCCATTTTATAAATAACTTACAATTAATTATCCTCAGGAGAACTGTCACAGAAATGTCATTACATTAGGTTTACCCGGTGTTTTAAAAACTTGTTCGATGAGTGCATAAAACCCCGGATAAATTTGGGGAAAATTTACACGATGTTTTCATCGAACAGTGGCTTATATTCGACCTACATTCGAGGTAGGTAGAATTGATGGATGATGGGGAACATAGAGTTGCCAGCCACATTTGTTGAGAATTTAGCGGAATTTTTAGTTTAATTAGCTTACAGAGGCTTACAGACTTAAATTTAATAGACAGTAAACTGATTCACTGTATAAGTATAAGCACAATTGAAAGTATGATATGAGAAAGAATGCTTTCAGATTCCGACTGAAGTGTTAAGTATGGTCTGGAAAAATTTTCCAATTCTTGTAATTAGATTTTTTCACGTTCAGTTATGTTTTCAGAAGTCCGTCGTATTGCCGCCCCTTTAAAACCAGCGCCCGGGGCAAGTGCCCCCGAGTGCCCCCCCATAGATCCGGCCCTGATATCAACTACAATACTATTATGTAGTTAGTATTTATGTTATATCGGTTACCTATCAGAATGTGTCAAGCTTTGTAATCTAATGGTAATTAATATAATTGGTATTCATATTTAACTGTACCTACGGTGTTCAAATGTTAACTCGAGAAAATAAGAAATCGCACAAGTTTTACTTCAATTAACCGACGATCGAATCAGCGCTTAAAATGAACGATTAGAAGGTTTTAGCATATTGAGCGTAATTATTTACAACAACAGATTTTCAAAAATTGAATTTTCTGAAATTTCTAACGGGTTTGTTTAATATTTGGAAAAAATATTCCAAAGAGTAAGTTGCATCATATTCGAATTGCCCTAGTCTTCTTTCTCATAGTCTGACTTACATTTTTAATTATAAAAGTTTTAAAGTTGAAACTCATGCAAGAGTTACTAGCTTATAAGACCAACGAAAACGCTTAGGTAATCCAAACCTATGTTGTGTTAACACGTTCGCGGACGTGAATGCTATACTGTGGCATTCATTTTTATTGTGATGCAAAATGACATGAATGAGCTAAGTTTTTATAATTATTATGCACTTCATAGTAATCATCAACTGATTCATTGTTTTCTGCATTGTGCCTTCTGCTAGGGCCCACTGGCAGCAGCATGCTTTACTTTTCGTTGGACGACAGCATGCCAATACTACTACAAGCGAATAGTTTTGGCCATTTTGAGATTTTAAAATTTCTGATACAATTATTATTTATATCAATAACTGTAAATTGATGAACACGCACACAATTATACTCGGTAATCATATAAGGAACCACTGCTGAGCAAAATTATCTGCTTCAGTTCGATATTTGAGATCAAAGTAAAAACATCAGTTTTTTTTAGGTTATAGTTAAATTTCTTGGAGAAAAATGAATTCTCAAAAAGATCGTACGCGAATTTTCAGGTTGTTAGATAATTCTGAATCAGATCAAGCTATAGGTAAGTGTACTACTGAAATAATTGAAAATCAAAGCAATGTATTTGATGGATATCCTTGTGAAAGGATATGAAAACATCAGCGAAAATTCAAGGGAGAATTCCCCTATTATATTTTTGACAAAAAATTTGGGTTTATCAACCATCTTCTGATTCAGAGGATACTAGCAATATAAACATTTCAAATCAAATAAATGAGACAACTGCGTTGATTCGTCTTCAATGGGTGTAGCTAACGATATTAGAATGTGTAAAACTCCAAAAGAGATTTTCGATAAAATTTGGTCTAGGGAAATAATGGATTTAATTGTTAGCTGCACAAACGAATATGGGAACAAATTGTTGTTCCTAACACATCTGCATTCAAGAAATTGCCGGATGCAGAGCTTCAAGAAAACAAACGCTGATGAAATGGAGGTATTCTTTGGCCTTTGTTTGTTGCATTATCAAATAAATACACCTACAATTCGTTCAAACTGGTCAAACAATCCATTATATTACCATCCAATTTTCGGGGTATCTATGACAGGGCGCTGGTTTGAACAATTATTGCGTTGTTTGAATTGTGAACCCGTACCAAATAATGACAGACTATCTAAGATTTCCGAGCTTCTGAAGCTTGTAAATAGTTCATTTCAAACCGCATATAAACCTGGAAAAAATTTATCGTTAGATGAATAAATGATGCTGCATCGTGGAAGACTAAGTTTTCGACAATTTATGAAGTAAAAAAAAAAATAAGTATAGGATTAAATTCTATGAGCTTTGTGCACATGATGGCTATGCTCTCAATCTAGATATATATAAAGGTAAAGTATCAAATGAGGCGCCTTCCTTACCTGTAGTGGATTCTGTGATTAGGAGAGTAATGGAACCGCATTTATCGAAGGGCCATTCGTTATTTATGGACAACTACTATAATAGTGTCGGACTGAGCAATCGATTACTTGGTTTCAAAACTCATTCCACTGGAACTTTACGTACCAATCGCAAAAGGAAAACAAAAATCGTAACGCAAAAAAAATTTAAGAGAGGAGAACATACATATATGGAGAAGACAAGGAAACGATAAACGAGAGATGCTTTGTATTACACCGGAAAATTATCCCAAAATAATTGACGTACAGAACTAATATGGTATCTGAAAAAAAACAACGATCGAAATTGCTAATTACAATGCAAATATGTCTGGCATAGATAGATGTGATCAAATGATATCATATTATTCCTCACCTAAAAAATCTATCCGTTGGTACAAAAAGGTACTACTCCACCTACTAGATATTGCTGTATGGAATTCTTATTACATTTATAAGAAGATAAATGCTTGAAACATTAGTTTTCTAGATTTTAGAGACAATCTAATAAATACGATTTTAAAAATACCACAGAATTCAAATGGACGTGATTTCGTGCATGGCAACTCACAAAGGTATGTTAGATACACTCCGACAACAGATCTTCAAGATGGCCACTATCAGGAAAAAATTCCGGCGCCTTCAAGTTACAAGCGCAAAACATATTTCCTAAAATGCAAGTACTGCTTTAGGCAGAAAAAGTCAAGTTCACTTCATACCGATGTCAGGACTGGACAAATAACCCTCCACTATGTCCTGGACAGTGCTTCCGACAATGGCATTTACCTCCTCCAGATCACAATAACTCCAATTGTTCGGATGTAGAGTCTTAAAAACATACAATTATAATGATCAACTTTTTTTTTTGTTTTTTTTTTTATATACTCGTATATATTTTATGAATTTTTTAATTTATTTGTGAATAAATAATGTACTGAAACTATAAATAAATCTCTTTTTCTCATGTATTCTATAGCATTCACGTCATCCTAGTTGAAAAACTTGCTCTATATCGTCATGGATGTTATAGCATTCATTGCATATAACGGTTAAAATATGATATTCTGACTACTCTCACAAAATGTGTCTAATAAGATTTCAGATATAACAACTAATTCTTAAAAAAATTGCCTGTCAATTTTTGCAGATCACTGAAATTTTTACTGTCCGCGAACGTGTTAAGTAAGCAGTGAAAGAACGTTGTAGTTTCTAGGGTGATACACTATTAGATTAACACTTGAAATTGTGAAGTGCTTGAAAATGAGAACACCTATTTTCCCCAATGCTGGGAAGCGTCCAAACAAATTTCGAAACTATGAACATATAGTTTATCTTTACCCGATTTTATTCAACACAGAAACAATATTATTAACGAGAGAAAAACTTATAGTTGCTCTAAGACCAATAAAATTGCACAAAATTACGCGAACTTAATTTATCACAAACTAACACAATTGATATGGGCACTTCTAGCATCTAGCCACAGGTTTGTATAAGCCAAATATTCATCATCACCTACATTGCACTAGACTCCGACAAAAACTAAATGGATCGAACATTATTGCAATCCGTAAAGAATTGCATTCTTGCGATAGTGTAATGAGCAGTTGCATTTATCAGTGTATTTTGTGCACTTGAAAGAGAAGAAGAATAAAGAATAACTGTCACCATTAATATAATATTAGAATCGGTGGATATCAATGGTCAAATAAAAGACACTTTTTTTCTACCACACAAATTCTTTTAGCTGATTTTTGTAAATTTGTTCATACTCAAAATGAATTCAATATTTATTTTCAGGATATTTTTTAAATCAACTCAGATCTAAGTCAGACATATTAGATGAGTAAAATTTCGGTTTTTGCAACTAATAAAAAAAAAAACAGAGAGATTTGCAATAACTGTCGAAAGATTGAAATCAGGGCAGACTTACTATCTTAAAAATACACAGAAATTCTAACATATATAAGTTTTGAATAAATAATTTGAAGCAATATTTTTTTCAAAAACAGCAGTATAAACCTCTTTAATAGTTCAAGAGCTAAAACTAGACGAGAAAGAAAGAAAACGTATCAATGAAGTTTCCATGCTAAAATTATATTTGAGTTATTTATGTAAATTGTTTCAAATTACATTAGTTCTGCGCGATTTTGAGTTAACTCGGGTTCATCAGTCAAATACCGTGTGCTCGTTACTTTGCGAGAATTGCGAGCACGAGTCAATCGCGATAAAGATATTGTAGCAGCGACTTAATCAATGTAGATTTATAGGCACTTATTTTAGAGGGTTTAAGTTTCATTAAAAATAAAATAAGTAAAAAACGAGTTTTCAAACAAAACTGAGGGCAAGCCGCATTAAAAAAATAGAAAATAAACTTTCTTCACACACAGAGGTGGACTCAGATTTTTTGATTGGGACATTTCTCTTGAATATTCTTTCTCTTCATGAATCAAATCACTTATTACCTCTGATTGATCATACTGAAATATAGCGGTGATTGTCAGCAAATAGAATAAAATCTAAGTCCACCTCTGTGTGTGAAGAAAAGTTTATTTTCTACTTTTTCATGCGGCTTGGCTTCAGTTTTGTTTGAAAACTCCTTTTTCTAATTATTTTATTTTCTGCCTTTTTTACGTTAACTAAATTGTTATTACGTGCTGCATGGAGATATTTTAAAACAATTTTTAAGTCATGTTTGGTGCCGATCCTAAAACAACAATTTTTCGAGTATCAAATCGTTGAAGTACTGCAACGGTTTTCTGAAATTCAAATTATGTTTTAAACAGCGGTTTTTAGCTGTATTCCAACTTGATCCCATATAACATGAATTTTCCCGATTTTCCATGTTTTCCACAGACTTTTCCTATTACTATGAATTTTTTTTAAAAATTTACATGAATTTTCCTCGATTTTTCAGGCAAGTTTTCATGATTGTTGAAGAGAAAGTATTGATGCCAGTAGGACGGAAAAAAACTGATTCCGCATAGCTTATAAAACTTTTTTGTCGGAAAATTTTCCGGAAAAGTCGGAAAATTTCGGTAATTTTCGGAAAATTTTCCAGAGAAATTGGAAAATTCTGCATTTTTCCTGAAACAGATTTATTACTAATCATATCGATGAAAATTTGTCCGATGATTTTCCCGCTTTTCCGGGTTTTCCATGGAGTTTTCCACAAAAGCAACTTTATGCAACTCGTTTCGCTGTACAACTTTGTCTTAGGTTGCAAAACGCTCAAACGCTTCCTTGGTCTGAAAAACTCCGGAAAAGCGTTTTACATGAATTTTCCTCGATTTTTACGGATTTTTTTGGATTTTGTCGGAGAGAATGTAATAATGCCAGTTGATAGGGAACTTGATCCTGCATAATTTAGAAAACTTTTTTACCGGAAAATTTTCCAGAAAAGTCGGAAAATTCCGGAAATCTTTTTGCGGAAACATCGGAAAACTCTGCATTTTTTCCTGAAACAGATTTATCGCTAATCAAACTTGTACCAAATTTTCAAATGATTTTTCTTGATTTTCCGGGTTTTCCATGGAAATTTCCGGTTCAAATTTTGATAGATTCAATTGTCATGCGACATGCACCTGTGTGCCAAATTTCAACTCGCTGTGATGATGAAAAGTAGATCTACGAGAGTGTCGAAAATAGTAAAAAAGAAGTATATAAATAGACAGACAAATTCGTGTACGAGTTAAAGGGAATGGCCTCAAAAATTAAAGCACCTAAATAAATGGTACTAGAGCTAAAAGTGATAGGAGAATTTAAAAACCGGACTCGTTTTTAATGTGCAAAAATTTATAAGAAGAGCCTAATAGAAACTCTGTCGACCAGTTCCTTGTGGTTAAACCAATAAAATGAATTTGAATTCAAATTGTGAGGGAATATGGTTAACCAATAAAATAAAAATCGAAGTATAACTCTTATTTATTTAGAAGAATTAAAAAAGTTATCGATAACTCTTATTTCATAAAAAAAAAAAAAATTGTGAAATAATGGTTATCCGATAACCAAAATAAATTAATCAAAGATTAACTATTAAGATGAAATTTTTATTTTATTGGTTTACTTTTTTAAATTACGCTGAAAGTTCATTTCATGAGGATAAAATTGGTCCTATTCTTATAAACATCCGATCATTATTTCTATGTGATTTTTTTTATTGAAAAATCTCAAATATTGGTAATTTTCAATCCCTGGTTTTGAGTTAAATTGCGAAAATTTGTTGTATATTTTTCGAAAAGCTTATTACGGGGCACTAGAAAACATTGTTCTGAGAAGAAATTCGTTAAAGCGAGAAACTATTCATTGCGTCTTTGGATTTTATAGTTAATGAGGGTACTTAAGTCTACTTAAATACAGTAAAAATGAAGAAAAAATCTGGAAATATTTATTGCCTATTCCTATCACTACGACTACGAGTCAACCAAGTTATGTAATCCCCGCTCTTCGCTGTGTACGTCCTGCGAGAGTATACAATACAGGGTGATTTTGAATTGACAGTAATAAATGAAACAGGAGATATGTTAAAGTGTTAAGAACAAAAACAAATTATAACATGGTAGGAGGGGGGGGGGGGGGGTCGCCTTGGTCAGTCAATTTCAACCGTTTCGGAGTTACAGGGTGATTGAGAAAATATGGTAGCTTTTCTTTAACAAAATAAAACTTAACTTGCTTATAATGCGATCTTTCAAAGTGCTTAGATAATAGTAAACCGTAAAAGTCAAAAATTGGAAAAAATCCTAACTTTTGAAATTTAACAACTTTCTCGCCATAATTTATTTATTTTTGTATTATTGCCAGGGGATACTCTATTGTGCAAAGCACAACATGGAAAGATATAGGGAAAGGATTAGTGGATATGAGGAGAGTGGCCGAGGTTCCGATGAATGACGCCCTTAAACTTTCGCAGATTGTATGACGGAGGAGAGACAGAAAATGGTTAGCTGTTCCACATTCGCACAGATCGGGATAAAAAAAGCATCACGAAATTTTACTGTACGGCCGCCGAAAGTAATTTGGAGGGTGAAAGGATATGCGCGGCTTGCAGCACGAGTATTGCGTGTAGGAATTGGAATTGAAAGCTCTCATCTGGTCAGTATCTAGTGTAGCTTAGGTTGTGGAACCAGCCCTGGCTCATATATAGGAATTGCCTTCCATTCTAGGTCTGATGTAGGACTTGTAGAGGAGCGCTAGATTTGACGGGCTGAAATATTTCCTACACTTTTTCAGAAATCCATTGGATGTTTCTTTGGTAACAGAGAGGATATGATCTGTTTAGCTTAAGTTACTGGAAATAATAATGTAAGAATGCTTAGTGACGGTGAATCAGAAATGAATCGTCCATCAAAAGAAATGGGAGTGGTTAAATTATGGTCTTGTTTTAATGAGATGAGAGATCTTTCGGTTTTATATGCATTGACTTCGACGCGACATGCATTGCCCCAAACGTGGATATTTTCACGATCATTATTCAATGATCTTATCATGCAATATCGTTTAACACATGCAGAATTCCCTATGGAGTCCGCAAGAGTGCCAAAGGTGTAAGTGAAAAGAAGGATACTGTCATCAGCGAAACTATGGATTGAAAGTAAGAGAAAGTAATTCATTAATGAAAATTAAAAAGGAGGACGGAGAGCTAACAGGGCCCTGGGGTACACCAGCATTTATAGGATGAGGTTCAGATGTAACACCATCATCTAATACTACACGTTTTTGGCTATTAGATATACAACTTGTAATTCATAGCAGAAGAGAAAGGGAGAGACCAACTGCTTTTAGTTTGCTAAAAGGGCAAGATGCTAGACTCAGTCAAAACCCTTTGAAATATGCAGGGCAACGATATTGGACTCACCAAAATTATGAAGACTACGGTTCAAATGTTCCGTAAGAAAACTTAACAAGTCTCCAGAAGCCATATTGGCGATGGGTGATGAGTTGATTAGTTTCTAGATACTTTATTAATTTGGAATTAATGATAGATATAAAAACCTTTGAAAAAATCGAAGTGATTACAATTGCTCGATAATTTGAGGGATCGCTACCATCTCTTTTCTGGCAAATACGCTGAACGGCAGCCAGTTTTCAACCAGTTGAAAATTTTCCTGTCGAATAATATACTAGTTTGCGTAGAGGATTATCCAAGGATGAGGCATAGTTTTTAATTAACAGGGGCGAGAAACCAACAGGATCTGAGTCTTTGGAGACGTTGATCCCATTAAGGACATTAAACACATCTCTCGTTCGAATATGGATTGGATTTAGTACACATCCACACGGTGGATGCAAAACTGGTGTTTTTGAAGTGGGTGGAAGACAAGAATTTGAAACGAATTTAGCTGTTATAATATTAGCATTATTCAGCGACAACAACATCTTCACCATTATTAAGTAGTGAACGTATAGACGTACTGGTGAAGTTGTTCCTGATGGCTTTGACCAGCTATCAGAAAGCCTTGCTACAACAAAAAACAAAATAGAAGAAAGAGCGACACACAAAAACACAGAAATTTGAGCGCCACCAGTAGAAGTCATCGAGACAACAGCTAGGTAAAAGAAAACAACAATAGTGTTTTATACCCTAGACAGACTGTCTCCATAATGCTTTAATTTTTAAATAAATGAATGTACAGTGTGTCACACAAATGAAGCCCTACAAAGACCCATTTGCAGCATTTCGCTTCATTTTCAAATGGAGCAAATTTTACTCCATTTACTGAAATTGCAGTAAACCTTCCACCTTCCGTCATTAAGTGACAGCCATCAGCTGATCATGAATGAAATTTCCTCGAAGATTTAATTCTCTGTTTGGACTCTTTCAACAAAAGAAATTGTTTTCTGCTAAATGCTAAATTGCAAATACTCGAAAATTTTCTTGATAGCATTTAATTGAATTATTGATCTCTGTTATGATTATGTGTTCACATGTGAGGAACTGTCAATGACATTCCAAATGAAATAATATTCGTTCACAGTCTGTCACCTCTTCATTTCCTTAAAATGACTGCATTTAAAATTAAGTCATTATGGAGACAGTCTGTCTGGGGTATTAGGTCTATGTAATTGCTGCTCTCAGTACCTCAGACCGAGACCATGCAGCTCAATAACCACAGCTGGGAGCATCGTATTGCTGATCAGTGACAAGTGCCAATGCATCTGCAATGATCTCGGATGTAAAGAAGGGGGGGGGGGGAACTTGTCGTGTTGCTTCCTCATAATATGTTAATAGGACATAGAAGAGCCCTTCACTTGACACTTGGCGGTTATAATTAACTCTTTCTGATTTTTCGCGAAATTGCATAAAATTAGGCGTAATTTATATCATCAGTAGCAAAATTAATAATATGATAAAAACAGGTTTATCTCAAAAACAATTGCATATAGGTAATAATAATAACATGAGGTTTATGAGGTTTCCAAATCTTGCATGTAAATGCAACAGTTATCAGGAATTTTGGCAGGAACTTCTTTAAAATTTAAAAAATTTAGGAATCTTTTTCCAATATTTTTACCTTGATGTCCTAACTTGGGGGTTGGAGTGACAGCTTACTATCATCTGAGCTAAAAAATTTCCATTATTAGACCGGATGGTGTTTATTTTCATTATAACATCTGCACGTTTAGAACTTGGTTTTGTTTTCACAAAAGTTGTTTGTCCGCAACTAAATTCCGCTTTGCTTTGTTTTTATAAAAGGATTTGTTGGATTCTACAATTCCTGTAGGCTTTCAAATGTCTCAATTAAGTTACGGAAAAGAGTTTCCTCTCTTTTGTTATGCACTCAGCGCCAGTACATTTTCTCGACGGAGATTGAGTGCAAAAAATGTGCTGTCATTATCATTATTCATCTTCTACCGATATCACACTTCTCCATAAATTGGAAGCGAATGGAGAAATGAAGCGAGTAATATGTAAATTAATGTGAATAATATATATATATATATATATATATATATATAATATAATATGTGAAATTAATGACGCCTGAATATCAGAAAATTTGGATGACATCATTACCGACCATCATTACAGTTTTTTGAAAAGCTTACACGATCATTACTAAGGTGATAAAGTAATGACATTATTAGATACTGATCGTGTAAGGTCCGTAGAGTTTTCTGACCCATTCCAAATCACATTGTAATAATAATTTTTCACGATATAAATTGAATTCTGATTTTATATACCCGCTGAGCTTTCCCATTCACCAGATTTAGCTAGTTCAACCGCGGTAGTTTTGGTTTTCTTTATAATTTCAAGGAATTATCATAGCAGAACAATAAATGTAAGAAATTGCAGTGATTTCCATCAAATTCTATCCCTATACTACAAGAGCACCTTGTTCGATTTGCAATTTTTATATCATATTTGTGCTGGGTTCCGGGTTACCATCCGAAAAATATGAGACAAGATAATTTTAATGACTGGATTTAATTTGAATAATGGCGTATACGTATAATATAAAACTTCATCCTCACTAAAATTCTTAAGAGAAAAACTAACACTATTAACACCAGACTCAATATAGCACTATAATATTTAGAAAAGAGGAAGGAAGTGAACCAAAAGAGGCTCATGTGGAACAGGAATAGATGTAAATAATCACTAAATTCGCCCGCGTCCATATTAGACTTGGTCTACGCCTCAGAGCTAATACCAAATATCTATATATGTAAGTTGTTTTAAATCGCTTCCAGCACCGTAATTGATAGTTAAAGATGACTTTCGAAAGTTTTGGGGATTTTAGTTCTAATTACTTTAATCCGCACAGATTTAAGCGGAACATGTCTGGAAGAAAAGAGTCTGAACTACTTCATTTGAATTCGGTGGAGATTGAGGATCGGGATTGTAAAGCACAGGTGACCAATCAGTGTGCATAATATTTGCTTATAATGTTCCTCCCTGAATTTCTGAATGTTCGTCAGCCTGAAGGCTATGCGTTTCTGAACATTCGTTAGTCTGAAGGTCGTGCGCACGCAAAAACAAATATTGTTTCGTGATCAGAGACAATAGAAACCTGACCAAACCGTATAGCTGATGATGGGCCATGACGTGTCGGTATATTATTATTGGGCTTAAGCCTACGTTTACTTAATAGATCCATTAGTGCTACACTATGGTTAGAATCAGTATCCACATCTATGCTAAAATCACTACCTAGAAAGATTATTAATCTATATAGAAAAAATTAAACATTTACTAGATTATATTATTGGAGAAGAAAACCATAAATACAATAAAAAATGCCAATAAATTTCCCGATTCTAAGCATTTACTTTGTTATCAATAGAAAAAATATAAATCTGCAAAGTTTTCTAGAATTCGTAGGCACTATCAACACTGGTAGCAGCGAAAAGCTTTCTCAAAAATTTCAATCAAAAGCTATATTCCGCTGGTGTATTTCTAGAATTATGTCAACATGTAACTTGCTTAAGCGTGGCATGTAAAAGTTACGAGTATTTATTTTGCGTAGTTAGTAGTACAGTCATTCTCTGTACTACCTCACCTCTCTCTAGTTTACGTTCACGGTTTTACCTACTCGCCATTTGGCAATTCAGCTATATTTCAATTTCAAGCGCTCGCAGTGCACACTAGTTACATACAAAAACGGAATAGAATCGAATGACATCAAATATAATTTTTTTTTTATCATATGGATTCAAACAATTAAGAAGAAACGCTATCTCGTAGGTTACAAGATATTTCATGGACAACCTACAGATATTGATTATAGCTGACATTCTAGTGCAGTTAATATTGATAATAAGACCAGTGACAGTGATAATGGAAGTTCTTTTGAAAAATTTTGTTTTCTTTCGTAGTAGAAACCAAAAGCAAAGTTCTTGAAAATTAACAGGCGATTCGAAAAACTAATAAGCTTTAGATTTCTTGAGAAAAGTAACTGAGTTGGCTAGGTCGAGAAATGTATGTGATGAGGAACTTTTAATATCCGCCATTGAGCTCTTCGATGGAATAATGGCTCTCAAATGGCTTGAATCAATCTCTAATTCTGAAGATGTAAACACCTGGTCAGTCTTATATTATAGACTGTTGAAAGTCTAATATTCTTTAAAGATCTCCTCTATACAATAAAAGCCCGTAAACAGATGTCCTCTGAAAAAATTATAGAATTTTTCGCTACGATGGAGAATGTTTCTTAAGCTTGATTTCAATATGAACACGTCAGACAAAATCAAGATACTTAAGAGAAATATTTACATCAACTGAAGATTTGAAGGAACTTGTAAACAAGTAAAAAAGCAAGAATTGGTCTAATTGAAAGACCAATTCCTATGATACCCTAGATGAATGCCTCCTGTATGTAATTTCGTATGGTCATCCATCTGTGCAAGTTTAATCTTTAGCGTGGTTTTTCACATATATTTCTAGAATGGTTCGTCGGACAGTAAAAGTGATTATAACAAATTTCATAGAATTTCATATTCTGAAGAACTTTTGAGTACAATAACAAAGTCTAGGACTGATCGTTCTCACAGTATACGTAAGAAACCTAAATTTTTATATGGCAACACCAAGAAGGGATTACCAGATTTAGTCCATTTATAAAACTTTATTGACTATTGCTATGAAAACACCATGTACCAAAACTCATTTCTCTACGTCGTTGACGCGTTCTCATGCATATATAGTTGAAAACGAAATTTTTGTATGGCAAACCTACAAAGGAGTTGCCCGATTGATCCTATTTCCTTTTTTTTTAAAGCCCGTTTGCAAAATTTCAGCACTGTAAGTAAAGGCGTTTCCGACTTATCTTGAGGACAGACAGAGGGACGGACATGCAAAAATCAAAATAACTTTTAATATTATGCGTCGGTGTCCAATCCATTTTGCTCTACAATCATTATTTCTAGGTATTACAAACGGAATGACAAACTCAGTATACCCTATGATATGAATCATAATAAAGAAATTACGTTATTGAATAATGAATATTGCATGTTTTACTGTTGAAATATGTTATATAACAAGGATCGGAAATTACGTCCATTGCTGTTTCTCTTTATGTTATTTGGGAGAGTGTTCCATTGTCTCACAGATTGTACCTACTAGAAATTGACATTCAGTAGCTCGATATCTAAAATTCAGCTGAATTAAATTAAGTGCTCTTGATGATTCTACAAAATTAATTTATTAAATAAGTAAAAGGGCTACTGGTTGTAAATTATATTCCGCAGATACTGCAGTATTCTTATATCAAAACACAACTTATGTAAGTCTACATCCAAAGATTAATTTTACATATATGTAGAGAGACAAGGCCAAAGCGTTTCAAACCAAATATACATAGTATAACGAATGGGGTAGAGTTAAAAGCAGGTGGTAGAATCAAGTGCATAAAAAAGGGGCACTGCAAGTGATTTTACCAAAAACATGCGGGTATTTTGAGGAGTATATATCTTAGAGAGCTTCGGATGTGCATAAGATCCGTGTTGGAGTAGTGCACTGCATCATCAATTGATTCCAGTGGCTTGGATATATAAAATTGAAAGTAATCAGCATTCACATGAAATTAATTTACAATGTTCGATTACCAATATTAAATCATTAATGAACATAGGAAATAGTAATTGTCCTAAAATTGATCCTTGAGGAACCCCAGCAAGAACGGGAAGAAAGTCAAGTCAGAGCCTCTATTTCCACAGGTAAGATATGATAATCTTGCAGGAAAAGGAAGAAAAATTGAAGTGAGCCTAAGGTAGTTAGGTAGAGGACTTCAGAGATTAAGGTAGTGCTCAAAAGAAACTATTAAATTTTATTTATTGTCTCATTTTTATCTCTGGCTTTTGGAAGAAGGAATACTAATTTCAACATCATATACATATATATATAAAAAAAAAGGTAAATATCTTTCTGGTAAATTATATCTTCATTAGAGGTTCAAAGTATTTGGTTCCGTCCTTGAAAGAATTTAGTCCTATGGAATGATCATCGCCTGGAAATCATAATCCATAATCATACCAATACCTATAAAAGTCAAAAGGAATTCAAGCCTATAATCCTGTCTATAATAATTGTTTATGTTTTCGTACGTTCATAAATTTATCTTTTTTACTTTCAAAAGTATGACAATAATTATCTTAATGAGCAGTTTTTCTGTCTGGTAGTACTGACTTTCGAAAATGTGTACCAATTTTCTTCAGTTTGTCGTTTCAACTAATTCCTCATCTATTCGAAACTTGCCCGACTCATTCTGTAGAAATTGTGGGAAGTGTTAATTTATATTGTTAACACTCAATAGGTGTATTCGCAGTAGGTACTTCCACATTTTTTTACTTTTATATCCATCTTAAAGGCAACAATAGTAGAAATCCCTCTTCAATGTCATGTTTTCAACATTTATATATTTCGAATAATATATTTTTTGTATTCTTTCCCTCATAATTGAATAGGGATTATGTTTTTGTAATAATTATGAAAATTATATCGGACTTCTACTACTGTACTGATATGTCTGTTCTTTTCACATTTTACATTGTTCACAACTACAAAGAAGAAAATATTATATTTAAGAGACCAACCAGTTCACCACACTAAATAACTTCAACCATTTTTTCCTTTTTCTAACATACAAAATGAAAATTTTATTTATTTTTCCCGCGGACGGGAATCGAACCTACACTTGTTAGAATCGGCAATGATGGAGAAAGAAGAATTTTAAGGTTAATGCCAGCTGAAAGCAAAAAACGTGGCTTAGTAGGCTAGTTACAAATTTGATAAATGCAAGGAGGAAAATCATCTGTCTCAGTGGTAAGAGCGGTCGCCCGGTAAGCGGATGGTCCCGGTTTCAAATCCCGGACGAGGCTGCTGTTTTTTCTTCTTGTATTTATAAATTTGATTTAGAATCATTAAAAATAAAAGTTCTTAAAATTCTTCTTTCTCCATACAAAATGAGTTTAGTGGCATATCCAATTTAATACAGGCGAGTACTTGTTATTCGAATACGTAAACAACCTTTCCTGTACCAACCCAATGATTTGCATCTTATTCGTTTAATAAAGTTCCTTAAAAACGTGTTGAAAAAATTATACAAAATAGTTAATATTTTGAAAATCTAATATTTTGATCTCTGTATGACAATTAGGTTTTCAACGAGAGTACAGTTGTGAAATTGCAATGATTAAAGCTCCTGGAGATATATGTACATATATGAAGCTCTAGATAATCATAACAAAAAGGATCTTAGCATTTCTCGATTTTAGGAAAATATTTGACTCCGTCAACCATTGAGAATATTTTCCATTTTTCATCATCTGTGGTTAAGAACAACGTTTTATCATGTCGCATCCAGATTTTGAAGATACCTCACACACAATCTAGTTCTATCTTACTAAGCATAGGGATACCTCAAGGGTCAATACTAAGTCCTCTTTTATTTGGTCTCTATATACAGGTTGTCCGAGAAATCAACGTCAAGCCGGAATAGGGCAATATACCAAGTCGGAACCGTTATCAGAAAAATATAAAAAAAAATCTAAGTCGTGTATTTTTCAAATTATAGACATTTCTTTTGTTTTTGAAAAAATGTACATCCTGTGTTGGTTTTTTAGCTCCTGTTGCTACAAATCTTTACTTTTTTTCAATTTTATTTTTCTTATGTAATCGCGAATAATTAGCACTACCTAACCTGTTGCTTTAAATTCTAAGCCAACTGTTCCAGCTTGAAAGAAAATGTCACCTTTTGTCGAACCAAGAATAGAAAATTAATAATTCGTTGAACTTTAACTGACTGTAATGAAAAAAAAAATGTACTACGCCAGTTTGGCAAGTAACTTCAAAAGTTGACGCATTTAATAAGGATTCTAAAATGGTATAACACTTGTTACAATATTTCTTAGATTACGGAAAAAAAATTTTTTTCAAGAAACCCAGTTTCAAAAAATTTCTTTTCATCTACTAAAAATGATTCTAGTGTACCCAAAGCTTGCCGTAAGACCGTTACTTTAAGATTCTAGTTGGAGTGAGACGGAGAGTCATGAAGTGTGAGTGAAACAGATAATGACACTTTCAAGTTAGATATCCTAACTTTTTGTTGAATTTAGGACAAATTTTCCTTAAGTGTAAAATTAAACACCAATTATTTGGATGCTAAGATTTATTATTTACAAAAGATATTCAAACTGCCTTCCTTCAGCTGCAATACAAGTTAGACATCTTCTTAAGAAGGATCGGGTTATCAGAAGGGCAAAGCTTCCATTATTGACAAATTCAACTGCTTCCGTAATTCTGTAGCTTATGTTTTTGTAAAATTCGGTGAGCTATACTTTTAGGCACTCCTGTGCTTTCTTGGATTGCACGTACCGAAGTACTTGGGTCTACGTCCTCGTAAGGCAAGGAACTCTTCCTTCACCATGTACTTGGTTTGGAAGTCGGCCCTCTGTGGAGAGTACACGATGCACATTTGTAAAAACTCAATGATTTGACGAGCTAGCTTCACTATTTTGCTCACTCACATTTCATGCAATGACTCTCCGTCTCACTCAAACTAGAATCTTAAAGTTACGGCAAGCTTTGGGTACCCTAGAATCATTTTTAGTAGGTGAAAAGAAAATTTTTTTTTCCGTAATCTAAGAAATATTGTAGCAAGTCTTATACCATTTTAGAATCATTATTAAACGCGCCATCTTTTAATGCTACTTGCTAAAATAGTGTAGTACATTTTTTTTACAGTACAGTCGGTTAAAGTTGGTTAATGTAATTATTTTGAATGCAATGTTGGGCAAAAATCTAACTTTTTATTTGAAACTGAGGCAGTTATGCTTTGACTTTTAACTGTAATTTATAGAAGGGTTATTCATGGTTACATCACAGAAAAAAAAAACTGACGAAAAGTTAATATTTGCAGTCACAGGACTTGAAAGATCATCACAGGGTGTCAGTTTTTAAGGTTTATTTTTGAATACATATAATTTGAAAAATACATAACCAAGATTATTTTCCATATTTTTCTGATAACTGTTACGACTTGGTTTATTGCCCGATTCCAGCTTGACGTTGATTTCTGGGATACCCTGTATATGTAATTGACCTACTAATTGCGGTAGAAAACGCGTCATATACCTACATTCGAATGCATTCCGGGGTTTGAAACCGAGACCTTCCGCTTTCCGGGTGACTGCTGTTACCACTGAGCTAACGAGACAGAAGATTTTTCCGTCTTGTATTTCTTAACTAGCCTACCAAGTCACAGTTCCTTTCAGCTGGCATTAACCAGTAAGTAATTATGAAAGCGCAGAAATAAATTGTAAATTCAAATTTTTATTTAATTTTTCTGAACGGGAATAGAATCCACACTTATTAAAATCGGTCAATGATGGAGAATAGAAGAATTTTTAAGAACTTTTATTTAAATTGATTAAAAAGCTTAATCGTTACTAGTTAATACCACCTAAAAGCAACGTGGCTTAGTTCGCTAGTTACAAATTAATAGACACAAGAGAGAAAATAATCTCTTTAGCTTAGAGCAGTCGCCCGAAAAGCAGAAGGTTCCGACTTCAAACCCCGGACTAGGCGGTTGTTTTTTCCTCTTGCATTTATGATTTGATTTAGAATCGTTAAAAATAAAAGTTCTTGAAAATTCTTCTATTCCCCATCATTCACCCATTCTAACAAGTGAGTTTGATTCCCGTCCGGGAAAAATAAATAAATCTATCTGTTTAGTACTATTTAGAAATTGTACTACTATTCTTACAGTTGACCTTCGGAGAAAGTTAGCAAAAATTCTGGTAGCTTATATTTCAGTAAAAGTTGTTATAAGATAAATATACAGCTCAATTTATGTTCCTGCTATGCATGCTGTCTGAATTAAAGGACCGATTTTTGGTCTGTTGTGTTATACCAAAGAACATATAATGGATGTGTTATATGTTCTTTGGTTATACCCATTTAAAAAATTATAATTTTGGATCTAAGTATCACAAAAGAATGGTCTCTAGCTTAATTTAAAGAAAAAAGTACAATGTTTCAGAAAAAATTATATAAATAATGCCTTTTATAAGAAAAAAATAATATAAGGATAATAAATATGTCATTTATCCATAAATATATTAAAATGCATCCTTTTTTCTTTTAATTACATAGTGCTTATAATATTGTTAGTAAATTATTAAATTCTCAAGTTGGGATTGCAATGATTTTAGCGAAGAAAACTTTTTCGTCAACAGAAGTCTGGTTATTTTTGGTAAAAAAAAAATCATACAAAATTATTGTTTTATCCTTTATATCGTAAAATTTGTACACCAAGGTTAAAATTTGTTTTCGCCTAAAATGTGACCCGTTAAAATTCCTTCAAAATAAAGAAAAAATTACCCCAATATCTATTTTTGTTCAAAAGTTATTAATATTTATTAGTTAATCGAAAAGCAAACGTTTAATTTACAGAACACAATAAATTTTCTATGTTGCCCCTCCTCTTGTAAGATGGACATTTTTGCTCTGGAAATGAAACTTTTTTGATACATATTAATATTTTATTTTACTTTTGAAACGAAAACGTTTCTGTTTTCCTTTTCCTTTTCTATTGTCTATTTTTAATTTATATGTAAACTCTATACTATAGACCAGAAGGAAATGTATGGAAATAAAATAGGAAATCTTGTCCTAATAAATTCACGCGTTATTATTACACTTTCAATTCCTTCTATTAAAATAAACATTTTCGAAGTTTACCTAATTCATCCTGGTTTCGAAATTATTTAGGTTATTACCATTGAGGCGCCAAAAACAAATAAAAATCGATTCTTAAGCGATTATCGTCCCAAGAATAAATACACAGGAAGTTCTGCAAATGGACCTCACACACTCGAATGACTTAATTGCGAGGAGGTGGGATTCAATAGTTAAGTGTGGCTAATTACAAGGTACCCAGAATCATTGGCTCCTTTCAGTGATGACCTGTAGCAGACATAATCGTGAACTATTGCCATTTTGGGTTATGGAAAAAACATAATAATTTCAGGTTTCAGATGGTCACAATTACCGTTGAGTTAATGGAAGAGAGGAAGAAAGCTGAATTATAATTTGTCTTCCCGCAAATGAATAGTAAGTGAGTAGAGAGTAGATGTTTTTTTGTAGTTGTACTTTTGGGGGCAAGACAATTGCGACAAGTTATTCATATTAACTTTTTTAATTTAAATTCTTATTTCTTTGTTGAACTATTTTTTAAGATGACCTGCCTTATTGAATGGCAAGAGTGTGTATGGAGTTTTTGACAGACCACAGCTACTGATAAAGTAGTGAAGCACATTAACTTACGATTTAGCATAAAAAAAGGTATGTTCAACTTTGAGTATAAAATAAAATATAATCCGGTCAATAAACTTTATTTTTCTGCTTCTCACCCTAAAAGAATTTCTTGTTCATTAGTTTTTCTTTTCTTTATAGCATATGAATACTAGCTCATTGATACAATGAAATGCTTAACAAGATTTACCCTACATATGGACATACAGTTAGAGAGACAGATGAACCCGATACTGATCAAACAATATTTCTTTTAATGTTATACATTCGTGTCCAGTTTAATTTTTTAATTCTTTATGTCATCATTCTTAATTTTTAATTAATTAGTTTAAGGACTTGACACTTCGTATATATAAAACAAATAAATTGTATTAGCTTAGATTCGTGGAGGAGCGGTGTGCAGGCGTTAACCTCGCATTAACTGCGAATTGAAAGATTTATTGCGAGTCCACGCTCAATTTACTCCCTTTTTAGGTTTAGACTGTTAATAAAATCCAGAACCATTCTGGACTTGAGATTCCACCACATAGTTTGGTGGAGGAAAACGAAAGTTAGAGGTGGAGTAGTCTCCGCTTGGCTAATGAATCTCAAGGTACTCTAACGTTTCGTGAGCATCCTGACAGAAGCGACAGGATGAAGTCTTAGCCAAGCCCATCGTGTTTAGGTGATACCGTAAAGAGCATTGGCCTAGGAAGAGCTCCCTGATAATATTAGGCTCTGTTCTTCAAAGGAGTAGGAGTTCTTTTGCTTTTCCGCCAGAGATGTCGATAATTAAAGCCTTTCCCAATAAAAGCATTTTTGTATGTTCTCCCAACTGTTTAGGTGGTCATTACAAGTACCACAAAATGTCTCTGGTACGAGAAAAGGAGGAATTCTATTGCATTAAGGGGGAGGACTGTCACCTGTATTATCCAAGTTCTACCGTCCTATCAGTTTAACTTTATTTCTCCTTAAAACAATGGAGAAAGTGTTAGATAACCATATTAGGAGCGATGTACTCAAACGGTCACCTCCACACCAACATGCGTACCAAGCATAGAAGTCTACCACAACTACCCTATATAGTCTTGTTTTGGGACAAGAAAAGGCCACGGAGGATAACAATTCTATTATAGCATTCTTAGGCTTCGAAGGAGAATTTGATAACAGCTTCTTTGAAACCCTTAAGAATGTAACGACCAATTAAGGAATCGAAATTTCCTTGATAAAACCGATAAACGCAATGCTTGAAAATTGTAGAATCACAGTATAATCTGGAGGAGGACTCGATTACAGTACCTAGTGGACGCCAACGTGTCCCCAAGGTGTCCCCAAGGTGGAGTTGTGTCCCCTCTACTATGGTCGCTGGTTGTCGATGAACTCCTACAGGGAGCTGACCAACTCTGGCTAAGATAGTAAGATTATCATAACCAGGGGCAAACATGATCGGATAAAAAAATGCGCTAAGCATAGTTCGCGACTGGTGCCAAACAATTGGACTTCGAGCAAATCCTGGTAAGACAACAATTTCTCCTTTCACGAGAACAAAGTAGCTTTATTTACAAGCACTATCTCTTGAGAGAACAGTGGTGGAACTCTTGCAGGAGGTCAACAGTCTAGGCATTACCCTAGACAGCAGACTAACCTGGGAACTACCCAATTAAAAAGAATACTGCAGAAGGCAACAGTGGCTACATGGACATACCCCAGACTTTTTGGCAGAACTTGGGGTTTTAAACCAAAATTGACTCTGCGGTCATGTACATCTATTATAAGACCCATGATCACATACGGTTCACTCGTTTGGTGGCTAAAAATAAAATAAAAGACAGTTCAAGATAGTTTGTAAAAACTACAACGGCTTGCATGTCTCGAAAATAACTGGTGCCATGCGTACGTACCCAACTGCAGCCTTAGAGGCTATGCTGGACCTACTTCCTTCAAGAATCCTAGAGGACCTGATGGCTAACCCAATTTCAGATGTTATACCGAAACGCCATAACTTTGAAACCCCATTCGAGATGACCTTAGGGGTCCGTCAACAGTGGTACACTGGGGACCTACCCTTTGAAAAAGGATAACTTAAATTGTGTACAGATGAGTCCAAAATGGAAACTAGAGCAGGCGTGGTCATATACGGGCCGAAGTGCCATCTCGAAAAGGCACTGGGGGCCTCACCAATCCTTTTCTAAGCAGAAATACACGCCCTAGAAGTCTGCTCTCGCGAAGTAGTTCACAAGAATATGCATGGAGCTTAAATATATATAACATCACACAAGCAAGCAGCACTTAAAGAATTAGCTCGTTACCTTTTAGCTGGTTTCGGGCTGTCTTACTATCTTGAAGCAACTGACAGAAGCAAACAAGATGACGCTGATTTGGATTCCAGGTCATGAGCGCATTAAGAGCAACGAGATTGCGGACCGCCTTGCAAAGGAAGGAGCCAGATCTCTGTTTACTGGCCCTGAGACCGTCCTTGGACATCCAAAAAGTCAGATCAGATCAGGCCTTAAGGTGAAAATCCAATGAACGCGGCAGGCGTCGCATCGCTTTGACAGTTCAATAGAATATACGTATTTAAGTTCTTGCTGACCTAATGGATGCCGCGCTTGCCGGATTAGACACGAAAGTAGAGCAATGTTTTTTTTTTGTTTTTGCTTTGACAGTTCTTTTGATTGATTTTAAACTGTTCATATGCTTGGTAAGCTGAAAATGCAAGAACTGCCACATGTAAAAACTCTGATATATCCATTATTTTACTTTTAAATAATAACTCAAGCTTATCTATAACTTTTTCTTTTTATAAATAAATCTTAAGAGTACCAACGCGACGCATCCATTGGGTCTTGCTCAAATCCTACACGGGTCTGGCGCGGAGAACTGTCAAAGCGACAACTGCCGCGTTCATGGGTTTTCACCATTAGGATGCCAGAATTAAAAAAGCACACTGGGAAAATATTCCGGGGCTGAGACGTCCAACTTAAATGACGGATCATTTTGTACTTTCTTTCTACCGTCTAATGTGTCACCGAACCAATCAATGCATCCATTGCGAATCACAAGGCTATTTTATTGCAATTTTTATTTGAGCTCTATCGTTGATGGAAAAACAAAAGTTATTTCATTGGTTAGGTAGTAAAACAGATATTACTAAGAGTTGCGTAATTATTTTATTTTCCGCCAGTAATAATTTATATAAATCTATAATATCTGCAAGCCTTCACAATTTATTAAATTAATTTTAATGAAGAGAATTATGAGTGATAAATTAGAAAAAGTTGAACCACACGAAAATTATTCTAATGAAGAGATTTTATATAAAACTTAGGCATTGTACTATTCAAACCATCCTCCTCCCCTCCTCAAACCTATAGTTGAATCTTATGATTTCCAATTTTAGCCGCCGCTCTGCTAAGGCACTGCTTGAGTTTTCTAACATATTCTCCTACTTTTGCTCTGAATGTAAGGAAATTTCGTTATCTCAAATTTTAATGGCAGTAAAATGTAATAATGGTCAATTGCAGGAATTACTAAACAACACTGACAACCTGACCAATAATATAAATTCTCTAAAAGTGATCAAACAGTACAATCCTCCGACTTTTCATCTATTTCTCAGGTTCTTGATGAGCTCTCTTGTAAAGTCGATAAACTAACTACGGCTTCAAACAATTCGAACAATTCTGCCTCTCTACATCATAGGCTTGATGCACTTGAATCCAAATTGGATTGTTTACTCAACTGTTTAAGGGATGGCAAATCAAAGTCTTCAGATTCTGATCTGCGTAAGTTTGCTGAATCATTCGGCAGGAACTTCATGGATGTTTCCACACATTCGAGACACTACAAAGAGTTGTCGATAAGTTTAAACAATCACTGGAACGACCTTAAGACATATATTAATGATATTCCTAGCTCTATTGAGAACTTGTTTGGTCAGGAATCCGTTTCCTCCCCACTACAAACGAAACTTACCACTATTTCCGACGATCTCGCTGCTACAAGGGTGATAATGAGTGATATTGCAGATGAAATCAGAACACAATCTGATCTTCGCACAAGTGTTCCAGCTAATAATTTTAATCTTCCTTCTTTCGCTTCAAGCTTATGAAGTGAACTCATAGCGGCCCAAAATGCAACCGCCATCTCGGACACTAATCTTAGTAGCCAAAAATCCCTTCCGACAACGACCTCTGCAGGTGGTCAGACGGAGTTATCCGTAGGTAAGAATGCTGTCCGGGCTTCGCATGTGCCGCTTCCGTTGGCCAAATCTTCCGAACTTGACTTGGATTCTAATAGGAATGCTCCTATTCCTGTGGAGCATTCCAAGCAAATCCGTAAACAAAGCATCCGTGAAAACCGATCCCGGAAACATGCAATTGCAACTGAAAGGAGGGAGCCTTCCACAGTAGCGATTGGTACTTCATCTCAGTCCTCTTTAGGAAATGGTATTGGGGCCTCTTTGAGAACGGTACCTAAACCTTCGAATTCGTTTTCGTCACCCGTCTCGGTCCAGAAACTATGTGCGAGGAAATATCGAAGTATTTAAAGTCCAAAAATATTGCGACTGATCGTATTTCTTGTCGTAAAATCAGTAAAAGCTCTAAACCGGTTGCATCCTTTCTCCTAACTGTTTCAGCAGATATGCAGGACAAGTTGTTAGACCCCTTACTTTGGCCTCCTGGCACTTTTACTAAATTATTTGTACCTTCTGAGCGCCTACATAGAAATAAAGCTAAAATAAATAACGTTGTTCCAAAAAACTGAAGTCGCTTTCCCTTTACTATCAAAATATAAGGGGGATTCGGACAAAAACCGCACATATCTTCAAATCCTCTGTCGCGGCTTGCTTCGATATAGTTGCTTTCACTGAAACTTGGGTGCATCATGTTATTCGCGATGCTGAAACCTTTAATAATTCTTATCAAACTTTTAGAAGAGATAGACATACTGTTTCGGAAGCTTGTGGCGGTGGCGTACTTCTCGCGTGTAAAAATAAGTTCAATTGCAGCCAAATTGAGCTTCCTTGTTTCTCCAACACCCTCGATATTGAGCTCATAGCTCTTAAGCTATCTCTCCTAAAATATGACTTATACATAATTTGTTGCTACATTCCTCCAGACTCCATAAATATTGTCGATGACAAAGGTCAAAATATTTACGACTTACTTACTTTAACATCTAATTTTATCCATGGTAAGATGGAACCTATTGACGAATTACTACTTATTAGTGATTTTAACTTACCCAATATACAATGGGTACTTAATAAAGATGACGATGATTATCTTCCACTTAATAACTTGACAACAAGGGAATGACGTTTCCTTGACACTATTTCATCTCTTGGTCTCAGCCAAATCAGTAATGTTAAGAATGACATGGGTAGGCAGCTAGACCTGGTATTTTCTACTGATGCTGGGAACTTATTAGTTGAACCTAGCTCAGTTATAATGTCTACTCTTGACAAATATCACCCTCCTCTACTAATTACATATTGCCATGAAACAGAAAATCTCGCAAATTGTGACGAATCACAATACTTTTTCAATTTTATAAAAGCTTACTTTTTGGAACTTTCTCGTAGACTTACCTCTATTGATTTCAACGCATTGCTGTCTTGCAATAGTGTTGATGAAGATGTTTCTAAGTTTTACATAATTCTTTTCGATTTATTCGCTTCTCATGTTCCCTGTGAGCGTCAGCGGATCTCTAAAACATCACCGCCATGGTTCAATATAGAGCTGAAACGCCCTAAAAATAGAAAGAATAAACTGTGGAAAGGATATTTGCGTGACAAGGACATTATAAGTCACAGCAACTTCCTCACATCCTATAATGAGTTCAACGAACTTTCCTCTTTACTCTATGATGAGTATATTCAAAGTATGCATGTGAAATTATTTAGTGACCCACGTAACTTTTTTAGGTTTATTAATATGAAAAAAAACCGACAACTACCCCAATACCATGAGGTACAAAGATTCTGTTAGTGACGTTTCGTCTGAAATTTGCAATATGTTTGCTTCATTTTTTGAAAATGCATTTTCCTCTTCAAATTTCCAAACTCGTAATAAAAACTTTAATTATATGAACGACTCTCATAAAGTTTCATTCACTATCCCTACAATTACACATGAGGGTATACTGGATCATATTAATGGGCTTCCAAATGACTTCACAACGGGTCCCGATGGGATTCCTCCAGCCTTTCTGAAGTCATGTTGCCTCTCCCTAGTAGCCCCGCTGAGAATTATTTTCCAAAAATCGCTCGATAGTAGTTGTTTTCCGCAGCTATGGAAAAATTCTTTCATCATACCTATCCACAAAACAGGTAGTAAAAATGATATTTCTAACTATAGGCCTATTGCGAAATTATCATGCATGCCCAAATTATTTGAATCAATCATTTACTCTCAGCTATCATTTTCCTGTAAGAATTTGCTTTCTTCAAACCAACATGGGTTTATTTCGGGCAGGTCTACAACCACCAACTTATTAGAATTCATCTCGGATACTAATCGCGGGCTTGCAAAAGGCTTCCAAACAGATTGTATCTATACAGACTTTAGTAAAGCTTTCGACAAGTTATCTCACTCCGTGATATTGTTTAAAATGGAAAAGTATGGGTTTCCCCTAACATACCAAAAATGGACGGAGTCATATTTAGATAACAGAACATACCAAATCAATTTCCGCCATTCCTTCTCTAGAGTCTTGAAAGCTTCGTCCGGCGTACCTCAAGGGAGTCACCTGGGCCCGTTGCTCTTTATTCTATCTATTGACGACATTGTATCTGTTGTGAAGCACTGCAAATTCTTGATTTATGCTGACGATATTAAACTTTTCGCTCAGATTAAATCTTTTAACGATTTTGAACTTGTACAGGGTGACCTCCACAAATTTTACGACTGGTGCAAAAGCAATAATTTGCTACTCAATATCGACAAATGTGAGGTTATGACTTTCCACAGGAATCTGGAACCAATCACTTATGATTATGAATTCTCGAATTCCTCGATTCGCCGTGTTAGTTCTGTTTGTGACTTGGGTGTCAAATGTGACCAAAGATTGAATTTCGTCTCCCATATAAACTTCATGGTATCAAAGAGTAGTTCTATGTTGGGCTTTATAAAACGTTGGTCTCGAGAGTTCTCGAATCCCACCATTACATTGCATTTGTACACTTGCTTTGTGAGACCCCTTCTTGAATACGCTAGCCAGGTCTGGTCTCCATTTTACGGTATACACATAGACCGTATCGAGTCTGTTCAGCGGAACTTCTTACGATTTGCTCTCAGGAATAATTCATTAATTCTTCCACCCTATAAGGATCGCTTGAAGCTTTTAAATATGCACTCGCTAGAGAAACGTCGTATGGTTGCCGATATAACGTTTGTGCATCAACTCTTAAACGGGAATATTAATTCTCCATTTTTACTTAATAAAATCTCTTTCCGTGATAGTAGGCACAATTTAAGAAGGCTACCTTTGTTGCATGTTAACTCCTCAAGGTCTAACTTTAGCAAGTATGAACCTGTTAATCGCATGTGTATTACTGTTAATAATATGGCTGAGCATTTTGTTCTCGACGTTTCTAAGCATGTTTTAAAAAAACGTCTATATAATATTTAATCTATTTTGTTTAATGTTTTGTGCATGTAATTTCATCTGGTGTTGGTTTATGTTTAGTGTAACATACTAATACTATTGTTGAGACGTTTATTTATTAAACGTGTCCATGCAGCGAGCTTGTGTTAAGCTGGTTCTGATAGTCAATTAATGTATGTCGAGAAAGAGTTAAAAAAGAAAATTATTTGATTTGTTACATTTTCCGTACTTAACAAAAATAAAACACGAAACATCAGGACTTACTTAATGCATTACAGCACCGTGTAGAACAAATTATAAAATGCTAACAAGAATTCGACAACTTCTCCCTTGTTATACAAAGGAATATGTAAATTACCGATTATCTTCGAGTTGTGCAGCTAATAATCTCAATCTTAACGTTCACCCGTACACTTCTACCTTTATTTTCGGAAGTGAATTCGTGCGCATGATTTCGATACTCTTGACGTGCCAATGCAGTCAGTGCACACACCAACCTGGGGGGCATGTCAAAGTGCTTAAATCAATTTAACTTGCAGCAATCAATCTCAAATCGATGTTAACATTGCTCCGCAATGAGACACGCAAGAATAATTTTGCGGTTGCACTTTTCAGATTGAAACTTAACGGATCGCATGTCTCCTTAACAACAGACTCCTTATGCTCTGGTTTTAGTAATTCTTTTTACTTTACCAAAATGCAGAAATATTTTACAAGAATTATGTAGGTATGTCCAAAAAGGGTCCACTAATAAATGATCGGTTTTAAGGGTGACTAAGGGAATTGCAATAAGACCCTAAATCCGTGATCTTCTTACAGAATGACTTTTTACTTGAGATCGTAAACCTTCGACTTTATTTATATATGAACTAAAATTTGTATCCCTGCTGGAACATATGGTCAGAAAGGCGCAAACTTCTTTCTCGGAGGATAATCATTGAATTCACCGATTATTGGCCATCTGTCGTGTTAGAAGTGTGTCGGGCACGCGTTCTCCAGGTAATAAGTCGGAGGCTTGGATTTGGATTGAAATGAGCAACAATTGATATAATAGAATTGAGCATAGCAAACCCGATGGGGATTTGTTCAATTGATACGAAATATAGTATACAAAATTCAGTTAACTTTTTGTTTTATTATGTAGATGAGATTTAGTGTATCCAACCCAAAATTGAGTAAAATGCATCCAAAACTGACTTTTGATTGAAAGCTGTTCCATTTGCTCATCCAACTGCCACCATCAAGCTGCAGCTCTTTAATCTATTCGAATTTATCTCTACTGACTTCCTGCAAGAATACCGTTAGCAAACAAGGCGCTTCCTTCATCTCCATGTCCGGATGATGTCCACTTGATCAATTTCCATAGAAATGAAATCAACTTGTCATTGGACAACCAGATGAAAAATTAATCCCTCAACTTGTCAAATAAATGTCCGAAAAGATTTCTTCAGATCCCATGATATGCATAGAGACTGCATGGGTATTGGGCATTGACTAGTGGTCTCGCGATCATTCTCTACATCTCTATGCACAAGCCCGTTGTGCGGTCACCACTTAAGAAGTCTCAGACAAAGTTTTGCACCTGTTTGACAATGGCACATGCCCGAAAATTTGCATAAAACCAACAGAGCAAAAGATTTACGGCGACGTTTTGTGTTTTTTAAAAGAGAGAATTTAACGAAAAAAAAAATTACACTGGTTGCACAATGTCCTTAAAGGGTTTTAAGGTAAAGCGCGTTGAGGTGTTTAGTGCACAGTGGAATGACAAGGTGCAGCCATTCGGTTATTTTTTTTTTGTTTTATTGTAAATGTTAATAAGGTCCTATTGCATAGTCAAGATATAATATAATTCCTTGTCGGTTCATTAGCTCCCTATTGGGTCGCAAGTCAATTTTTTATAAGAGGGTGGATTTAACCCGTGAAGTTAACCCGTTTATGGGAATTAATGTGTTCAATCTTAAGTTCAAGTGTTATTCGTGTATTTTGTTTAGTAGTTTCAGTCTGAGAAATTAATTTTCATTTTTATTTGTTAGTTTTAGTAAATAGAGGTCATAGAACCACTTAGAAACACAATGGGTAAACATTGATATCCTCTTAATGATCTTGACATCATTAAGAGGATATGAAATATGAGGCTAACATCGTTTTCATCTTGTCTTGTCTTTTATTTAAATTTTATATAATTAATATTTTGTTCGCTAAGACCGAAAAGATCTTATAATCTAATTTATTATATTTGCGACTTGTGACTTTTAGATTGATTAAATGTTGAGCGTTCGCACAGAATCTTCAAAAAACTTAGTACCCAGATTCTAGTTTTCGATTGAGTGGGAGTTCGGTTGCACTATTTATCTGACACTGTTAATCAGGATTTACATTATGATGACATGCATTTTTTACAGAAATTGTGAGGGAGATAGTTAATTGAAATTTAAATGCTGCGGAAGCAATCATTGCAATACCTCACACGTACGCTCCCCTCTAGTTTTTATGCTAAAAATCGCAAACTGTATAATAGGAAATTGTCAAGTTTTTAATCGTTTTTTAGTAGATATTCAAAGACGGATCATGAAAAGAAGTATAATTTTACAATTTCTACAATTTCTAAAATATTGCATAAATCGAAGCTCGAAGCAAAGGATGAGAATATATAGAAAAAATTTCACGCAAAATATCAGATAGTGCTGTAATTCAGTTCTAGAATCATCATTTTGTACGATAACGAAATTTTTATTTCGTAGTAAACAAAAAAATCAGTAACTAATCTGTTAATATGTAAACACCACATCATCCACTCAAGTTCTCAGAGGAAAATAATTCCACTCCACTACCGGTGAAGATAATTTCAGTCCGATTCGTGTTCAAAGGCGGAATAATTCTAGCAAATTGTAAAGGAAAAGGACGACTGCAGTGAATCTGTGGACGCACTGCTCCCTGCTTATGGACAGAAAACTACCTCAGAAATAACTTCAATATTTTCTATAAAGAAATATTTAATAACTTTCAATTTTGCATTATTTAATTACAAACTCAAAACTTACTTTTGTTTAATTTGAAAAATAATTTGACTTGACAGATATGTGTATGCCATAAAATTATAGTAACAACAACAATTTGACAGCACAAGTAGTCGAAATTGACAAATTAGGGTTGCCAATAACAATGTTTTAGTTTCAGTAATTATAAAAACTCCCTATGCTATATATAAAAGCTCCCTATGCTATCCGGACACGTACACAGTGACAAATCCAGGTGTGGAAAAAATGCAGGACGCGTTCGCTTCTACCGTCACTCATAAATAAATATCCGTATACGATGTACCTACTATCTCCTCACAACATCTGTAAAACTTGCATGCCATCATAATGTAAATCCTGCTTTAAGCTGCACTTTTTTATACTTGGATTTAAGTACCCTTTTTACATTCCTCGGTGTTTTACATACATATTATTTCCGACGATCATTTTTGAAATCAAAATAACGAAAACTAATGATCATTGAATAAAATAAATTACATATAATTCATTTTGCTATGCAGGAATGATAACACCAAAACTATTTTTCTGGAGACAATACTATCAGCATAGATTTTTATCCTTTTGAACGGCAATAATTTTTTTGTTAGATTTAGTTTATATGCCTTGAACTTATAGGCCAAATCAGTCACCCATATGCGAAAGGAGATATGTCCAAAAAATTAAAAATTGATATTTAAACGTCAATTTGTAGGCAACCTAAAACTACATAAACACATCAAATGAAACATTTGCAAAACCTAGTATACCTATCATACGATAAATTAATCAAGAAAATTGAAGTGAGTTGCAAATTAGGGCAAGTCCTCTACCAGTCCAAATGCAATATAGGATATGTCCATCAAGCAATTTCTTAGTTTCAAAAGAGGATATGTCCTTGTGTTTAGAATGAATTTGTTGTTAGAGTAAAACTGTAAAAATGGGATATGTCTATTGGATCACAATTTGGTCGTTCTAAGAATATGAATTTTACCGTTATAACGGCTTAATGAGAACTGCGTTGTATTATTGCTGTATCTGCTTTTGCTTTAGTTATTGTTTGGATTTTGTTGTGAAAACAAGTATTTTAAAGAAATTATAATGGCTAGTATATGTGAAAATGAGTTTCGATTGGATCGAAATGTTAACTCTGCACCTGCTGGGAAAGGAAGAAAGAAGATAAGACTGCCATCGACATGGAAAAGAAATCAAGCCGGGAAAAAAGGTTTATTTGCCGTTGGAGTTTCTATCAGTTATGGTAACTTAACAATTTCACTTTTGTAGATACTCTTCCGAAGGGATTTCAAGTTCGCCCAAATTGTGTCCATCCAGAAAAATCTCCGTTCCAATGCTGAATCTTAACAATGCAGGATATTCGTAGAGCGCATCAAATGTTTTCCGATACGCCAGCAAAGATTAAGCAGGATGAAATTATTATACGGTTCACGACAGTTTCACCTGTCACAAGAAAGCGACGTCGAGAAAATTGCTTCAACAAGCAAAGTAGCTATAAGGTACTTTTTGCCAGCACGAACCGATCGTAATGCTCACAAGGAAGTTCAAGCTTGTAAAACAATGTTTACGTCCGTTTTTCAAGTTGGAAACAGGAATGTGGAGGGGGTATGCAATAGAATTTTTGCTAGTGGACAATCTCCACATGAGATGTGAGAAGTGAAATTATATTGAGATCGTAGAATAGCAGTGAAAGCTTCAGCCGATTCAGTCGCATTACAATCGTGCTATAGTAATGTGAGAATGCAATACATGTCAAGTAATATTTGTATAAAATTGCTATGGAATATTTATAATTCAGAGTCCGAAATCAATTTGAGGGTCAATTATGAATATTTCAGATAAATTTTTTGTAGTGATTACAATATTAGTTTTGCTAGACCCGCAACTGACTGCTGCTCTACATGCATCCAATTCCAAGAAAAAATTAAAGCATGTTCAGATGTACATCAAAAGACCCGGTTAAAGACACTATTAAAGGTACATAAGATGAAAGCTGACCAATTTTATAAAAGGATGAAAGAGCAAAAGGTGGGTTTCTTAACTTTGTCATACGATTGTCAGAAAAACCAAATACTACCTAAAACTGCAGATCAGAAAGCGTATTACTTACGCCAGTTATGCATTTATAACTTTACAATTTGTATTGGCTCATCAAATGTTAAACAAACTCCAGAAAATACTTTCATATATATATATATATAAAATGCACATAGAAAAGGTTCGAATGAGATAGATTCTTGTTTATTTCATCGTTTGAATAACACAGACCTAACTGATATCCATATTATTTTCTGATGGCTGCGGAGGTCAGAATAAAAATCAAATTGTCTAATAGGTATGTTATGCAAATGGTTTAGTTGCAATCCCTCATCTAATCTAAAAAAAAAATTGAGTGCATCTATCCGATAGTTGGACACTCGTTTGTACCTCCTGATCGGGTCTTCTTTGCCCTTTGGTCGTCTAGAGAAAAACATAAAAAAAGATAAATAAATAAATATATAATATATAATAAATCCAGATGAGTACTTCGACATATTTAAATCCGAGTTTCTTATAATGAAGAATGCGCTGTATATGACTGGAAAACTGCAGTTAAGTCTGTAATGAAGCCTCCTTCATCTTACCATTTTCAATTCGCCCCATCCAAAAGATTTATTATTACCAAAAGCGTAACAGGAAATTGTACTTGTGCAAATGAAATCAGCACAGCAAAGTTCTTGTTGAAACGAGGCAGGTCTTATGCAACTTCTTTAACCCCATAAATACCGGTATATCAATTAAAGAAGCAAAAAATGTACACTTCGGTGAGAATTTGACGACTCTTCCTAATCTAGCATACTTTAAGTCTGCTATTGATGGCCCAAATGATGACATTGATCCAGATACTGATTTTGATGACATCCCAGACGAAGATGTTAACAATATTATTTAAGGCGATAAAACATTTTTTCTTTTTACTTTGTAAAAATAAAATAAAAGTATTTCACAGTTGTATTCTTGTTTGGATCAGTCTTATATTCCTTGTATAAATTTCCTTTTGCAGGTGCTAAAGAGGATAAGTCAATAACTTACATTTGCAATAAGGAGTATGTCCATTATATTGTTGCAAAAGGTGATATATCCAAATTTGTTTCTCTCTTTTACAAAAAACTATTATCTAATCATTTCTGATTTTTTAGCAGCTTAATATATTGATTTTCTATAATCATAAATAAAACAAACTGTTGTAGCAGTTTTAAAACGAGAGAAGATAAAGGTTTTTAGCTATTTGTGGAAAACTCGTTATTTGTGACATATCCCATATTGCATATGGGCAACAGAAATATGATATCATTTCGCAAAATATATTATATATACTTTTTTCAAGGTTATTTCTATAATTAACATTCAAATGTATTATGTGACTATATCGCCTGCGAGGATGTGGAAAATTAAAAAAAATATGTATACTTAAAAAAATGTATTAACCATTTTTTGGATTTAATGATTTTATTAAAAACATTAACAAAACAACGGTTCAGTGGAAGAAAAACAATTAAACAAGCAATATTCAACAAAAAATAATAATATAAAAGTAAATAACCTTCCATCTTTCAGGTAATCTTCTTAAAGTAGAGCCTCGCAGAGCCGGGTTCAATGGAGGGCCTTTGTGGGTTACATGCCTCCCATGAAAAGTCAAACGTACACTAAATAACAACACCAGATAAAAGAAGATAAATATCTGAACTCAATTCCATTCCATAATTTCAATAATGTAAAATAGCCTATAATTTCTATAATATTATTTTAAATAATAAATAATAGAGAATAGAAGAATTTTTTGGAGAACTTTTATTTCTAACGATGTTAAATCAAATCATAAATACATCACGGACCAATTCTAACAAGTGTGGGTTCGATTTTCGTCCGGGAAAAATAAATAAATAATGAGAAATTTGCCTGACTCAAAGTGAAGTCCTGGCTCTGCATCTCCTTGTGGAAGTTGAGTGGTAAATTAAATTTATTAATAGGTTTCTTTCAAAGTAATGTTGTATTAATTGCATTATTTTATAGAGCTGATTTTTCTTTTGGTATTATTAATTATTTAGAAGAATTTAATTGGTTCAATATTTTGCGTTTGTTAGATTTATTAGGTAGCATTATAAAATTGTTAGATATACTTTATGAAGCTTGTGATTCTTTTTTTCTAGGGTTAAGCAGTTTAATCATAGACATCCTGGCGTATCCAGACCTTCAGCCTGGGAGGGTCACAACTAAAATGTTCGAGGGGAGAAAAAAGTCGGAAGTAGTAGCTTTTAATTTTCTTTTTTTCATATTTAAGTTAGATATCACAAAACCCAATTTTCGGTTTGATTTGGAAAACCTGTCGATAATATTATCCACATCAATCTCGATCTCAGAGTGGACAGACATTAAGGACTCATATCCAGGTTCTCTATCTCGTCACAATGCAACCGATTCTGTCACGGGTGAAATAAATGACTGAGAGTGGAGCTTGCAATTTGAATCACACTTAAAGGAATAGGAGTAGAAGTGCATGACTTGTCAGTAACTATATCTTTTGATGGGAATTTAACTGATCTTGCTTTCTTCTGAAAAAAGTTGTCAATGGTCTTATCAATATTCTGCTAGCCATTTTCGCTACTATTTCTACGTCCATCGCTAGCTAGTGTAGCAAGTTTATCCTTCTCCTACAAATTCAAAGTAAACAATAAGTTAAATTAAACAACACTACTTTAATTAATACGAAAGTACATGGTTTTTATTTTTATAGTCTTGCGTAAAAATTGTGGAGAAAATTTGTAGAATAAATTTCAGCGGCATCAATCCAACTCATCATTTTCAGCCACCAATAGTGTATAAAAATTCGAAAGGAAAATTTTTAAGTAAATTCCTAAGAACAAAATGTATCCTTGCCAACGCTCATAAATATCTTTAGCGACCCAGATCAGCCTAGGCACCTGAATCAACATAACTCTTTGGAATCATTGTCCGCCACCAATAGTGCATGAAAAATCTAAAGAAAAATTTTCAGATCTTTCTAAGAAAATTGGATGGTTGTGCCCCCTATCCGAAAGAGTGAGCCACCAGAATCAATGCACCAATTCGTTTAGGCCGTTAATCTTAACTGCAAATGTGTTTTTAAGAAAAATTTAATGCTTCCCTTACGAACGTAAAAATTTTGAACAACTCTTAATCTGTGTCGCTATGAAAAATCAACGGGTGACTAGACGTTGATTGCATGGAACTAGGGTTCTACTGGAAGATGGAAGAACCGTAAAACAAAATTTGTTGAGACAAGGCTTAAATACAATTGCGAAGAGCAACGGCAAACGACGAAAAAATGCCCCTGTCAAACTTCTAAAAGCATAGCGTCTTATGCGAATGCCCAAATTTCGACAGGTGACAGTCAGCGGTGGACGAAGTTGCCGTCGGGATTGATCAATTTCTAATTTTGCCGTCGTCGCCAATAAAATCAAACGAATGAAATTGTTGTTTCATTTATTTTTGTCAAGGTTGTAAGACGTGCGTCAAGTTCAAAACAATGAATTTTGTTCAAAAATTGATTGAAGAAGTGCGAAATCATAAAATAATTTATTATATAGAAGACAACGAGTATAGACGAGTTGAGAAAAAAGACATGGTTTGGATGAATATTTCGAGGCGCTTAAATACAAATGGCAAAATTGTGATATTTTTGGCATTTAGTTTGATTTTAATTTAGTTAATTTCTGTATTTTAAATTTTTCCTTTACACACTTTGGTCCATTGCAATTCTTTCAAAAAAATATAAAATATTCTCGATAAAAATCTGTTTCAAAACGCTAAAAACTAAAAACAAATGAAATCTCAGTATCTTCTTCTTTCACAATCGCCGCTCACTGCCTGTCGTTGCAATTGTCCTCCCAATTTGTCAACTAGGGTAAAGTACCCAATTACGAGCCCCTGCACCTGTTACGAGCCTCCAGATCATTTTTCTCCAGTAAATAAGTATTCTGGGGAAATTTTCTTTTTCTTTAGTTTTGGTTTGACAGCTAATTAAATTCTTCACAGCTGTGCGGTGAAACGCTTTTTATTCAGAGTACGAATTTTGTTTGGTGAGTACGTGTTTGAAGTGTGTCCCACATAAGTAGAATTTTTATTAAATTTCATAAGGTACGTTACTCTTATAAGACACTTTGTGTTTCAAAATGTATAGTAGGTAATATTATGTAAAGTTAGTTATTTATAATTACTTTTGTAATTGCAAAAATTATAATTTTCAGTCCATAATTTTTCGTGGTTTTTTGTAATTTTTGGGGGCTGGGAACTAGATTGACAAACGAGGAAATTCTAGTTTCGAGCCAGAGAGGCTCTGAGCCCTCACTCAATTTTCTTCACGTTTGCTAAAATAAGGGTTAAAAATTTCGATTATATACTAACTATATCCTATGAAAACTTGTAGACTCTGCCTAAATTTGACTACAATATGTTTTGAATCTATGTATATCATTCTCATTTACGAAGAAATGTCAACAAAGAGAAAATATTCCGTAGAAGATTTGCACAAAGCCTTAAACGAAATAAAAAATGGTTTGTCGATCCATCAGGCCTCGAGAGTTTTACACATTTTTTGTCCAACTCTGCAAAATAGAATCCATTTTAGAACCAGAAAGCCGGTTACTGGTCCTGCCCCAATACTAACAGCAGAAGACGAGGAAAAAATTATAAATTGGCTTTTGGGTAATAATGGTAAAGGTTTTCCTCGACGAAGACACGATGTTCAAAATTCCGTCAAAAGTTTTTAGACGCTTGGTTTAGAAAAACACCCTTCGTGGAAAATATACCAGGCAAGAAATGATACGAGTGTTTTCTTCGGAGGCATCCAAGTTTATCTTCTAGGACTCCAGAAGCAATAAAGGATGCGAGTTCTTAAGTGTAGGAGACAGTTCTTCGAAAATGGTTTCAGCAAATTGAAACGTATCTGAAAGAGAAATATCCTACTAGGGTATTCAACGGTGACGAAACGAACTTTCAAATGTGTGAGCAAGGCGAAAAAGTATTGGCTGCAAAAGGTAGGTTAAAATATCTTTCGAACGCTTTTCATTTTTCAACCTCCGAATTTACGAAAAATATCTCCGAAATAGATAGAGGACATGCCAAAGAAAATTTGACAGTTATGTTTGTATTTTCCGCTAATGGGCTTGTTATAACACCAAGAATTATATATCCGTACAAGAGAATGTCGAACGATATAATTAATTCATTGCCGCACGGAATCGCGTGGCAAAAGTCGGACAGCGGACGGATGACTTTTGAAGTTTTCGCACACTATATTCAGAACTGACCTTGTCCAAAATAATATAATATAATATAAAATTTTAAGAATGTAATTGGAAACAGTAAATTACAGAATCTCAAAGATTTTAAAAATTCGACTTCTACATACTCCGAAGATTTTCTTTTATTACATACAATTTTCGAAACGCTTACGAAAAGTAAGGTCATCGCTGGTTTATTTTTCTATTTGTTAAAAATAATTTTTTTTCAGCTGATTGATGAAAATATCCCAAGAAAGCAGGACTTATATGCTCTAAGTTTTCTTTTCGAATATGATAAAGAAAAGAGCCTTCAAAGAACAGATAATGGCAAACAAAATATCCATTCAGAATTACTCTCCAATACGGATAGCAATGTTGATTTTTCGCGGGAGGTTAGTTGATAAAAATCGTTTAACTTTCGAATTTTACAAATGTGAAATTGCTTTTTATAGCTCGGTATTGAATTCGACATTAACGACGTGCCGATAGCTATTGCTGAAGAAGCGGAGTTGAAGATAATAGATTTTTTGCATCTTCCATAAACACCTACTTGTTTAGGTACAAAGAATGTGGAAAAGCAAAATTTCATTATCTCTTCAACACCGTTTCAAAAAGCGGAAGAAGCTAAAATTGAGAAGAAAAAAACTCATGAAAAATTAAGAGAGGAAAACTTACAGAGAAGGGCAGAAAGTAAGAAAATTTAACAAGAGAAAGCTGAACATATAGCAAAGAAAAAACGTGAACGTGAAATCGAACGTACAAAAAAGGAAGTCCATGAAGTTGGAAAAAGTGGAAGGGTTAGAAAAGAAAATATACTAAAAATAGAAGTAATAAAAGAAAGGAAAACAAATGAAAATGCAATTGACAGAAAATTTATGTAAAAAAATAACTTCTATACAACATGGAAAACAAGATAATAGAACTGATTCTGCTACTTCATAAGTAGCAACGGATCATGAGTCCCATGTTCGTGTATTGTTTCCGAAGAACGAGAATTCATGCCTCTTTAAAATTGGGCGTTGCTTTAAATGCGCTCGTCATATAAACGAACCGAGTCTGGAAAGTATCTGCTCCAATTACAAAATTGTGCTCAAATATCACACCTTTCCTTTGCAAAATGTGCTCTAAATAGTTAAATATTTATGAATATAATGGTTTTCTTTTTTAAATGGATAAATGTTTTATTTTCTTACTGAAAAACATTTTGCTTGAAACAAAAATATTTTATTATGCTTACTCTTTTTTTATTATCTGTTATTTTTTCAATTTTCTTACTTTCTAATATATGTTTGAAACATCAAAAATATTTTATTTTCGATGTTATGATTCTCATTTGAAGGGGGCTCGGATCTGAAAAACTATAAGGCTCGTAACTGGAGAAATGGGGGCTCGAAACTGGAACTTGGACCACTACCGTCAATTTACTTGATAGTTTTCAATATATTTAGCTTTGTCCTGATTTAGTTTTAAAATTGGCGAAAATAGTATTAAGAGAAACAAAAAATATTTAAAAGTTTTACAATCTAAAATTCGTTGATATCCGAATGGAAAAAAGTTCAAAAAATCCTTAAGGGGGGGGCTCGTAACTGGGACTTTACCCTACCTGTTTTGACAGCGAATTTCCCGCTGCCATCTACCATGTATGATCGCTTACCAATTTCTTGGAAACAATAACACTTTTTAAACTCGAAATTGTGTTCTTTTTCATATACTTATAGTATGAGTAACGGGCGCAACAAAAGCATCTGCATAACTGGGCTGCTAAGCATTACGTGTCATTTTCTAAAGAATGAAATACTAAAATAAACACGCATTCCAAAATTACTTACTATCCTGTGATAGGTATGATAGATGACTTCTCGACACTAACTATAGAAAAACGCAAGAAAATTCTAAAAAATTTGTACACGTTTAAAAGACGTAGAGCCACGAGCGAATGTTTATTATACCCAATTCACTATTACTACTCACATCACCGCGAAGGTTAGGTGGCCCGCTTCTGGGGGATGGGGGTCATAACCCCTGTGACCCCGCTGTATACGCACCTGCCTGGCATGATAAGGCTAAAAAAAGGCCAAAAGCAAAACACACAGAAAGTATAAAAATAGTAATGTGGATGCAGATTATAAATAATTTTCAAGCGGTTGCATAGAGAAGTTGAATTTCTTCATCGTTTTCTTTTTAAACAGTACATAAATTCCATGGAATGCAGTATTAAGTCGAACAGCAAGGTATTCTGGTTTTCTCAATAGTAAACAATCAACAACAGGTTTCCCTAGGATAATGTGTTATAATGACATTGTTTCTGCGGACACACAATCTACATGTGATCTCTTTGCACGTTTCTTTGAAAACGTATTTGATAACTCAGTGGAAATCCTAAATTCTTGATGACTCGTACTGCTCTGACTCATTATCATTTCTTATCGTTTCCAGTACATTACATTTTGAAACTATCCTTATCGATTGGCAATTTTCCTGAATGGGGTTGAAATGCTTCTATACATATAAGTCCAATCTTTGAATTTGGGGATAAGCATGATGTTAAGATGCCATTACTAAATTATGCATTATTCCTAAATTTTATTTTATGATTCCATAGTCAAATATAAAACTTTTCCTCTTATAATAAATTTAATATCCAACCATTAGCATTGATTTATGAATAAAAGTTTTACTAACTTCAGTTTAAACTCTACAGAAAATGGTGCCCAAGTTGATGTAGTGTATACTGATTTCTTGAATGCATTCGATACCATGTGATAATTATAAAACACTAGATGCTCTACGTGTTCACTGTTAGCTAATAGAGTGGAAACAATCTTTTTTAACTAATCGCAAATAAATAGTGAGAATAGATGGGCGACACTCTTCATTATATTATAGAACCTATGTTGGGTGTACTTCAAGGTAGCCATTTGGGTCCAATTCTATTCCCTTTATATATCAATTATAATGATATGGTCAAAAGCTTCTGTATACATCTGATATGAATTTGTTTGCTCAAATTCGAAACGCTAATGGTTCAGAGTCATTTCAATCTGAATTAAATAGTATTTCTCAGTGGAGTGTAAGGAAAATTATTTTAGCCTAAATGCAAATTTATGTCATTTTGTGGCTCACGTTAGCCTCTGCTGATGAAATACGACATAGATGGCAATGAGGTTATGAGGGTCTTTGAGGTGCTGGATTTGGGGGTAATATTTGATAAGAAGCTTACTTTTCGTAAACATTACGACTATTCATAGCTGTCAAAACTAGTTGAAACCTTAGATTTCTACATCATAACTCTCAGGATTTTACGGACCCATTTACCTTTAAATCTTTGTACATTACTTTGTTGCATTCTGTGTTAAAATATGCATCCCCAGTCTGGAAATCTAATATGCAAACTTATGACTGCAGGTTAGAGTCTATTCAAAGAAAGTTCACAAAATGTGTTTTTAAGAAAATCCATTGGAAGGATCTTGCCCAGCATCTTGCCATTTTATGCGTCTCGAAGAGCTGAAATAGAATTAGATAGGGATCTTTTATGCAATGAGGTGGATTGCATGGATTTGTTGCATCAATTATGGCATTAGAGAGCCGCTTACAAGGTCAATGATTAAATTCAATCAATACTACGACTCCTTAGATCTAAATAACAATATGTAGGATTATTTTTAAATGAAAACTTAAGGAACTTTTAAGTTTAAAGTTTGTAGTTTAACTCACGTAATACAAGTTTTATAATTTTTCTTTGTTACCTTATCTAATCTGAATGGTTCCAATAAGGATTAAAGATTGTTCTACCTAGTTTGTAAGAGAGATACCTCTATAGACCGTGATAATAATAAATTACTTGTCAGGAATGGAAACTTCGATTATATTTCCCTTAATTGGACAATTGCAAAAGGAAGTGGTTAAACTTGCATACGAATTAAAATTGGCCACAAATGCTGAGGATTAAATTAATTTACACCTTTAAAATTTTATTAAGTTTTAAGAATTATATTCATAATTGAATGAGCGAAAATAGACTTAACATCTTGGCTTGCCTAATTATCCATAGGGAAAGGGAGTATGTTTTACTGTAAATATAAAAGCTATCTCAGTCTTTCCCGTTCAAAATTTCAATGATTTCTTCCAACATGAGATAACTGACTTTAAATGATGAAATACGAAATTCCGAAATATCGGACAAACGCACAAAAAACGCACTTTATTGCTAATTTGTGAATTTTATATTCTCTAGACTATTTCTAGTGTTTCATATTGTAAAGACTCTGGAGTACTTAAATCCGATTTAAAAGAAATTTTTAAGTTGAATTGAACAAAGATATGAAAAGGAAAAGTCACCTAAGCATTTATGAGCACGAAATTCATAAAATTTATTCAATATTTTAGGCAGCTACAGTAGCCACAATTTTTCTTATAGAGTAAAAGTAAAATATATTTTCGAAAGTTCCTTCTATATTATGTTTAAACTGTTGTAAAAAGAAAAACCAGATATTATGCCGCTATCTGATTTTATATATATTTACATACAGGGTTTTCCAATAAGAGGTGTTATTTTAATATTCAAAGAAAAATGCCATTTTTTGAGATAAATGATCAGATCTTTATTTCATTATAAAGAGGAAGGTATGCCGTTAATAATGGAAAATAACATCAGCCAAATGACCACCACGACCACGCCTACAGGACCATATCCTTTTCATGAAATTTTCCATAACCAAATCGCAAAGTGGCTGCCCTATGTCCTCGATAGCCTCACGAATTCCATCTTTGAGGTCTTGAATCGACGCTGGGCTATTGGCGTAGACCTTCTCTTTCACGTGGCCCCAAAGGAAGAAGTCGCAAGGTGTTAAGTCACAAGATCTCGGTGGCCAATTGTGATCACCTCTTCGAGAGATAACACGGTCCGGAAACTTTTCCCGTAAAAGATCAATGGTTTCGTTGCTTGTATGGCACGTAGCGCCGTCTTGTTGAAAGTAAATGTTGTCCAGATCAATACCATCCAATTCCGGCCATAAAAAATCATTAATCATCTGTCGATAGCGCAATCCATTCACCGTAACTGTTGCTCCAGCCTCATTTTCGAAAAAGTAAGGTCCAATGACCCCGCGGGACCATAAACCGCACCAAACAGTCACACGTTGAGGATAGAGAGGCTTTTCAACAATAACTCTTGGGTTTTCCGAGCCCCAGATGCGACAATTTTGCTTGTTGACGAAGCCATCGAGGTTGAAAGAAGAATGTGATATTTTTATAGTTTTTGAAGTTAAGAGTTTTAATTTCAAACTATGTGGAAATATCAATATAAAACTGATTCGTCTTAGTAATTTTAACACTTTGTGTAAGGTTTAATGTCAAACTTAATGTCCTAAATTAAGCCTCGAATTTTTAACCGTGTGTATAAATGCTTTTTCAAATTATCGAGAAGACAGACAGATGGACGGAAAGGCGAACCATACTATTGTTGACTACGTGAGTAGATGATAATACGCTCTATGGACCTTCATGACAGAAACACCCTATAGAAATAGATTGACTCCAAGCATGTACTTTAATTTCTAGAACAAAGTCTGCAATTTAGTGAATTATATATATGTTGGATTGGGAGCGCTTCTTACAGGACGAAAAACGACTTCTTACAATGTTATAGTAGCTGGGTTAGTGGGGGACGAAACTATATGGATGTATAAACGTATCAGTTTATTTTTTACAATTTCTAAAATATGTAAAATAAAAACGTTGTAAAATTAGTACAAAATTTTATAATTTAAAATGTTTAATAATCTTTATGTGCCTGTAAAATTTTATATTCCTACGTCTCACGTCGTTTTCGATAAAAACGTCTGTGACAGATAGACGGATGAACGCACGAGTGATCTGAGTTTTCTTTTCTATTTGTTGTACGGAAATCTAAAACCACTTTTATTTCAGCGCAATCAAAATAGGAAAACAGCACATTTAGGAGAGGATCATCTAGCAATGCTACAAAAGATTGCAAATATAATGTATAAGGGTTCTTATCGCGCCAGTTCAATTTATTCGATTCTCACAATACCTATTACTTCAGTGAAGTGGTGGAAAATTCTATAAAGTTTCATGAATATATAAAAAAAAAAACTTCAATTACACAGTGGAAAATATTTACTCATCATATCAAATAATTTAACAATAAAAATCAATCAATCAAAATCATTTAACAATCAAAGCAAAATTCTCTTGTGAAATGAAAAGATAGTAAAATTAGCATACATTTGTAATATGTGATTTTATATATCAGAATATTCACGCATTTTCTTTATTTCTTCAACTCTTAAGTCCTAGAGCTCCTGAACTGATTTCCTGTAAGATACCTGGCCAGCAGCAAATTTCTTGTGGGTTTCTTCAACTTTCTCTACGATTTTGACGAATATTGTGCTTCCCTGTCCCTCCAGTGCGAGACAAAAGTTTTATTAGGTGTGATCTAGTGGAAAAAAAATATGTTTTCAAAGTACAATAATTCCATCTTAGAAGTGAAAGTAATATTGCAAAATACCTCATGACTTTCCAGCTCAGAATCTTCTACAGAATCTTTTACAGAATCTTTTTCAGAATCTTTTACAGAATCTTTCTCAGAATCTTTTTCAGAACCTTCTACAGAATCTTTTTCAGAATCTTTTACAGAATCTTCTACAGATTCTTTTTCAGAATCTTCTACAGCATCTTCTACACCATCTTCTGCATTCGCTGAGCTAAAGTAGAGACAAGCAATGACAGCAAATAACAAAACCAAAGTGATCCTCATTTTCTTTAAGTATATAAAATAATTAAAATTCTAGCGACAAATACTCAATATAATAAAAAACTGGATTTGCTATAAACTTCGCACGTCTTGACAGTTCAATTAACGTATGGCTTTTAGTAGAAAACTTCTCGATATTTATATGCTTATTTCCTAGCTTTTACGCAAACTGGATGACGTCGCAATATGTCACTAAATTATAATGGCTTCTCTTTAAGCAGGTGTTATTTGCCTTAGATTGTTATTGCAATTTTGTTTTCCCAAAATAAAACTATTATATTTACTTAAATGTTTATTGTTGAATTAGCTTCCACGCAATTTTTATGGAATGTTTTTTCCTAAGAAAAACATATTTTTGTGGTTGTATTGAGTTTTTTTATATAAAATTACTGTCCTGCTTCATACATTCAATCAAACCATATACGTGTCTTGATGATCCAGAATAAATCCTGGTAAGGAATATTTCTGGATTATCTTTCTATAGCACAATATATGTATGTTTCAACATAAATGTCCATTATACACTTGGTGAAGGCTCAGCAACCAAACAAGATATCTGCGGTAATCCAGGATCTTCTCTCATGCAATGTCTGCTTATCACCGGCATCATTTTTAGAAAAGTGTAAAGGGGGGGAGATAGGTGTACAGTGATTTTCATAAATTTTTCAACAGATAAAGAATTTATATAATTTATTGATATCGTGACGTTTTTTTACATATACATATATTTGAGAATAACTTCTGAAATTTTATATGATTTCCCCGAAAAGTAACGGAGATACCAACTGCCACGCATTGAAGGTCCCCATCCGACTGAGCAGCTTGTGTACATCTTGAAGCAAAGTTAACTTAAATTATTTGGTTATCTTAGTCTTGGAGGCTGCAATTTTTATCTGAAATGAATTGCACAAAGAATTTACTTTTTTATATGTGTCTCTTCCAGAGCTGGGCAAGTACCAAAGAATAAGTACTTAAGTACAAGTACTGAAAGCCTGAGTACTTCAGCGTACGTAAAAGTACCGCATTTATAAAAAGTACTAAGACTACAAGAAGTAAAAGAGTAGATTTTAAAGTATACAATAATACATAAAAATTCTAAGGAAACATTTCCAGTAAATTTCTAAGTACAAATTGAGGCCTTCCCTACATCAAGTCGAGGCATCGTTGATTTTATATAGGAGCTAGGCATTGCTAGCTTACCCTTGGTTACGTCATCAAGTGGAAGCATCGTCGATTTTATATTCAAACGAGGCGTTAGTAGTTTTTGCTCTATCTGCCAAATCTTGTTTGTATATTATTAATGTGGTAAGGATTCTACTTTAACGCGCAGATGCGGCACATGCTTTGACAATTTTTTGCGTGCTTTAAAACTCAACATAAAGGGAGATTGGCAAGAAATTGTGTTAGAGTTTCTTTTTATATGTAGGTACTTAATAGATTCAGAAATACTTAAGTCAAAATCTTGGTACTTAAATACAAAACTAAGTCTTAAGTACAAGTAAATAGAAGCAAGTATTTATGTTCAAGTACTTAGTCGGGCATTTCAAAATTATCAAGTAATAAGTCTTATGCAACGAAATTTGTACTTTAAGTAGTACTTTTTTACGTAAGTCCAGCTCTGGTCTCGTCTATGTGAACCTCAATTACCTAAAAAAAAAAATTATTTATTTTAGAGGGGTGTGAACATAAAGCATGATTCTTTGCTATTTTTTCGTACTTTTTTTTTTTAATAGAAAACAATACTTTACAAGGATATTACATGAGCATTGAGGTTCCAATAGAGCGTACTTATATACAAAATTTCAAAATGATTGGTTGAAAAGTTTTTAAGCTTGAGTGTACACAAATTCGAAAAAGTCGTTTCGAGAGAAACGCACGCTACGAAGGTCGGTTTAATCTCATTTTAAAACTGATACTTTGTTATAAGGACACTAATACTTTTATCAAGCTCCATCCAAGGTTTCTACTGTGAAAAGAAATAAAAGAACATCTGCCAATGTTTTCTCTTCTCTTCCCTGCGTACTCTCAAATTCATTCCTGGTAGTACACTTCGACACTTGAACGAGGGACGCTCGCTTAATTGCTTATATCTTTTGAACGAATTGGAATTTTTACTTGAAATTTCAGGAGTATGTATATTTTTGAATAGTTTTACAGATTTATTTAAAAAAAATATATATTTTTGAAGCGTTTGCAACTATTTCCCCCCTAAAATCAATTATAACCGCAAGCGGCAACTAATATACATTGTCTTTATTATGTAACAGGTGAAAATTCGCACCTTTCCCATACTTCCCTCTCTCTCTCTTTCTCTCTCTCTCTCTCTGTCTCTATATATATATATATATATATACAGGGTGTTTCCCCTTAGGAGGTCCATAGAGCGGGAGCTGATAGTACTCACCTAGACGAACCAAAAATTGTATGGCAGGGGGGAGGGCAATATCAACCGTTTAGGAGTTACAGGGTGATTCATAAAAAAAAGCTAGGTTTTCACAAAACACCCTTTATATTAAAAACTACAGGGCGTATGGTCACAGTTAAGGGCTCACTGTACGCAGAACTTCATGGCCTTTCCAACGACAGCTCAACCAGCCCCGTACCCCTCTCCTCTAAGAAGTTATGAAGGTCTAAACTAAAAATTTCGGCTTTACTTTCCTTTTTTTTTACTTTGACCTCTATTATTTTTACAAAAAGGTCATTAACATAACTTTTTTTTATAAAAACTGTAAACTGCAGACTCTCCTCTTTAAGTTGACCTATTACATCCTATGTGTTAACTGTAGCCGTTAAACAGTTATTAACTCATTACCTATTCAGGTCACATCGAAAAAAGACGATATTTTTTAAAATGACGTGCTAAGGGAACAAATTATCGTTGAGAATAGGTTTGAAAATAGGTTTGAGAATAGGTTTAGAGCTAATAACTCTTAAACGGATTCAGATAGCACATTGGGTGTAATAGGTCATATTAAAGAGGAGAGTCTACAGTTTACAGTTTTTATAAAAAAAAGTTATGTTAACGACCTCTTTGCAAAAATAATAGAGGTCAAACTAAAAAAAAAGGAAAGAAAATCTGAAATTTTTAGTTTAGACCTTCATAACTTCTTAGGGGAGAGGGGTACGGGGCTGGTTGAGCTGTCGTTGAAAAGGCCATGAAGTTCTGCGTACAGTGAGCCCTTAACTGTGACCATACGCCCTGTAGTTTTTAATATACAGGGTGTTTTGTGAAAACCTAGCTTTTTTTATGAATCACCCTGTAACTCCTAAACGGTTGATATTGCCCTCCCCCCTGCCATACAATTTTTGGTTCGCCTAGGTGAGTACTATCACCTCCATCTCTATGGACCTCCTAAGGGGAAACACCCTGTATATATTTCTCCCTCTCTTCCCTCTCTCTTTCTCTCTTTTTCTCTCTCTCTTTCTTTCTATTTCGTCGGAGTAAAGTTTTACCAAGTGCCGCCAATCTACTTCTACCCTGCAAACAATTGGACGAAATTCCGCCGTAGCGAAATGAATTCGAAATAGAGGAAATGCTCGTAGCTCGAAATCTCTTCGATTTTTTTTCAACAGAAACGAGGTTTTAGCAGCATGCCCTAATTTCTGAGAACTCGAATTAGATGAATCGCTCATAGTTCGAAATCTCCGAGAATTCGAAATAGATGCATCGCTCGTATAACTCGAAATTTCTTCGATTATATAGCAAATCGAAGTTACGATACGTCATGTAAATTTCAGAAGAATTCGTTAAAGCAAATATTTTTTAAAATTGTTCTTCGCTGGTATTGTAAGTTTAGATTTTATTGAGTGAAGTAAGTAAGTTCTTAAAAATGCCTTCTAGACGTAAGTTCAGTATTGTTGGTTTCAATAGCGACTCAAGAGATGGGTATTTGAGATTTTTTTTATTTTTCCCAAACAAGGATCTGAAAAATATAAAGAATGGTTAAATATATTCTGGGAATCCGAAGATAAAATTACAAAATTTAAAAGCCCTCAAATATGTGAATTACATTTTGAGGGCAGATATAAATCTATCAGAAAATTTTTTTCGGATGCTGTTCCATCCCTTGGGCTGAATACCTCCGATTCGATTGAAGTTTTACCCACGGATCATACTGAGAGTTCCTGCATTTTACCGGAAGTATTAAATGAACTAAATAAAATTTATTTTAAAGATAATAATACTGAAAACCTAAATATTACGGATATATGCGTAGATTGTGAGAAGCGTGAAAAGGTTCGTCATTTTTATCAGATGAAAGTTACCAAACTAGAAAAAGAGCTCGCCCAATAATAATTATTTAAAAAAAGTTTGGGGGTTATCTAAAAAGGAACTTCGCAGAATAAAAATCAGTAATAATAATAATATGAGAAACAAAAGTACGTAAAACTACAGTTACAAGTACCATTATTTCAGTTAATGTTGCAGAAGACGCCAAGAAGTTTTGGAATCTACTTCTTAAAAGTGAAAATTCCCATTCATCTAAGGAAAAAGAAATCTGTCAAAAATATTTTAAATCTGCTATTACGTACAATTTTCGCAGAGAGAAGCTAAGGTTCAAGCTGCCTTCATCAAAATCTATATATGTATAACTGGCTTCCGATAACTAATTTGACAGCCGGAATTCAATTTGAGGTCTTAGAGAAAATTAAGGAACAAGTCTCTGCAATGAATGAAAAATTCCGGCAAGTTGTATTGATGTATGATGAAATTACTATTAACAGAGGTTTGAAGTTTAACAAAGTTCATGATAAAATTTAAGGTTATGTTGATTACGGGCACGGTGATAATAAAATGCAACCTAGTATTGGAAAATCTGTGTGCGTCTTTATGGTGAGGAGTCTTTTCTCGAATTGGAAACTGCCAATTGTTTATGCTGTTTTTGAAAATTCCATTCCTGTTTACAAATTAAAAATACTTATTGAAGAAACTATAGATACAAATTTATTCGTTCGTGCTTTAGAGTCTGACCAAAGCAGCGTAAACCATTCAGTATATAAGAAACTTTACTTTACTTTTACAAGGGAGAACAAATTTTTTACCTCTTCGATGTACCTCATTTGTTCAATTCACTCAGAAATAATTTGCTAAACTACCGCCTTGAAATTGAAAACAAAGGGTATGGAACGGAACTTTACAATAAAGATTCTATTTCTAAAACTAGAGTTTGCCCTAAACTAAAACCTGAGCACAAAAATCCCAACACCTTCCAAAAAACGAGTGTTTCATTAGCTACGCAAGCAATTAGCACAAATACTGTTGCAGGAATTCGAAGAATGAAAAGTTTAGGACTGTTCAGTGAAAATGTGCAAAATTATATTGATGTCATTGAAAAATTCAACAATCTTTTTGATTGCCTTAACAGTCAGTCATTACATGCGCGAAATCCTTTTAATTTGCCTCTCAAAAAAAAAAAATGTCAAGTTAGAGACTATTTAGAAGAGATGACAGTTTTTATTTCAACTCTTAAATTTGCAATACAGAGCTCCAAAACCAGAATTCATTGTCTCAAAGGATTCATTCAAACTATTGAAGGTGTACTTCAACTTTCGGATATGTTATTCAAAGAATTTGAACATTGGTGTTATTTATGCATGAATAAATTAAACCAAGATACCATTAGAGAACCTTTTCAGCCAAATTAGATACAAGAAAAGAAACCCTTCAGTTTGGGAATTTAATTAAAAAATTTGCTAATTGCCAACAAGACAATGATGAAATTCTGGAAATTGTCTGGAAAGCTATTCATGACACAGAAAATAAATCATCCTGTAATGAGAATAACAAAGCATCACATTTGTCTGAATCTGATGTTAATAAATCTACCAAAGCTACTCAAAATTACAACATAAATATGGACAATATTTTATCTGAAGATAATTTGCCCGATGACTTGTTTTTTATAGAACTTGAAGGCACCAAACTATTTGATAACGCAATACGATATTTTTCTAGATTCGTTATATACAAATGGTTAAAAAAAAGCACCTGGTAAATATTGTGAATCTTGCCGTCAAAATGTTCAGCATAACCCCAATTCTGTTGTTTCCTCGTCAAGTGAGCTTCTAATTCAATTCAAAAATTTTAAAGAAGGTTCGCATCAGGCACCGACGCACAGTAGTCCCAAACCCCGAAAAGCTGGCCAAAAGTCAAAAACGTATTCAATTCGGGTGAATTTCTGTACTCGGGGGTTTTCGGGGTCGCTGATTACGAATTCGAAGTCCAAATGTAGAAAAACAAAATGGCGGATCCAATATGGCGGAAAATTTCTTCAAAATCGTATTCAATTCGGGTGAAAGTCTGTACTCGGGGGTTTTCGGGTCGCTGATTACGAATTCGAAGTCCAAATGTAGAAAAACAAAATGGCGGATCCAATATGGCGGAAAATTTCTTCAAAATCGTATTCAATTCGGGTGAAAGTCTGTACTCGGGAATTTTAGAAATTATGATTGTAAATAAATGAAATAGAAAATGTAATGACAGTTGACATTTGAAGATTTTGGGAAGAAGAGGATTGGAATACAGTAATTAATCATAATTACAATGACAATAAATATTTATAATATATTTCTTTCATTATTTTATTTTTAATCGATATAATTTGAGCACTTCTTTTAATTAATCGCTGTCTTGCGAACTGCCATCATCGTCCTTTGTATCGCTCATGTTATTTGAAAAAATCTGACTTGATTCTGGAGCTAAAGGTGGAATCAATATTTCAACCGCGTATGGATATAACGATCTTAGTTTCTTCGGGGGAAGTTTTCGCAAAATGGATATTATTGGATCTGACGTTACTAAAAGTCTGCAAAAAATGTCTTCCATGTTTTTGATGCGGTCACATTTTCGTGAAAAATCTCCGCGAAATCTTTTAATATACTTGTTACATGATTCCTGAGCTTCTTTAGACATTTGTCCGATAGGAAGTAACGAAGATTCCACGATTCCGTGACCGTGAATAAGAATTTTGTGTATTATTGTTGGCATGAAATACCACGGAAACAGTTCAACAAATTTTCGTGCAATATATTCAGTGTATTTGCGAATTTGGGAACATTTATTTCGAAACCACAAGAAATTAAGTCCAATACAACATGGAATCGCTTTATCAATTCTTCATCAATTACCGTTATCGAAGCGGAAATTTCAGAATTTTCGAAAGAACTCCTAGCTGTATTTCCGTCATTAGAACTTCCATAGCCTGGTTTTGGTTGATCAACAAGAAGCCCTAATCTTTCACGAAAACTTTGTTGTATATATTTTTTTTTCTTCTATCAACATTTTCTTTATCCTCCTTGCTCCCTTGCCACTTTTTTATTTCTAACTTATAAGCAAAATGTAAGCAACATTCAAAAAACCGTATCCAAGCATGCAGCGTCGATATTCCGAATACTACGTGATCTTTATTAATCGGTCTTTGCAACATCTTGTCAATATTATTAAATTCTTTGGACGTAGCACCACAAAGGTAACAACGCATACTTGAAAAAAAACAACATATCCTAAATAAGGACCACCCTAGTGCACACATCATCGCATAAAAATTATCCCCAAAACCGAAGTCGCAGCCAAATGCAGCTTAATTTTGTATATGTTTTGAAGAAATGTCTAAGCAACAGTTTCTATTTAGTTTCAGAGTAGGATTCGATGAGGGTTTTGACTTACTACTTTTTCTAACACGACTTTTCAGAACATAACCAAGAAAAATACCACTACTTTTATTAATGACTTACTATTTGATATATTGTTAACAATAATTTCGAGCAACACATTCAAATTGTACTTAGTTTCTGGAGAATCAAAATCTATTCGCTTTTCGCGATTCTACACGTGTCTCAACTTTGTCTTATTTTCAACGCGCGACGAAGCAGCTCCTCTAACGCTCACGAGCGGAATGCGTTCCAAAGCCAGGTAAGGACGCTCCCCCTTTATTAACGGTCATAATACATACTACGGGTACCACTACAACTATTCCAACCATTGAAAGTCCCTAGAAAAAATGGACCACTGTGCGACGGAAGAATTTTTCATTAGTTGCAAAAACGCTGTAACAATATTTAAAAAAAAGGTTTGAAAAGGACTTTTTCAAAACCGGAATTTTTGAAAATATTATTGTTATATGCATCAAGAGTAACCCTACTTGGTACAATGATAACCACCTTTGCTATTATAACCAAAAATCAATGTTTGAATTTATAATTCTTGTGCTTTTTAGAAAAAATTGCACATTTGACAGTTAGATAAAGTCAAAAACAAACATGAGAAGAATTATGGGGCTGGACACAGACTTAAAATCTTGAATCCATAAGAAACAAAAGAAGTTTAATTATCAGACTTTATCATCAGGACCTCCTTTTATTTTTCAATATTTTCAATTTTGAAATTAATTTTTTTTTATCAAATTTTCTTAGGCAAGATCAATAAAATATTCAAAACTACCATTCGTTTTTTTTTAATGTTCTGGAAATGGTCCTGGAACGAGATACAGGCTGTCGCCAAAAATATATATCAATCGAGAGTCACCTCCCTGTCTCACAATGGATTAAATAAGGGAGTCTATACAAAAGAGAGAAAGTGATCAAATCTATAATCTACTCTACCTATCCTATCTATAGATCTGTACCCGCTAAATCATTTTATAGTTTTTAATTATTTGTATTTAGAATGGAAACAGAAAGTGTATTGGTGTGGTCAGCAGAACAAGCATTCAATAAGGGATAATTAGATTAAGAAAGTTTCATAAAATTTTACTGCTTAGGTAAAAAATTCCATGTTAATGTTTTAATGAAAATAATAATTGCATAAAGATAAAAGTGAGTAAGGTGTTTTAAAATAAAAATTATTTCTTAGAAGAATTTTTAAAATATGTTATATAAGGCACAAACCCTAAGTTTTCATTTACCGTATAAAAACAGTTTGTTTGTTAACTTTTATTAACTAACTCACTAACCCTTGACTAAATATCTTTGTGTGTTCAGGTCGTTGTTCGTGATGAAAATTGTTTAAGGTAGTAAACGTGGATGGATTTACGTTTTGGGTTTTTCCATTTTGGGCCGTGTGTGATATCCAATTAAAGATCTTGCTGAGTGCTATTAAATGGCATTTTGCTTATTTCGGAAGGGAACGTAGATGCGAATTAATAAGTATGTGTCGGATAGATTATGTTCCGTTATATGAGTTTATAGCGAAAATGTACTCACTAAAAGTAGAAACGAAATATATTTGAAAAACTTTTAAAATAAATAACTTACGTAAATAAATTGCACTTAAAAGTGAAAAAGAAATTTGTTTTTCTTCCTCTGTGATGATATACACAAGAAAAGCTAGAAATGCTAGAACTCAGAATAATTCTTATAAGCTTGGGCATCACTTGCAGTTAGACAATTATGATTATATGATAGTTATGGATGCCCAAGCTTTTAAGATTTAATCTGAGTTCTAGCATTTCTTATTTTGGAATGAAACTTTTCTTGTGTAGTCGTATATCACTGAGGAAGAAAAAAACTGTTTTTTTTTACTTTTTAGTAGAATTTATTTCCGAAAGTAATTTATTTTAAAAGTTCTTTTAATATATTTCATTTTTTGTTTTTACAATTTCAAAAACAGCGAAATAATAATAAATTCTTTAACGTTTGGTTTTATTTGAAATATTGTTTTCAAGTTATTTGTTTTTTTTTTGTTCTATCTATTTTTCACCGACTGTACACACAGCTCTGAAATACGCATTTGTCAGAGAGTAAATATTTTTTAAATGGGTTTCTATTCATAATAAGCTGGCAATTGCTTAAATATTTATGCATGTGTCTGAATAGAAAAAAACAAAAAGTAGCAAGAAGCACAATAACAATTTTGTTACATAACATTTAGAGCAATTTGAAATGTTTTTGCGTAAATTTTCAATTTTCAACACGTTGCCTCGCATATCTTGTAAAAAGCTTATAATTTTTTGGAAAGTGTCTTTATTTGTCGTTCCTATTTCGTAGGATAGGGCTTCCACATAGCCATCCCATCTGATTCTGTTCTGGGGCATTCTTTTGATCTTTACGCTATTACATATATCCCTCTGGTATATTTTCTCTATGTTATTGACGGCGCGGCGTTTTAGGACGAGTAAGTTCTAGAAAGTCTTTGAAACAAGGTGATCTTGTTTTTTTTCGTTCCTGCGTCTTTTACTCATTAACATTTGCAATTAATATTATTATTAACGTTGTTCCAGGATAATTACGCAGGTTTGGACAGGGTAATGGCTTTATTTAATATTATGAGTGCTCGCTTTCAGGGTTTAAATGTGTGTTCATTAAATTCTCGTAGATGGCGCAATAAAATTGATGATTTTCGTTACATTTCCCCTGGGACTGATGTACACGTAGCTCTGGTTAGCGAAACATGGTTAAGCGAAGTCATTTCTTCCTCGCACATATCAATACCGGGTTATAATGAATGATCGTAGGAATAGTTTGGAGGGAGGAGTGGCTATTTACGTCAAGGATAGTCTCAAATCGAGATAGGTTTTCTCATCTGTGGGTGATGTATTTGAGTTCGTTGGGGTTGAAGTGGATTGTTGTGGTAATAAATACATCCTATCTGTCATGTACTGTCCTCCCAGCAGATTTAACTGTGAAGTGGCTCAAGAGTTCGGGGACACAGTATCATATTTTACACAGCGTTTCTCCAATGTGATTGTCGCAGGTGATTTCAATGTTGATATATTACGCGATCTTTACCATGTGAACCAATTCATTCATCTTACATTGAATCTGAATGTGGTGAAGAAGCATCCTACCTATCAAAATACGTCGAATACTGCTCATCTTGACTTGTTTCTCGCTTCAGACATAAATTTACTTCCAGGACCAAATGTGTCCTTTTAGTAACCTACATACTTTTTCTTTCCCTAAATCTTCCTCTTAACCCATCTCCTAGGACTTACTCTTATCGTGACTTCAATAATATCGACACAGCAGCTTTGTTTGATGAGTGTTCTAGTTTACCATGGGATTATATCTACTATTCTTCGTCAATCGACAGCCAAGTCGACATATTCTCCTCCTTGTGTAGCTATTTATTCAATAAATATGTGCCAATTAAAACTAAATTTATTCGTGAGAATCGCTGCCCTTGGTTCTCGCGGAGTGTTCAAGCTCTTATTGATGAGAGGGAGTTCTTGTGCCAGCACTACAGGCGGCTTAAAACCGATGAAACTTTAAACATGTACCGTGCTGCACGAATTAGGGCCACTATGGCTGTCCGCATAGCGAAACGTCGATATTTTAGCACCAAATTTCACAGTGACTTGCAACCAAGAATTTTGTGGCAGAACCTAAGAAAAGCAGGAGTTTACGGGAAAGATAAAACTAACTGCGAGCAAGATCCCATAATAATCTAAATAGATTTTTTACTACTCAATTGAACGATGTGCATACTAGGACTTCTAACTCGAGTTATATTGATTCTACTGTAAGTGACATCAGTTGCATTACCCCTTCGTTTCTTTTCGCGGTGTAGATCGAAGTGAATTGTTTACTTCCATTTATGCTATTAAATCTCTAGCTGCTGAGCCTGATTTTTGTCGCCATGTTTTATTAAGATTCTGCTTCCAATGATACATACATTTTCATATCCTGAACTTTTGTTTAATGTCCTTGTTTTCCTAAGTCTTGGAAAGCGGCTATGGTATTGCAAATTGCAAAAAAAAACCTTCTCCTCGGAATCTCCTGGTGATTTTAGGCCAATCAGTATATTAAGTTTCATGTCTAAAGTCTTGGAAAAGCTAATTAGCTTCCAGATATTTGGTCACTTGAAAAGTAACAAGCTCTTGTCATGTTGGCAGTCTGGTTTTCGGCGTTCTCACAGCTGCGAGACTGCTATACTAAAAGTGACTAGTGATATAAGAGCAGCCTTAGACCAGGACAACGCTACAATTTTAATTCTGCTTGATTTCTCAAAGGCTTTCAATAGTGTAAATCACAGTTTGTTACAACATGAGCTATCTAATTTTCTTGGAGTTACTGCTTCCGCTTCTGCTCTGATCGGGAGATTCTTGTCAGAACCCCATCAACATGTGAAGGTGGATAATAAGATGTCGGCTTCACTTTCTCTCCCGGCTGGTGCACCTCAGGGTTCAATCTTGGAGCTGTTGCTATTTTGATGACTATTGCTATTTATTAATGACCTTCCTCTAGTTGGTCGTGATGTCAAGATTCACTTATACGCAGATGATGTGCAGCTTTATCTAAACAGACCTATTGGCCTGTTTAAAGATAGCATCGCGCGTGTTATTGACGATTTGAATTGAATCAATGCAATATTATTTTTCACAATAGTCCACTCCATTCGTCTGAAATTTTCTCTGGACTTGATATCGTTTGTACCCGTAAAATGGAGGTCGCGTGCAACGATTGCTTACGTTTCATCTTCGGACTTCGCAGATATGACCATGTCTCGCCTTACCGCGATCAGCTGGTGGGGTGCCCGCTAACTACATCTCTCAAGAAAAGAGCGTTAGTGTTCTTCTTTAACTTGCAAAAAAATAATGAACCATTTTCCTTACAGAAATTATTAATCTCACTAATTCACATAGAAACATGAACGTTATTTTCCTCGTTTTACTAGGCTTGTCACTCTTATCTTATCCAGACAGCGCGCTTTTGGAATGCTCTCCCATCTAGTATCTGGCATGCACGTACTGTCAATTCCTTTAAGAGTCTCGTTGATGCACATTTCTTATTTAGACGCCCGTAATTTTACTTGATTGTCATGTCAGGATCACTTCTCACAGCGGAGTACTATCCCGAATTATTGTAGCTCTTTTTTTTTTCTATGGCATTTGTTAGTATCTTATTCTAGTATCAGTTCTGTTTTGTAGTTTTTTTTTAATTTGTCATTTTAAGCGCAATATTTATTATTATTATTATCATAAGTTACTTCTCAATTGTTATAGTTTTTGATATTCTTTTAAATACTTCCTGCACGTTTTAGTCCAATTATTTTTAGGTATAATAAAAGATTGTAATCTTGTATACTATCGCCTATAATAAATGTTATGTTATGTTAACTAGTAATTTATAGTGAAGTTTTGCTTTATTTAATCGATTCTCAAAAATGCTGATTCATGATGAATGAATCATTCATAATTACCATTCGATGCAAAATGCGTAAAGTTACTTACTCATTTTGCTTGCATGCAAAACAAGAGCAAAGCTTGTGTCAACTTTGCTAACATAACGGTAATTACAATTTGTTTTAAATTTGTTAACTTTACATGGTAGTCTCCAGTGATAATTAACCAAATAATAATTAACCATTTGGTACTATTCGTAAGTAAGGTTAGGTTAGGTTTTGCCAATCATTTAAAAATGGCACCTATGTAAAAAGTAATACCATAGATGGGACAAGGCCTAGATGTCGCATGGCATACTAGGAGAGAGTATACAGATTGTGGAATGGGTAGTGCATTCTGGAATGGATCATAACATGTTTTAGAGCGGGCCTAAAGCAAATGTTTTTATAATAGCAGTTTTGTATACATTTCATCGACTTCCTCAACACTTCAAATATGAAAAAATATTAATCACTCGACGTATACATCAATTCAAATGTTGTGGTCCATTCCGGAATGGACCACCCAGGCATATAAATTTTGTATACTTTTTTGGTATTGCATGCGACATCTAGTTCTTGTGTCATGTATAGTAATACAAAATACATGTATGTATATGTATATGTATGTCATGTATAGTAGTACACAATAAAATCAATCGTAAGTCGAATACTTGCAAAATTTCGGGAAACAGCGCATACAGGTGGTCGACCGAGAGCAACAACAAAAAGGGAGGATCGGAAAATACTTCCCATAATCGGAAATTACCCAATCACATTCCCGCACCGGAAATTATCAGGACTTTGAATCTAGCAGTTGATCTCAGCACTGTATACGAAAGCAAGTAATGCAGAGTAATTTACATGGTTATCGTCCTGCAAAAATGCTTTCGTTGACCAAGAGACATGTCAAAAACAGGTATCTAATACAGCGACAACGTACAGAAAGTTTTCAGGGTTTTACGTGAGCACCTGCCAAGTATGGCTTAATCTCACGGCATTCTTCATCCTCGGATTGTAATGGATAATCAACAAGTTCCTCATGTCGAAACAATGAGTACCAGTATGCCAAAAGAGCATGACATGACATCAACTTACTGGTAGAAGCGAGACCTATTCCATCTCTGCCGATCTCAGGTCACGGCACCCTACACCACAGCCACTACGATGCTCCCATAAAGGGGTCATCCCAAGTTGAGGTGGATAAAACCTTGTTATCCAGGGCTCCTCTAACCCCGTAGTACCAAGTTAACCAATATCGGGCCGCCCATTTGGTATAACTTTCGTAAAGCATGATCAACGGACCATGAATACTCCCAGTATCATACATTCATGCAAGATGTTTTTTTTAAATGGTACTGGTTACTCCATTCGAGCCAAGATCCTATTAGCAGCGTCTAAAAGAATTGTACTTGGCCTATACAGGTAATACAATCTTTTGGGCGCTGTCAGAGGGGACCATGTGAAGGATAAGATATGCCCAATTCAGTCTGGATAGTCTTCGAGATTCACCATTTGGATTTTATAGCTGACCATGCATACTAACCATATAAGCACTACTAACATACATACCTGATTTCCGTTATTCATAAACTTATTCATCATCTTAGACATCCTTTCGCCCCCTACCCAAGAGGCTATGTCTGTCTTTCTCTACGCACAATTATGTCTTAGATATTATTATTCTGACTATTATGAGTACATACTTTCTTGCACCATGACACTCGGCTAGCCACATCTGCCGTACTACAGTACCCACTTAGCCAAAACTCTCAATTTCAATTTCACTAAGGTAACGTTACCTCGCCGTGAGAAGTACCAATTCGTGCCCATAGAACTCAGCTAACTATACCACACTACTGTACGTACTCTCCTGGGAGATGCCAAAGCGATCTGCCGAAACACCAAAACAGCAGAACACCAAAAACGCCCCTAATATCATACCACCATGAGCAACAAACCAACAAATTTCATCTATCAAGTATGAATGCATTCCTCTTATACAGCTTTCACCTTGTTCAGCATTGCGCTTCACAGACTACCCCCCCCCCCCCCCCCAGCGACAACGTACAACTAGATATGAAATCCTCCATTCCAAGTCCGTACATACTTTTTAAAGTTTGAGTGGCAAACTTTTATAAATGAATTATCTGACCAGCTGCAAATGTTGCGAAAGTATAAACTGAAAGAATCAGAACTTGAAGCTTTTCTACGGCCGCTCCTAAAGAATCTCTCAATTTTTATACCCTAGATGAAATCTATAGGGTATACTAAGTTTGTCATTCAGTTTTTAACACCTCGAAATAATGATGGTAGAGCAAAATGGATTGGACACCCACGCATAATATTAACAGTTATTTTGATTTTTGCATGTCCGTCCGTCCGTCCGTGAGCACGATAACTCGAGAACGCGTATACTTGGAGAGCTGAAATATTGTACACGCACTTTAAAAAAATAAAAGTAAAATTAAATTCAAAAATGAGACAAATCGGGCAACTCCTTCGTGGGGTTGCCATACAAAAATTTCGTTTACCGCTATATATTTGGACACTGCCTGAGAACGCGTTGACGTAGAGAGCTGAAAATTGGTACATGCTGTTTTCATTGTACTAGCAAAAAAAAATCAAAAATGGAGTAATTCGGCCAACTCGTTCTTGGTGCTGCCATATAAAAATTTATGTTTTTTACGTATACTTTGAAAACGATCAGTCCAAGACATTTTTATTGCACTAACAACTTCTTCAAAATACAGAATCCTATAAAATTGGTTATAATAATTTTTTCTGTCGACAAACCGTTCTAAAAATATTTGCGAAAACCACTTCAAAAATTAAACTTCCACAGAAGGGTGACAATACGAAATTTCATAAGGGCATTCATCTAGGGTATCATAAAAATTGGTACTAGACCAATTCTAGCTTTTTTACTTGTTCTATTCGTAATTCGTTCATAGTTCATACATACATTCATTGTGCTTTCATTCAATATGAATAACTGAGCCTCATGACAGAGCGAAGGGACATATTCAGTGAACTCCAGTGAGCCACATCTATGAGAAAGTGGGAAAACGCATTACTTTCCCTTTTTTTTCTTGCTTGGAAAATATATTTTTTCGAAAAACACAAGTTTTGACTGAATTCATTGATGTTTCTTTTCCACACTATCTTATTGCTAAAGATATTCGTTTTGTAATGAAAATGAAATGATAAAACAGAACTATTATCATAATATTTTTTAAACCTATATTTCATTTCGATATCTAAAAACAATAAAAGAAATCATTTTTTGAAGTAAATTCTAAAATTTTTATATGATAATTTGGAGAGACGTTAATAACAAAATAATTGTATTTCCTAAACTAAGAACTGAACATGCGCAATTTTTTATATGATATGTTTTAATGTTAGAGCATTTCAAAAATAATATCTTTTAGGTCAAAAATCCAAAATTAATAAAAATTTAGTTTTTCTTCAATATTTTTTTTTTTTAATTTTTAAGAAGAGTCAGTACCAAGATTTGCAAGCTTCATACATTTTTCAATGGGAGTTTCTGGCAAACTATTTGTAGTAGAATAATGGTTTATATCTTAAATAAAAGGTAATGAAGAAGTCTCGTAAAATGACGGAAAAATAAAAAAAATTATTGGAATTGAGATATTGGTTCGAAAACTTGTAAAAAATGGTAAAAACTGAAGTTTTTTAAATCAAATTCCTGTTAGTAGGAATTCTCATTTCTTTAGATTGTGACTATTTTAGAAAGATAAAGCCTAGATCTAGCAAATAACGTCGAGTTTTTTTCATTTTTAGTAGCGCTTTTTATAATTATTTGACTCTAATAGTACTTGTTTTTTCTCCCGATATTTCACCGACGAGAAATTGCAATATTTCGTTGAAAGTTGTTGAAATACAAAGCAACATAGTATATTTAACAACTATGTGGAAAAAATTGAGGAGAGTTAATTCTCGTTAAAAATTTTCAATTTCTTATAACTGCAAATTTTAAGTTTTCGTATTAAAATTTCGCTTGTTGGGTTTTTGTATTTTCCGCTAGATGTCTCTAATGTGACTTGTGGTCTCGGTCTAGGCTAATTTCATATGAATTTTCTCATTTTCAGGACACAAGCCTACGTATAGTAAATTTTATTGCCTACAGTCTCGCTGGTATTTAAATTGAAACTTTTGCTGAGTACTGACTGCTCTTAATTTATTTTTTTGGAAAGTCCCATTTAATAATAATAATTTAACATATCGCACGAATGAATCGAGTACCTCGGTCTTAAGTAATTAGCATATTAAAAAATATGACCACAGTGAAAACCATAAATTTTGAGTCCCCCTATATCCAAGACCTCAGGTCGTCAGGCTAAACAAAAAATATGGGTCGAGTATTTTTTTAATACTTAATTAATTCTGAAAGTTTCATCGAAATTGCAGAGGGGTCGGGTCTGAAAATTGATAATTTTGATCGTTTTCGTATGGAAGTGCTGCATATGTATATCCCACCCTTCTGGGCAAGTTAGATCGTTAAAGTTGATTTTTTTATTTATTTTTAAGTTTATCGGACAGTAAAAAGTGTTTTAACCAATTTCCGTGGATTAAAAATATGTTGGTTGGACTGACCGTTTTCCCAGAATTTATAAATTTTTTTAATTATTGTACGACAACTTCCCGAAGAAGTTGCACTTGCACTTGCCGTCCACTCATTTTTAATCAGTGTCCAAATATAGTGAGTGTAATTTTGTAGGCGTTCAAATATAGCCAGTGTAATTTTGAAGGCAATCTTACAAATACCTAACCTGATTTATCCTATTTTTGAACTTAGACCTACACCTTTAAAAGACCCATGTAGAAAGTTCCAGTAGTTTAAGTAAATGCGTTCTTGAGTTATCGTGCAGACGGACGGACATGCAAAAATCAAAATAACTTTTAATATTATTCGCGGATGTGCAATCCATTTTGCTCTACCAGCAATATTCTATGCGCTACAAATGAATGGTATCTTCAAAATACTCAAGGATTTCATTATCTATTCTTACAGGAACATCATCTGTTCTTACAGGAATTAATGAAGCAGATGAAGTAGATGTCTTTCCCTGCTATATTTTGTAACTTTCTAACCTTTTCAGCTGGCATTAACCAGAATCGATGAAAACGTACAGATGCTGAAATTACACTTTATATATATTTTCAATGAACCTAATTTTATAGCTTTGTTAGTACAGTAATAAATTAAATCTATGTCTAAATTGAATAAATGAACCTAACGTAAAACAATAACGTGAAGAGCATAACCACAAGCTGGCCCAAATAATTTATTCGCTACAAATGATACTGAAATAATGACGCCGAATTGCTAGCAAAAAAATTCTCATGAGCTTTCTATCAGGAGGCCATTAGCTCGTTTTAAAAAGAAGCTTTTGGTTCATATTTTTATACGGGCGCTTCAAATCTACTTCTAATATTTGCTAGCTTATTTCATGACCTGTGCTAATATGAGACATCGATTTTTTTTTTAGATTAAAATTCGCTTTGGGTAACAATAACTGGTCGATTGCGAAGTGGAGTTTAGTGATGGAAGCAAATTTAATCTGTTCAATTGCTGTGGGATTCATTTTTTTTTGTTTTGTTTTTTTTTCGAAAACTTAAAGGAAAGCGACTTGACCGCAGTATCTACTGTCATACATGGACGGACAGCGTTATGGTGTAGTAGAGTTGCTTTTCGACCAGAGGATTTAGTCCTCTTTATGATATCAACGGTAAGTATAATGGATCGTTTCAAGCTTAAAAATTTACTAGAGACGAGTTGTTTCAACATGATAACGATCCAAAACACAATTCAAATGGTTGTAAGAGAATGGTTCCAGTTAAATGAGGCTCAAATTATGGTTTGGCCATTAGCCTGATTTGAACCTTACTGTAAATTTCTATGGGAGTTTGAAGAGAAAATTTGTAGTAGGACATTTGGTAAGAAGACGTCATTAATGGTAGTCTTTAAAAGTGAATAAGAAAGTAAGATAATTAAGGATTAAGATTAATCAAATCTATGTCGGACGGCACGGCACGGCGCTGTAGTTACGGTCGATATACGCATAAAAACATTAAAATGCTTCATTTTTATTGGTCGGAAATTCAATAGATACGGTAAAATTTTCATAATATACATTTAAAAAAATATTATCAGTCCTAAGTCAAAAGACTAATGAGGAATTGCTAGCATATCTTAAAGGAGTTACTTGTTTGGAAAGTCTAACACAAGTTTTTGAAAAAAGGGTATTATCGCAACTAGTATATCATATATATGAATAAAGCAATGACAGAGTAATCAGATTTGGAATACGAGTTCTGGTTACAGACACTCTCATTAATGTATAATAACCACAAAGTAATTCTATAGTGTATATCGTGGCCGCGAAAAGACTCATTGTCGATAAAGTTAAAATTGGCTTCTTCCTTTTTTTAAGGCAGCTTGAAATCTCATTGCCATAAACGTCTTCATTTTCTGACACTCAAATTGGTTGATCTTATTAATTTCTTCTAATTACTTAAAACCAATTAGAAAATCCTGGACTTGCATTGCATATTTTTGTTGATAATTTTACACTGCGGTTTTAGTCATCAATCTGCCTGAAAACTGGTAGGTGGGGAGCTCTAGCTTAAGTTATAAAGCTACAGTCAGGCAGGTATATATGCAATTGCAGTTTTTCTAAATAAACTTCAGCTGATTTTTGTTGTTTTGCGCACCACAAGTGAAATGAATATGACTATTCGCCTTGTAATTGTAGATAAATATGGCCACAGGGTTTTATTTGGTTCGAGCCTATAAGTCCTGCCAAAGACCCTACTTGGTCAGTGCAAGTTTTCTTTAAGACTTTTTTAATTGAGGCTTCCACGTTGGTCTAATATATCTATCGTCTTACAGAATTACACTATTGTTACCTCAAGTGCGTGTGAGTAAAATGAGACGGTTATTGCTTTACCATTCTTTGGCATGGAGTTTCGATATCAGTACTGGACAAAGCTCAAGGCATTCTGCATTAGATCGGAACTTGTTGAATTATGTTTGCCCTTGATTTTCATAATCAAGTTGTCTGCATATCCCTGATTATCATAGTTGGATTTAGTCAATTCTAGAAGGAAAGAGACTCCTTCTTGGAGACATCCCCTGATGGCGCTACTACTGTTGCCAATCGTTTTCCTGTTGGCTGTTACACCCCGGTTGCTTAATATTGGCTTATTCATTTAATCACTGAGAGCTCAGCTCCCCTTTTATAATTGTACTATCCATGAATTCAAAAAAGGTGTTGTTAAACACTCCCCTATTTAACGGTTTGTTCAGTCCCTTCTTGAATATACTTTTCAATTCCGCGGTCTAGTGTGTGGTGTAAGATTTACCGCTGCCCGCATTCCACCAGCGCTGGTTCTAGTCTGCTGACTTCGTTAATCGAATTATAACCACAAGACCAGTTAGCCTATTCGTAGTGCTGGCTCTTCCTCTGCCGAAACGGATATCCCAATTAGTGTTTTTTCCTTGGTGACTCGGGTGGTCACTTTCATCATCACTGAAGTAGTTTTGTGTCTTGTCACGAGACTAGTTTCTGTGTTTGATGAAACCGCAGCCACTAGGCCAATTTGCTAATATGGCGTTTTTAAAGCATGCCTCATTTTTCGGCATTTGGAGTCTGTATAGTTCGACCCTGTTCTTTTAAAGTTGTAGATCAGCTTCTAATCTAATCTGCACCTGTCTAAACTTGATATGCATCTTAAAGGTGCTTTCTTCAGTCTTTGAGCTGACCAGTGTTCTACTGAAAGACTGATTTGAGACACGATGCTCTCAAATACTGTTCAGAGGGTCATCCACTAAGCCACTTTGAAACTATGGTTTCGGCTGCCCACCATAGTAATTCGTCCCCTTCTAACTAATCACCCCGGCTTAATATTGGAGTCTAAAACGAAGGGGAACAAATGTATAAGTTGATTATTCTTTTATCCTCAGTATTTCTTGATCTATTTTGCGTCCTTTCTAGATAAAGTTAGCTGAAAGAATTCTCATTCTAACACGTACTACGGCTTGCTTATATTATAATGGTTTGAAAGTCATCCCCCTCCCTTCCAATTATTTCTCCTGCTGAGGTTTCATCCTTTCCACCATTATGATTAAGGATTGTATGCTCAAAACGGTTTCGCTTAGATCTTCCTTTGGTCTCCTAAAGGGACAGTACTCGAGCGTTATTTGGATTGTGCCCGTATCTGAACAGCCATTTAAAATATTTCTTGAGTGATACGCTTCGTTTTTGCACCCTAGATCCATATTGATGTCCATTGTGTCCTCGGAGCGCTTCGGACCCTTAACGGATCCTTTTAAGTCCTCGTCAGAAGTTCTCGTCGTACGTTTTATTATTTATCAATTTTTACTTATTGAGCGCGATGTTTACCTATTTTATTTTTGTTTGTTTTTTGTAATGATTTTATGGATCTGTTGTCTACATAAAAAAAAATGTCTCGCGCAAATCAAAATTTGCGTGCGCAGACTGAAATTTTCTGCATACGTAGAAAAAAAAAACTTCTTTACATGTGATTTTTGCATAAAAGTCTGCACATTCTTAGGTTTTCTGCCAGACAAATTGCTTAAAAGAACTCTAAATTTTCAAAATTCTTCTTGAATCTTATGACTTTGATGTATACATACTCCTTTCTGGACTGACCATAAGACCAAAGGAGTTCCAAAATTAAAATTCAAGCATTTTAGTAGCTATGTGGAAATAGGAATTAGCCTACCGAGCGTACTAGAAGATGTTAACGATAAGCTCCATGTACAGCAAATTAAATTCGATCATACAATTAATTAACTTTCGAAAAAAAAGAATTTTAAGTAATAATACTAAAAAAATATTAAAATCAAATTTATCTCCATATGTGGTCTAAGTTGAATCAGAAATCATTTGAAATATCTGTTACAGATTAAGCAATAAAATTTGTCTTGGTCCACTTATTTTCACACTTCGAATAGAATCAGCTGAAAGAAAAATGCCTAACTACATACAAAAGATTGTATATCCGGCCTCTGCAACCTGAACTATATAGCATAAATCTGACTGACCACCAACATTCAATGTTGACAGGCGTTACACGCCCTTGCCATAATAAACAAGGGCCAATATATCAATTGCAGTCCTGTAGGGATGCTGTCTTTGTACGGAATATTAAAGGACCTGCCGCGAATCAAGGGACTTGAATGTGAAGCGCTCTTTCTTCTTTTGATTCGTATGAAATTGGATAAATCCACCAACAATAAACATAAATTTAAGGATACTGAAAAATATGAAATCGGCTTCCTTTTATCTTCGTCTTTTAATATAATAATGATTTTATTGTTATCCTTGATGGTGGGCCTTTGTGTGAAGCAATCCTTAAATGATCCTCTGAAGAGTAGTTGATTGTTTTTTTTTCTTTTCAAATTCAAAACGCAGGAGTCAATTACATTTCCCGCAGCTAATTCCTGCGCTCTTATCTGCACGAACATTGCTCTCGTCAACCATTGTTCCCATGGTTTCTTATTTTTTATCTCGAATGTGACAATTTTGACTTTACCTCATGTATATTGAAAGATCGGGTCATCTTCGCGATCGAACTTAACAAAAGATTTTTTTATTTGTTTTTATTTTATCTGTGTCGCTCTTCATAGTCGTCTCAGACAGAGATAATTTGATACGGGCGGCAGTGTCTCGTTCGACCTGTCCAAATTATAAAGAACCATTCTCCGTCTAAAGTTACTGCGGATATAGTGACCTAAAAAAGTGCTAAACGAAAGACCTTACCTTCACGAAGTGCTAAAATATCACAGTCCTATATGGAAATCACCTCAAGACTTGGTACAGATAGTGCTGTTAAGTCGTCCTTATTTTTCCATTGTATGCTTCTTGTTCTCATCAGGACAGGTTAGTATTGTACATATTATATATAAGTAGTATATACATACAGCTATACATATGTACATACACAAAAATTCATTGGAGCTAATATGAAGCTGCATAATTGCTGAAAAATTATTCAAGCACTGATTTAACTTTCACACGGCTCTGACGTTTGTTGCCCAATCACAAGCAAATGAGCTGGAAAATTGTATCAAATGACCTGAGATAACTTGCGTGTGGCAATTTTTGTTGAAATTTTGATTTAAGGCAGGGTTGAGGGTTCCCCAATTTTACCTCACACAATTTATGATATTTATAGCCTGAAAACTGATTCAGGAATTTTTTGGGAAAAAATTCACAAAAACTTCATTCGGGCTGGCAGTTCAAAGTCATTGACATGGGAGGTCACTTAAGGTAGTTAATACGGTGGCAATTACCTTTCACATGTACTCAAGTGCGTACAGTTTGAGTTTGTTTTTTCTTTGCAAAATATTTTCTTTATTTAATTACTGTATGAAAATAATTTTGGGGATAGCTATTGTACCAGGGAAGATGCAGTAATTAATGAAAAAAACAAGAAACTTTAATATATTTTTTTTTTTGCTTTTTTTATTCGTCTCATTTTTCTTTGAGAAGTTGCTCAGTCGAGTAATTTCTTATCACACGCCTACTTTAACAATTTGTTTTTGCAATTTAGTGTAAATTGTTTTAAATGAAATTTATATGTACATATATATGTCTGTATCCCAATGAACAATTTTTATCCTATATAAATCTTGGAGCTCTTCTAGGAAATAAATCAATAAATCTTAAGGAGCTAAGGTATCATAAGAAGCCAGGGAATTGCACTAGACTCTTATAGCGATAAAGTGGAGAATCCCATATCATACTCCGGGAATTAAATTTAGTGTTGATGTAGGAATAATAATTCCTATAATGTACTTATATTTTAATCTCATGTTGCTTATATAAGACTTCATATACATTCCCTATTGTAGAAATTGTGTGATATGACGTAAATATGACGTAAATATATCCCTATTTGATAATTTTTTTATTCCGAAATTATCCTATACAGGAAAAGTGGCCCAAAGGTAAAACCATTAAAAGACAATAGATCCTATTTGAGTCTGCAAATTTAATATTCATGTGGAACTTATTATGCATGCGCGATTATATTATACCATATACAGGGTGTCCCAGAAATCAACGTCAAGCCGGAATAGGGCAAATGACCAAGTCGTAAGAGTTATCAGAAAAATATAAAAAAATCTAAGTCATTTATTTTTCAAATTATAGACATTTCTTTTATTTTTGAGAAAATGTACATCCTGTGATGGTTTTTTAGCTCCTGTTGCTACAAATCTTTACTTTTTTTCAATTTTATTTTTCTTATGTAATCCCGAATAATTAGCACTACCTAACCTGTTGCTTTAAATTCTAAGACAACTGTTCCAGCTTGAAAGAAAATGTCACCTTTTGTCGAACCAAGAATAGAAAATTAATAATTCGTTGAACTTTAACTGACTGTAATGAAAAAAAATGTACTACGCCAGTTTGGCAAGTAACTTCAAAAGTTGACGCATTTAATAAGGATTCTAAAATGGTATAACACTTGTTACAATATTTCTAAGATTACGGAAAAAAAATTTTTTTTCAAGAAACCCAGTTTCAAAAAATTTCTTTTCATCTACTAAAAATGATTCTAGTGTACCCAAAGCTTGCCGTAAGACCGTTACTTTAAGATTCTAGTTGGAGTGAGACGGAGAGTCATGAAGTGTGAGTGAAACAGATAGTGACACTTTCAAGTTAGAGATCCTAACTTTTTGTTGAATTTAGGACAAATTTTCCTTAAGTGTAAAATTAAACACCAATTATTTGGATGCTAAGATTTATTATTTACAAAAGATATTCAAATTGCCTTCCTTCAGCTGCAATACAAGTTAGACATCTTCTTAAGAAGGATCGGGATATCAGACGGGCAAATCTTCCATTGTTGACAAATTCAACTGCTTCCGTAATTCTGTAGCTTATGTTTTTGAAAAATTCGGTGAGCTATACTTTTAGGCACTCCAGTACTTTCCTGGATTGCACGTATCGAAGTACTTGGGTCTACGTCCTTGTAAGGCAAGGAACTCTTCCTTCACCATGTACTTGGTTTGGAAGTAGGCCCTCTGTGGAGAGTAGACGATGCACATTTGTAAAAACTCGATGATTTGACGAGCTAGCGTCATTATCTTGCTCACTCACATTTCATGCAATGACTCTCCGTCTCACTCAAACTAGAATCTTAAAGTTACGGTCTTATGGCAAGCTTTGGGTACACTAGAATCATTTTTAGTAGGTGAAAAGAAAATTTTTTTTTCCATAATCTAAGAAATATTGTAGCAAGTCTTATACCACTTTGCATCCTCATTAAACGCTTTTAATGTTACTTGCTAAAATAGTGTAGTACATTTTTTTTACAGTACAGTCGGTTAAAGTTGGGTAATGTACTTACTTTGAATGCAATGTTGGGCAAAAATCTAACTTTGTATTTGAAACTGAGGCAGTTATGCTTTAACTTTTAACTGTAATTTACAGAAGAGTTATTTATGGTTACATCACAGAAAAAAAACTGACGAAAAGTTAATATTTGCAGTCACAGGACTTGAAAGATCATCACAGGGTGTCAGTTTTTAACATTTATTTTTGAATCTTTATAATTTGAAAAGTACATGACAAAGATTATTTTCCATATTTTTCTGATAACTGTTACGACTTGGTCTATTGCCAGATTCCAGCTTGACGTTGATTTCTGGGACACCCGGTATATACATAATATATATTTCCAAATATTAAAATTGATTTTTCACAAGGCATATACAGGGTGATTCAGATCGAGATACCTTCCGGTATACCATGCGATTCCTTGAGGTAAGCTGATCAAAAAACTGTTCCACATATGATCCGGCTTGAATGTGCCAATAAACCTTCAGTGCTAAAATTGATACAAATATTGGCATGTTTTTTTTCTCCCAGTAATAGAGAATAGTAGGCGCATTAATAAGAAGCAATAAATTTGGGTTACATGGAAGGAAGTTTTTGAAATAAATAACGGTATTTATGAAATTTGTATGTTAAAAAAATCAAAGTTTTAGAAATATTTCGGAATAATTTAAAGATGCTTAATTAAAAAATACAGCTACTATTTTTGGCTATTTAATTAGCTAACAATAACCAAAATCTATATGGTGGTTCAAAAGTTATACTCATTTATTCCCATCAGGGCTCGCGAATATTGGCGAAATCTTCAATTCCTAAAGAAAGGTTTCTAGTGGGGGAGGGGGCGGGGTACCAGCTTACCACAAGGAAACGTGTGGTATATCGGAAGGTATCTTAATCTGAATCAACATGTATATGATAGAATTTAACAACATTTTTTCTGTGAGTTACTAACACGCTAGATAAAAAAAACAAATCGCCTCAAAATAAATAAATAAATAGAAAGTTTAATAACTATGGTTAAAAACAGTTATGTTCATTTGGCTCTCCACAAATGAAACTAAGGAGTATTTATCTATTTTTCAATGAATTTTGTACCTAAATCTTTAACCATATAAAAATGCTTCTTTTTTTTATTACAAATGGCCGTCCAAATATTCAGCAAATATGGCTACTGGAAACGGGTACATAAAAAAGAGATGACATAGGATTTCAGTTCTCCCTTAAAGATTAAAAAACTTGACATAACAGAGAAAATGTCATATCTTGACTTCCGCACCTACACCGCTACCGCTTATATAGGTAGTAAGTTCCTATATAACCATGTAAGTTGCTGTGTTGAGAATAGATATATCTAAATAGCATTTGTAGTGCTATATAAGCATAGCAGAGAAAAGACCGAAAAAACAACCATTTGGAAACTTACTATATCTCGAGATGGCCACTTTGTATGAATTACAAAAATTTCCGTCCCTATACTCAACTAAAAGTCTTTTCGTTATTCCTAATTCCATCAAATGCAGAGGCTCTGTAGCTATAAAATCATCTATCATATTTAAGGGAAGTACATGCCGCGACATGACACTTAGCATCTCCTATGAGCTTTGATATAGGAACGCATTTTCCATTGATCCTATATAAAAGTTCACTAAATACTGATTGCTCATATGAGCGTTGATATCGAAAATGAATTCTTACTGAAATTACATATTCCTCGTATTCTTATATGAGGTGCTCAGCGCTAAAGCGGCTTAAGCAAAAAATTTTTACAATAGAGATATTTTGGTTATTTCGACTGTTCTAGCATATAGTTTTTTCCTTTTTTCGTTTTTCTTGTAAGTATGGAAGAACCTAACTGGAAATGGAAGCGTTCAAAAAGGAATGTAAGAGCGCTCTTTGGAAGCTCGTAGCGCTTCCCAACCGTATCCTTGTTCATATCGTATTAATGTCCGCAGAGGGAAGCGCTCAGCTGAAGATTATTGGTAAGCACTCTGAAGCGCTAATAGAGAATAGAGAGGGAATCAAGAGAAGGGTTTTATTAAAATTTGAGTTTTTTTCTGAATGCGCTTCGTTTAATTTTAAATTAAATTAATTTTCATTAACCGGACACTTCAACTGACTACTATAGAATGACAATTCTGCTGCGTTTTCACAACACAAAAAAAAAACGAATAAAGAGAAGAGATCTGCTTCCGCAAAGAGTCCTTTGGGTATGGTAAAAGAGCGCTTCGGAAAGATATTTTCTGTCCATGTTGTGAAAGCGCTTCCCCTGACAAGCGCTTGACATATTTTTTCCATTACTTAAGGACGGCTCAAACTACAACTAAGGCCAATTTTTGCCATTTATAAATTTTGAAAATGCGGTTCTTATATGTTTTGAGCTTTATTCACGAAAATATTGTAGCTTAGGCCGCTTTAGCGCTGAGCACCTCATATAAGAATTGATTGGAGATTGATTTTTGATATGAGACTTGATATATGAACATATTTCCCAAGAGCTGTTCTCCCATATATAAATTCCCCAATCCAGATATAGGAATGTTATATAGGATCAAAGTCCGTATATATAGATCACGAATGGGAGGGGTTTAGCCCAGTAATTAATACCCTCTAGAAACAAAAGAATAACTGGGAATTAATCTGAACTTAATAATCGGAATTTTACGTTAATTTAATATATTAATAATTTAATTTTTAGTGACATTTCAATTGAATCGAATAATTCTATTCATCTATAAGTGCTATATATTAAGAAAATTGAGTTCACGGTAATTTTCAATTAAAGTTCCATGGGTTTGCAGAAATTTAAAAACTTTTGTTTGAAAACATGTTGTTTAACCATATTTTTACTACATACCTATACATATTTACATTCCAAGAAAATAAATATAAAGGTCGACTTTTTATAAAACAAAACAAAAAAATTACAGAATTAAATTTAGTCATATTCATATTTATTTGAAAAATTGTACACAAGATATTTATTTTATATAGTACTTCCTTAGAAATTAATTAACCAAAAAATTATTTTAAAATTAATAATTATTATAACTTATACTACAGACTAAATTAACAAATTTAATTCAATTTAAAAGAAGAAATCATTTAAGAAAAGATAGACGTAAAAAAAAAAGAGAAAAGAAAATTTAGCAAACGAAAACAAAGAATTATTTAAATTCATAAAGTTAGCTAGGTTTGCGTGAGGTAGTAAGGCCGAAGAGGAAGATCAACTCTCTGCGACGCAAGTATGTCTGCAATGTACAGCGTAACAAGGATGTTCTATGTTCTATAGGGTGTGATGTGATCATAACGTCGCAGTCCATGGATAAACCAAAGACTGTCATTAAAGGCTACATCGATTCTACGTTCACTTATAGTATCTAGTTTAGGGTAAAAAAAAGTTTCCAAGAGAGAAGAAGTGAGGCAAGCGGACTACCCTGACAAGTCTTTCACGAATTCGGAGTATTGTATATCAGCTGACAACCACAATATTCGCAGACCAGAATAACTTTTCCTCAATTGTGCGCTGATATAATATGCGCAGTTTATATTGGAATTCATCATAACTTCTAGGCTCTTAACCTTATCTACATACGAAAGGGTAACCGAGTCAATACAAACTGGTGGAAGCTGCGCGCGGTGAAAGCCGGGGTAGTGTATTGGGATTGCAGAGTATTTCGCAGGGTTTAACCTTATATCATTATCACGAGCCCACACGAGTTTTCTAGATCCTCGTTAATGCACCCAAAGAGTTCTCCATAATGCCGACAGACCTACTATGATAAATTTACACGTCATCCGTATACAAGTGAACTTTAGCGAATTGGATTTCCTGTGGCAGATCAATTATAAATAGAGAGAAAAGAAGAGGTCCAAGAATAGAACCTTGAGGAACACCTCTATACAGTGATAATAGACCAGAAAACTCACCATCCACTTTTACTCGTAGCATTCGATTTGACAGCAAGCTCATCACAAGCCTACAGGCTGAACTAGAAAATGCTTAAATATTTTTTAGTTTAGATATAAGTTTAAAATGGTTTTACGGTACCGAATGCTTTGGAAAAGTCCAGCAATACCACTATTGCAAATAATTCATAGTTGTCAAGTGCCGCACGCAAATCAGAGGTAACGCATAATAAAGCAGTTTCGCAACTGTGGCAGGAGCAAAAGCCCGACTGCTAGGGCGATATCATACTGAACTGCTTATTTTCTTTCTCTACTTAGCACACGTTTTTCCTAATTTTGCGTTACCTGAAAGGGGCATGGCAGAAAGATACAAAATGACAAAACCAATTGTTGTGAGCCGCTACATATAAAGAATTGTTGATAAAAGTTTGGCTTTTCTGATTAACGAAAGTGTAGGCTACACCGTTGGAGGGGGTTTGAACCCCTCAAACCCACCCCATACATGCGGCCTTGTATAGGATTATGAGTCTCTGGGAATTATAGTCCTATATACTCATATTTATAGCAATAATGTTCAAGCAGTAGATTCTTCATATAGGACTTATAGACTCATATAAAACAACAAATGTAAATATAACACTCTAGTTATTTCTTTAAGAACTACAAGATCTATGTGAGAGCTTAAATGTTGATCGAGATTTATATAGGAGCCATATAGGAAAAAGTCAAAGCCCAGAAATGTTGGCATTCTGAAATTCTTAATGAATACAACCTTAGAAATAGCAACGAGTCCAAGTCATCCCTCGTGTGCCTTAGAACTATTTGTGTACGGCTGACAATGTCAAATTATTTAATTATTATTGTTATATTTCACAAAGTTACTTTTTTTTTATATAAATATATACTTACTTTACAGTATTTCTATTAAAAATTTCGCGTATTTGAATCAAAACAATTCACTGTCCGGCTCTCTGAGGAAAACATTACATATTCTTTCGCTCACACCTCCTGGACGAACTCCAAGAAGCTGCGGGCCAATACTAAAATTCGTAATAGCGTCCGGTTGGGACCTATGACCAATTGCTGATAAGTCTGGAGACTGATCAATTGGTCTTGCTATGGCTAGGTTCCATAGATCCCATAGGGGGCCTCAACCTGGATTTGCAATCACCTTTTCAATTATTGAGAGTCTTATGTTGCGAAATATTTGATAGTTAGTTTTGTTTGCCAAAATACCGAATCTCTAAACAAAAAATCTTCATTAAAGTTAATAGATCAGTGGCCTTCTGACATCTCTTAATCCTTAACGCAGAATACCAATTTCTACTAAGTGATTTTATCTTTTATTTAGAATCGGGGACCAGTTTAAATTATTTAGTACCAATACCATGTTCGATGATTAATTTGCTGAACAATTTTAACTTGAAAACTTTACGCCCAGAAAAAATCCCAAAAGTCTTATACTAAATCGTACTAAAAGCTGTCCAATTTACAGTAGGTACATATATCTCAAGTATCTTTTGAACAAACATAAAATACATGGATTACATATGCAAAGGTAATCAAAGCACAGTTAACTTATCCCAATATGTGTAAAATAATGAAAGAAAACTGCGGTCTACTTCATTCTAAGGTTCTGAGTAACCCAAATAATATAAAAACTGCTCACTATATAATTAATGAAAACGGCAACGTTGCGCTGCGACCTATTCAAAATATATATTCTGTTCAACATCAAAGAAATGCTGATATAAAAACGCCCCAAATTAAGTGTTTGTTTTCAAAATTACACCTTGGCGCAGACTATCAATTTGACTTCATTATATAAATTTTGTGATGATTAGCGCTGGCCAAAAGCCCATAAGTCTCGATGCAGAGGCGCATCGTTTGTAAGCAGCTTTATTTGTTGTCTTGCCTCTGCTATGTATTATGATCACTGGGCGATGAGCTGCCGAAAATCATTGGCAAAAAAAAAAAGAAAAAAAAAAGTAAGAAAAAAATCGCAGATCAAAGATGTGCTCCTGTGAATGGACCTCGCTCAACCTTTCACGAAATTGATCGGACGTTACCGGATGATGATCAAATATTTAAGTTAATGAGTACCTTTTTTTTGTATCGAAGTGACGTTTATGTGTTGAAGGCACTCACTGACGAAACTGAATTGAAAGTGGCTGAGAGCGCGCCAAATCGATCACCTCCACAGAATGGAATTATCCCACCTTAGGTATAAAAATGGGCGCCAACTACATTTGGGGCTTTGTATAATTTTCGCGCAAAACAAAAGGAAAGAGGATGAACCCAGAAAGGATTATCTGATAAAACGGTTTTTATTTTAATTTCCTTTCAGAAATTAGTCTGCGATAAACTTTGACCCGACTCCTGTGAACAAATTATCTCGTGGGATTTTGCAATTCTAAAGAAACTATGTACATACATATATAAAGTAAATGTATACATAAGTATATGAGAGTACATACATAAGTACAACTGCTTGGTCAAGAATCCAATGGCAATTGTTTGAAATGAATTGTTTTTCAGTGATTTCTTGCGTGCTTATAAATGGAGGTGGCATATTCAAAAGAATGTTACGAAATTAACAAGCTTTTCGACTCGAAAATTGATTTTCTTCTCGTGTGCCCTTGTAGATAAAATTATTTTTTGAATTCAATACCTTATTCGAAATTTTTTATAAGGACCATAGATATACAGATACCCCGATATCGATGATATTTGAATAGCGAAGAAAGATGAGTCTACCGCTTTTATCACAAAATTTCAGCCTAATCGATTCATTTGTAAAGGTAATTTAACTTATATGTGCTTGTTAAACTTGCTAAATTTTCTTTAAAGATCGAGTAGATTTGCAGCAAGTTATATAGCGTATTTTTGAGGACTACCTACTTCAAGGTATACTTGCTTTTGATATAGACCGTTCATCATTGAAGTTTATACATAATTTTTGAAATTGATATTCTATGGTTCGAATTGACTTAATTAATTACTAGGTGAGAATATTTGTCAATTTGAAGAATACTAGAAATTTTGCGCCTTCATCTCACTGCTCATGTGATGTTAAGATATTTTTCGAATTTTATCGATTGGATCTGGTGGCCAATTGGAAGCTCAGATCGCTCCATTTACTGATATTTTTCTCTACAGACAAAGTATGCCTAACAAATATTTCATATTTAACTTGAGCTAACTTTACATGATGGCTTACAGAGAAAAATCAAAAAATCACAAAAAATTAGGAAAATCGCATGCCAAGTCAATAAGTTGGTATACCGATATATGTATGTACATACTAGAGTACTGCATGGGTACCTGTGGCCCTGCACAGGTACCTGTGAATCTGATCTGACCCTACAAGTATACAGGTATATTGCTGTACCTGCACTTGCAGCCACATGTAAGTAACGTATTGTTACCTGTACTGCAGCCGCAGGTACAAGTACTCAAGTTATGAACAAGTAGGTACAGTTAATGTGGCGTTACTTACCTATGGCTGCAAGTACAGGTACAACAATATACCTGTACTTGTAGTATCAGATCAAATTCACAGATGCCTGCGAAGGACTACAATAATCTGCTTCAAACAAACATTTAATGAAAGACAATGCTGTGCGTTGCAAGAAATGGTTATGTTTCTTGGGGTAAGAAATCTGGGGAGATTGGCTTATTCCAAATTACTATAAATACAGTTTCGACCTTCTAATTAAACAGTATTAATCTGGACAATATAGAGTATAACAAATAAATGCATATAAAAAGTTTATGCGAATTGTACTTGAGGATAAATGCTGACATCAGCACGATGTTTTTTTTTAAATATAGCTACATGCGATTTAACATTACAAATTATAAGAATTTAATGCCTAATGCCCTAGACACATAGCACTCTTAATGAAGAAATAACTAACGACTCATTAGTCTATAATGATTCATTATAAACTGCGGACACACAGCCATTTCTTTAATTAAGTTGTGCTGTCAAACTGGTTTTGATGAACTTATCACATTAAAGAAGCAATATGGATCGAATTAACGTGATAAACTTTGTTTTCATTTATTTTATTTTCAATTTAACAATTTCCAAATGAGAAACACATTTTATTTAAAAAAATATTAATAATATAAATTGTGATTTGCATTTCTTTGCATTTCTTCTTCTTATTTTTCAAATCGGCAGATGCACAGCGGAGCTCCAGACTTACATTATATGCCAAATCTAGCACATTTTTCCTCATTATAGCTATAATGAAGGAGGAAAACACTTCATTAGTGTACTTCATTATCATCTGATTTTCGAGCTATAATGACATATACTATTTGACTTACGCCATTTTAATGAATAGTTAGTACAAATGATTCATTAGTTCGTACTGTGTGTCTAGGGTATTACTCGTTAACTATGAAGTGCGTAGATAAGGAAAACTCTGTTATCGACGTATGTACAGGGTGTTCCAACTTGGACTGACTGATTTGAAATGCTTATAATTTTTTTATTTTTAAAGCTTTTTATTTTATTGTTTTTTTAAATGAAAGTATAAATTATAAATTTTTTTTAAGCTAAGTATGAAAAATGATATCCTTTAGATGGCGTCCATTCTCCCGTTGGCAGTTAAAGGCTCTATTTAAGACATTTTGCAGTACGTTGCCCAATGTTTCTGGCTCCAATTGAGCAATTGTGCGAATATTCTGCTTTAGCTCCTGAATATTTTGTGGTTTGTTGACGTAAACTCGTTCCTTCAAGAAACCCCACAAAAAAAAATCTGGGGTTGTCAAATCTGGAGAACGAGGTGGCCACGCGAAATCAGCATTTTTTGAAATTATTCGGTCATCGAAAAGTTCTCGAAGAATCGCCATTGTGACTCTTGCGGTATGACGTGTAGCTCCATCTTGCTGGAACCATATGTCAAGATTATTGAGAGCTACAGGTCGTTAAAAAATTTTCCAACATGGTCCGGTACGCCGTCCCAGAGACGGTTTCAGGCTCCTGATTTTCATTTTCGAAGAAATATGGACCGATAACTCTATCAGCCATGATTCCACACCAAACAGTGCATTTGAGAGGGTGTAATTGTCGCTGCTGTAATGCTCTCGGATTCTCCGTACCCCAAATTCGGCAGTTCTGTTTATTAACATATCCATTCAAATGAAAATGTGCTTCATCGCTCATAATCAGATTATTAAAAAAATTGGCATTTTCTGTCACAAGCAAAATCAATCTATTGACATATTGTAGCCGTTGTGGTGCATCCCTCGGCAATAATTCTTGGGCCAATTGAATTTTATAGGGAAACATCCTCAGATCAACTTTTAGAATACGTCGTAGCGATGTTCTGGAAATGCCCAATTGAGTAGCACGTCGACGAGTAGACACAATTGGATCCGTGTTAGCACTTTCTCGTACAGCATCTACAGCTTGTTCAATGCGAACAGGTCGAACAACATTTCTTCGTGGTTCATCACCTACTGAACCCCAATTCTCAAAACGGATCATTAAGCTTCTTATCATGTTTACAGTGGGGGCCGCCGCAGTATTAAAATACTGACGGTATTTTCTTTGTGCTGTAACAATTGATCGTCCGGAAGCATAATAAAATTCAACAATTTTTACACATTCTTGCACTGAGTATGATGACATTATAAAATTTTATAAAATTCTTTATTATCTGCAACAAAAAAAAAATAAAAAACTCTAAAAATAAAATAATTATAAGCATTTCAAATAAGTCAGTCCAAGTTGGCCCACCCGTTACTTTCCTGTTGTGTTGTAATATGCTTCAATTCATTTACATATCTACAGCTATGAATTAAGATTTAATGTGCGTTAAAGGAAAAGGCTAATTCCATTTTTTTAGACCATGGTCCCCTATTAAATTTCGTGGTTAACGGGAAGTGATTTACGGTTAAGTGGTGATTTATTGATAATTAATTAATTACTTAATTTATTTCCGCATTAAGACTATGATTTGCAGAAAACTGTGCTTTTTTTCCACACTCATATATCCGTACCGTACCAATTTTGAATAATTGCGCGAAGTTAGTTAGTCGAGTTACTCGGTTATTCACAATTGGCGGCGCTCCATCCTCTTTTACTGGAAAACATTATTAAGAGGACGCTTAGAGAAAGTAACTTTTGTCCTGCAAGAAGGACGAACAAAGGCTTTGGTCCTTTTTTCGTCCCTTTATGGAGACAACTCCACTGAGTATCCTTATTCCGAATGTGGAATCCTTTTTGTCCGAGGGATCACGATATATCTGTTATCAGGGGGACAATGGTAGCATTGGAGTAAATCGCTCAATAATTTACTAAAAAGTAGTTGAAATCCAAACACAAATTTAAAATTTCCTACTCTTTCTCCAGATTTTGTTTATTACAAAGTCACTAGTGCCATTACTTGTTTATCTGTATTACCTGCTCTATCAGTTGTCTGTCCTATAATTGCAGTTACAGATTAAGTTATTATACTTGAACTGTGCAGATACAGGTATTGCAGTTCAACCGAAGGCACTATACCTGCAGGTCAAGTACTACTTGAAAAACAAGTATCTGTGCAGTACTCTGGTACATACATATGTTTGCACCCAACGGCTTATATTACACATAGCTTGTATTCCTAAAATACCGTAAAAATTCACTTAATAGGTAGTCCTCCAATTTGGCGAATGAAACTCAAAGCGATCAACTTCTATAAGCCACAATTCTAATTTCCTTCTTATTTTTTGTTCGTTTTGTTTTAAACTTTCTCTTAAGCACCTGCGGCCCATCTAATTTGAAAACGCAATAAATCAATTATTTAATAATATAGAAGAATAAAAACAAATTTTCCATGGAATTTCAACTGAAAAAAAAAATAGATAAACTAATACAGAAATAAGTATTTAAGAAAATACTTTTGTTTTACAAAACCCTTTCGATAGGCCTTATTAAACCACCGCAGTATATATAATAGGGTCGTAAAACAAAAATTAACTTTTCTCTAAAAAATGTTGCCCTTTAAGCTTGCTTAAATTAAGAAAATCAACAAAATCGCTTATTTTTAATAATAACGACACCCACATCAAGTTAATTTATAAATTTCTTAACCTACAACAGAGTAAATCAAAATCTATAGATATATAGATCGACATTGGTACTTAATTATTAGCATGATCATTAGCAAAAAATAAAATGAAGGTAAATTAAGTAGTATAACACTTAAAGTGTTAATCATGTACTTAAGTACATAGGTAAGAGCAACATATCTGAAGGCCAGACTTGGCAACTTACTTTTATTAATGTTAATGTTAATAAAAGTAGAGATTAATCTTTAGGATTTTTTACCGGGTAAACTTATATTTGTTCAAGAAGGAATTTATTTGAATTCTCGGGTATATAGCAAAAGCTAAAATGTTTTTAATTTGTTATTTCATCACACAACCCAATATATTTCTGGTGACTAGTTTCAAGTCTTAGTTTTGACTCATCAACAGGTCCCAAATAGTTGAGTGACTTGATCAATTTGATCTGTTTCAAGCGTCAACAGCAGGCAGAAAACCAAGCTGTACCGATGAGTGTAAGGTTTCCTGCTAACACGAAACGCTTCTTCTCGTATACAGGTTCGATTCGTTTCGAACGAATCTGGTGTTTTAAATTTTTTTAAATTTTTTTCCATTATTCTCAATATTTTTTCATTTTTTTGTTTTACAATCAAAATAAATTCCTTCTTGAACAAAGTTAATGTTAATATTAATGTTAATGTTACTGTTAATATTAATGCTAATGTTAAGAATAGGAGCTATTAGGCCTCCAGTACCGCGACCAATTGCGCATTCCCCTAATGTGGTTAGGTTAGGCCCTTTCACGAGCTCGATTATTGCTCTTGGTTTTAGAGAAATGAGTGTTCCTCCAGTGATTTTCAGCCGTAGACCTGCTAGTGCTGCGCACTTACATATAACATGCATCAAAGTTTCATCTTCATTTCCGTATTGCCGACACAGTTTACTCTCGGATTTGCCTATCTTCTTCAAAAAGTGACGGAAGGGGCTATGATCAGTACCTGCGTTAGCAAAAAGTCTGAGCGACTGTCTGCTAAGTCTAAGAAATTCTCACATCTGGAGGAGAAAGAGGTTGAAGGATCCAGTTGCCTGTTTTCCCACTTAAGCAGTTCTCCCCTCAAGTGACAAGCATTGGTCTTTAATGCTTCCTGATTCAGAGGTAAGTCGTCTTCGCCTTTTTCCTTCGGATTCTCCGTTTTCATCATTGGCGGAGTCAATTGAATATTGTCGTCGTCTGAAATTACTAAATCTTCTTCGCTGTTTTTCCTGAACTTTAGTAAAGTCGTTTTTGTTTTCGGAAGAGGCATCACTAGAGCTATCACTACACGAATATATATAAGAACAAACTTCTGAGCTTTCACTAGCACTTCTAGAATACATTTAATTTTTCTACCTCAGCTACTCGTCCTTTATAACAGAATTTTATCTTATCAAACAACTTTCATAAAAATTCAAATCTAACGACGACATGTGATTAAGCACAGGGTAATTAAAATAGCACATTGACGACGACGACGACGACGACATCGCAGCTTTACCGTAGCGATCGGGCGTAGCCCATGATCATGCATACATGATTAAAGCTGCGATGTCGTCGTCGTCGTCGTCGTCAATGTGCTATTTTAATTACCCTGTGCTTAATCACATGTCGTCGTTAGATTTGAATTTTTATGAAAGTTGTTTGATAAGATAAAATTCTGTTATAAAGGACGAGTAGCTGAGGTAGAAAAATTAAATGTATTCTAGAAGTGCTAGTGAAAGCTCAGAAGTTTGTTCTTATATATATTCGTGTAGTGATAGCTCTAGTGATGCCTCTTCCGAAAACAAAAACGACTTTACTAAAGTTCAGGAAAAACAGCGAAGAAGATTTAGTAATTTCAGACGACGACAATATTCAATTGACTCCGCCAATGATGAAAACGGAGAATCCGAAGGAAAAAGGCGAAGACGACTTACCTCTGAATCAGGAAGCATTAAAGACCAATGCTTGTCAAGAAGAAGTAGCTGCAGTTACCGTTACTCCTGTGAAGAAAAAATCGATTCTGACGAAAAGGAAACGAAACGAGGAATCGAATATGCATGTAATACATTCAAGGAAAATGAAGATGATGTCTGTGGAAGAAATATTGGAAGCCCAAGAACCGAACGAGGAGAATTTAGCGACAATTTTATCAATAGTGATGCTAATTTGGTACGATGGAATACTTGTAGTGCTAGTGGATGTGCTGAAGAAAATGACAATTGCATCACTGAAGGAACGGAAGATTGCATGCAAAAAAATTGTATCACAGATGTTGTCAGCCACATTGTGTACAATAGAAAATCTCCAAGCCAGGAAAATAGATTGTGGAAATTGTACGATCAAGGATTTCGTAGATTGCCTCCGCGTAACAGAATACTGCATGATATTTACGAAGCATTGGATCCAACAAGAAGAGTCAGATTGGATAGTGAATACCTTAATCGACAATTTACCGGAGCAATCCTTCTCGTCTTTGAACATGAAGACCACATCCATGTCATCCACGATTGTGCATACTCCAATAATTCATGTCGATGCAAATTCACCAGGTACTTCAATATTCATTTTATTTATTTATTATTTATTGAAATTTATAATCATTTCAAAGTATGTGAACCACACCATTTATTTTTTAATGCACCGCAAGGAAATATAAATTTATATTACTATGATGTTAGCACATCTTTAAATATTTTAGAAAAATTGTTATTTTTTCAATTTAATAATAATCACAATGAAGTGTTTAATTTTTTAAAAAATTTATATTCAGTAGTTGATAAGTTGATTCCAAAAAAAAATTCTTTGTATATTTTATCTCCTCCTAATGCAGGAAAAAATTTTTTTTTTGATTGTATAATTCATTTTTATATAAATTTTGGGCAAATGGGTAATTTTAATAGATACTCCAATTTTCCAATGATGGAATGTGTGGATAGAAGAATAATTCTATGGAATGAACCGATGATGGAGCCAGCTGCAGTAGAAACATTGAAAATGATACTTGGTGGAGATACTGTTAATGCAAAGGTAAAATACCAAAATGATGCAGTAATTACAAGGACGCCAGTTATTATATTATCGAATAACGACATATTCCCAAAAGATGAGGCTTTTAGAACAAGAATGTTTTCGTATCAATGGAGAAGTTGCAGTTATTTAAAACAATTAAATAAAAAACCTTATCCATTAGCTTTTTATCATTTGTTAAAAAAATATAATATTATTAAATAAACATTTATTGAAAAAAAAAACAATTTTTATTTATTACAATCTCAACTTAGTTGTACTTTGTTGCAATATTTGAAATTCATTATCACTGTCTTCATTTTCATCTGACATTGTTGCGGTAATATTTCCACTTTTTGTATCTATGTTACCAAACAAGGTCTGACCGTCTGTATATGACTGCGTTGCATTTTCTATGAAGGTCACTTCTAATGGCCAGCTAATTGCGTTGTTTTTAGAGAATGCTGAATTAACATCAAATTGAACTCGACACTGACATTCTATTTTCCAATAACATGCACTATTGAGATAAGAAACATGTGCAGTTGCTGGATTTAATTGAGGCGTAGCAACTAATCCGATGTGTAATTGTGGTTGTGCTTCAAAACTTGTTGCTCCACGTGCTGGATGAAATGCGCCATAGTTTTCTATTTTACGAATATATTGTTCTACACATTGATTAATTAGTGTGTATGCTTCGCTATCATTACCCAAGCCAACATCCCCAATTACAGGTTTACCGGTACTATCAGAAAAAAATTGTAGCATCATTGATCTGGGACGAGTAAAAGTTGATTCTACTGAATTTTTATTTCTATTCCAGGGTACAAAATGATCTTTAGCTGATTTTATGAGGCCATTTTTAGGTTTATACGAATAATGCACAATTTCTGTGCCAACGGCTGGATTTACTAAAAATTGATGAACTTTTTCGTCCATACATGCTACGCCATAATTATGTACCATATATTTTGGTAATACACTTCTATCTGGATTATCTGAACGATTCCATTCTGCTCAATTGGTTGTGGTATACATAATGCATTGCTACTTACATGCGTATAATATTTATTAGCAATTTCTTTTGCATTTATAGATTTAACATTTGTAGGTTTCATAGGATTTGTTGCGTCAACTGTATATTCTTTATTTCTACCATAAAATTGTACATTTAATCCTTCACAAATTAAACCAATAGGTACATATTCTGAAGTTGCTGTTCCGCTTAATGTTGTACCCGTATCAAATGCAGTTCTAGTCCTTAGTGGTGTGACTGTACAGGATACTTCTGTAACTGATGCTCCAAAAGGTAGTGCTGCAAATTCTGCATGACTTAAATAAAATGGAAGAAAATCAACTGGTATTAATGCTAAAGGTGTAGTTATATTTTCGACATAATCTGGATCATTCAATTGAATATTTTCCGTACTATATCCATATGATATTAATATTCTACTCTTTTTAAATGTGACTGTTGTTGGCGACGATGGTTCACTTGGCCTAATCCAGGTTATATTTGGTAAAGTTGATGACGTTCCTCCAGTTCCACGTAATCCGCTCGCATCGGATCTGTTCGTCCGCTTTTTCATTACCATCCACTCCTTCGGGTCCAGGAACCTAAACCAAGGTTACTTGGTTATCCCTAGGCAGTTGCTGGACTTTCGAGTACCAGATCCAGACTAATTTCGACTCAAAGACCTGAGAGGAAAGTGTTAAGAATGCAGCTTGACTGTCTGAATGGTAAACGTCTGAACTTGGGTATACATGCTTATTACGGCATCCCATTGAACTTAGTAAAAGTGCCCGTCAAAATCTGTTGCGCTCGAACCGCCATCTTGATAAAAAAGATGCATTTTTTCAGTTTTTTGCCTATATCTCGGCAACTATAACTGATACGAAAAAATAGTTCAAATAAAAAATTAATTTTATTAAATTGCCCATAAAAAAATATGTCAACATTTTTTTTATATCTCCAATACCTTAGCTGTAATCTGACTTTGAATATAGAAGAAAGACTCCAGACCTCTTGAAACTGTTGTGCATATTGTTTTTTTGCAGCTTCATGATCTGACAAATGACAAATCATTAAATTTATTGAAAATTTTGCTACCTAGTATTTCTTAGATATGTTAAAGTTCATCTATTCTTACCAATTAAGATCGTTGCATGCCACTCGTACCAATTGTAGCAAAACCCAATCGTCTGGTGGAAGTTGATCATCAGGTTTGGCATCGTAGAAGCCGTCGTACTCAAGTGTGAAGTGCGTTGAGAGGTTCCTCATAAAACTCCCTCTCAATAGAACTGTCGTCTTCAATGTCGAGATTTCTGTTCGAGTTCAAACACGCGATACCTTGGCAATGTCCACAAATCGCTGCGCATTTTAGTCCGGCTTTCCGGCATCCACAAGATAAGGTAAATCCCTTTTTACAATTACATGAGAGTAATGAGAGCACAGAATCTGGAGCAGGAGCCTTCAGTGTCCGAACAGGGTCAAGGAAATCGTGGACCTTCCTACAACCCCATAGTTCGGGAGACGTTTTATATCCACGCCATTTCTGGAAGAGTGTTGCTGGGCCACTGCAACATAGCGGGTAACAGTGCCAGATTTGGCTTACTCTTGTACGTGATAATGATGTCGGTTTAAAGATTTCTCACTAGCAGGCGCAATATACTATACAGATAAGAAACACATTTTCCAGCGTGAGCAATTTCATCGTGAGTGGCATTAGCGTCATTGAAATTCTTTTGATATCTTGCAAATAATTTCGGTGGTCCAACAATTTTAAACATTTTCGTTTACATGATGTGGTGTCACACCCAGTGAAGGCATGTGCAAACAAAATTTAATCCTGAATCCCTTCATGTGATTGTAAGAGACGCGAAGTGTAAATTCTTTGAACTAATATTAAGGGGTCGACGGGCACCTCCACATCCTTTACCTTGATCGCGGAATGAAATGTGGCCAGAGGGCGAACTCTAGGGTTGCGCTTCATTTTTACGTCCTTGAAATTTTCTCCAACGATAGCCTTGATAGCTTCCGTTCCGATTTGTACAGCATTGTGGCAATTTATTTTATCATCCACAGCTACCCCTGTGCTAATCGACATGATTCTTTCGTAAGGCCGAAATTCATATTCCAACTTCAAGAAATTCCAAATATACATTCGAAATTATTACTTTTATTGGAAGCATATCTCCTATAATACCAAATATTCCTTAAACTCGATTTTTGAGATAATAAAATTAAGCATTTGTCCATTAACGCGTTCTGACGCGCCATAAAATGTCTCTCATTTCTCTCTTTCTCTCTCTATGTAAACAAATTTCAAAAAAAATATTTTACCGTTTGTACAGAGTACAGAAACAAAAAAGGCAAAACGAGGCCAAAATTATAAATAATTTTGCTATTCAACGTCGGATTACAGCTAAGGTATTGGAGATACAAAAAAAAAGTTGATATGCCTTTTTATGGGCAATTTAATAAACTTCATTTTTTATCTGAACTATTTTTGGTATCAGTTATAGTTGCCGAGATATAGGCAAAAAGCTGAAAAAATGCATCTTTTTTACCAAGATGGCGGTTCGAGCGCAACAGATTTTGACGGGGACTTTTAGTATGTTCAATGGAAAGCCGTAATAAGCATGTATACCCAAGTTCATTACCATACCATTTAATATTCTTATTTTTCAAAAGTTAAAATAACTTGTGATAATTCTCCGCTGTGAGAAGTGATCCGGACAAGACTATGAAGTGAATTACGGGCGTCTGATTGAAAACTGGGCATCAAAGAGGCTCTTAAAGGAACTGGCAGTACGGGCATGCTGGATCCTACATAGATGACAGAGCATTCCAAAAGAGCGCAATCTCGACAAAATAAGAGCCTTTCATTACTAGTCCTGTAAAACAAGGAAAAATAACTTTCCTGTTTCGATGTGAATTAGTCTAATCAAACATTTCTCTGAGGTAACATGGTTAATTTTTTTTTAAGGTTAAAGAAGAGCACTAAAGGCACAAGCACATCGAAGCAAACCTCAGGCCTGGCCTCTGTCAGGCTACCTCGCAGCTCGCTTCAAGGCTTGCCTCAGAAAATTGAAAACAAAATGACACCACTGGGCTCGTGATTCTTATTTTCCAAATATCTCGTTTGAAATAATAAAATTAAAAAAAAAAGCAATCGGATGCAAATCCTTGCTTTTGACAAAATACTGGCTGAAAGCCAGAGTCTTCGAAGTCCGGAGTGAATTTTACTAATTTTAGATTTGGTATTATCACAGCAGTTTATATTTTGTTTCAACACAATAAGAGATTGAACTCTCCGCGACAACCAAGGGTAGCCCTTGTCACGTATATATTTAGTTTTAATTGGCACATATTAATTGAATAAATAGCTAAACAAAGGGCCATAGTTTGTAAGAGCAAGAAAAGGAAGCGGTGACGGCAAACATCTTTGTATCTTTTTATTATTCACATTTATGCTGTCGGAGAACTTATTCCTATACATGTATCTAGACTTTCTGGAAGGAGTTGATGTCTACTCCTGTTTACATCCATTAGGGAGACAACTGATTCAGCGCTATTCTAAGGAAAAGATATGCTTACAGTGAGAAATTTATGTAAGGATCAGTAAATAATTTACTGCATCTTTCTCGCCAATTCACCATTAAGGTATCACAATCAATTAGAGTATATCTAGTTCGGGTCTGTCTTACTAGTTTTGGTTATTGCTTATTAGTCCTGGACGCTCTAAAAAGGTCCTGATAAGAACTTTAAATGGTACTTCTGCCACCTCAGATACTGCTCTTTATTCTATGTAGCAATCTTCGATACTTAATCTTTACCGCATTCTTCTTTCCTGAGCGCTTTTCAGACTATTGTTTAAAATCTAGACAAAATTGTGTTTGAAAACCAAGTTTTTTAATAGTTTCCTGCAAATTTTTTAAAATTTTATTCTCCACTTGTTTATTTCGTTATGTTGGTATAAGTTATTATAAGGTAGTCATCACTTTCAAGTTCAACATCTACTACTCCTCTAAATCCTGATGTCATGTCTTGTATTTCCTCCATGGTGGTCATTAGAGCAGGAGGTGATAGTAAGAAAACAGCTAGTTTTTCATAAAACAGAAAGTACAGAGTTTATTGTATGCTCAATCGGCCCTTAGCTGTTAGCGACTACAGTTAGCACATAGGGTGTAATAGGTCAAATTAAAAAGAAGAGTCTACAGTTTTCATCAAAATAAAAGTTATGTTGGCCTTTTCGCAAAAAAAATGTAGGTCAAAGTCAAATAAAATACATATATTAAAAAAAAACTTTTAAAATAAATAGCTTCCGTAAATAAATTGCACTAAAAAGTAAAAAAATATTTTTTCCTTTCTCAGTGATATACAAAAGAAAAGCTTCATTGCAAAATAAGAAATGCTAGAACTCAGATTAAATCTTAAAAGTTTGGGATCCATAACTATAATCCCAATTGTCTAACTGCAACTCATGGCCAAACTTTTAAGATTTAATCTGAGTTCTAGCATTTCTTATTTTGCAATTAAACTTTTCTTGTGTGAGTCACTGAGAAAGAAAAAAATTATTTTTTACTTTTTAGTGCATTTTATTTACAAAAGTTATTTATTTTAAGTTTTTCAATATATTTTATTTTATACTTTTTAGTCATAAGTTCTATACACTCTCTTGACTCTCGAAATCCTACCCTCGAATCTCGGCTCTCGGATATCGACTCGCGAATCTCGACTCTAAAATTTTGACTCTCGAAACCCTACTCTGGAATCTCGAACCTCGAATATCGACTTTCGGAGCTCAACTCTCGAACCTCGACTCTCAAATCCAATTTCGACTCTCGAATCTCGAGTTACGATTCACGATTCTGAAATCTTGACCCTCGAACATCGACTCTCGAATCTCGACTCATATCACACACGGCCCAAATTGCACGACCCCAAAGGGGGTACTTACCACCCCCCACCCCAAAATCCAACCACGTAAGAAAATTGTACCCCATCGGCAAGCTCGCCATTCACCCATTCTAAATCACGAACGGCACTCTCAGGCGCTCAGACACAAAGTTTCTGAGCCAAGGGTTTGTAAGTTGATAGAAAGTTAATAAAAAAGTGTAAGAAAATCCGGAATTTGTAGTTTAGACCCCTTAACTCCTGAGAAGAGAGGGATATGGGGCCGGTTAAGTCGTTGGAAAGTCCATGAAATTTTGCATACAATGAGCTCTAGCTTTTTTTCTTAATCACCCAGTAACCCCGAAACAGTTGAAAAAATTTTTTTTTGCCTAGGTAAGTAATATCACCTCCTGCTCTACTGACCACCATGGAGGAAAGCTATATTTCACCATCTGAGATTAATAGCCATCTAGCTTAGGTTTCTTCCATTCAATTTCATTATCTATGCTTTTATGGTCAAATTTAAGTTAGCGGGAGCTACAAAAGTTGATAAAGTCAGAATTGGCGGTATCAAGATAGAATATAACCTCCTAAAGTCACATGTAGGGCTCGTTGTTAGTATTTTTGTACATACTTTAGGAAAGCGCCAGTAGTATTGTATGATCGTAATGGTTCGTAGTGTGATTTGCAAGCGGTCAAAAAATAATCTTTTCGAAAACTAATGACCATAACCAGGAATGAGACTGAACATCACTTCCTTAGTGAGTATTATACCAACAGAATCCTTTTTTTATTGCGTTTTGACTCCACCGGAGTACGAGAAAGATTCTTCAGCTGGGAAATATGCCCCCCACATCATGCTATCCAGTTTTTCTGAGCTCCATAAATATGATCTCGTATCGGTTCATTTCTCTTATAGGACTACGTCCGTGTTATCGGTCGTACAAATATTTAGAATTTCAAATTTCAACTCATGTCCTTAGTTCAGCGCTGTTTCGAGTCACCGTTTACCGGTTCATAGCAGTTTAATTTATTTACCAGGGGCCACGAGAATTTATATTAAGTACGTTCGATGATCATTAAACAGTTGCAAAACTGGGATAGATTCTGTACCATTTGTATCCAGTCAGTAGGCACTTCCGCACTCATCCCTAATAAAACTTCCAATATTCAAACTTAACTTTATTTTTTACATATAAACAAAATTGTTCTAGACGGAATATGATAAATTATTAATAAAACCCAAAGAAAATTTAATAGCACTAAGAGAGAATTTAAAAAGAAGTTCAAAAGAACTACATTGCTACTGGAATTCCTTAATTCGTGAAAATTCTGTTAATAAGATTTTCTTTGTGTTCTGAAGTTGCCACGATACAATTTAATCAAAAGTTTTCTTGCCTTAAGTGAAGCGACTTAAGTAATTGTAGCCTGTTACCATATCCGCTTATTAGTGTACCATTTTAAGAGCTGTTGCATCCTCAATACAGCTTTCACTATAGTATCTACCCCAATAGTACCCTTATTACCTCCCTAAAAAGAGATCAACAATCAATTCAATGATCTTTAACAAGTCAACATAGGCTTATGTAATAAGCTTCTCTACTGACATAGGAGTTAGATAAAAATTGTCTAAATTTATACATACCCTAATTTTTCGCTGAATATTTCTGCAACATAACAACAACCTATTTTCATAGTTCTTTTCTTAACCTCATGAGCATATCTCGCTTGTATCAATTTAATATAATATATAAATACTTGAGATACAAAAATTATATCTGTCTCAATTATTCCAGTTTAAAGTTGAGTTCCTCTGACCATATGCTATTCGGGCGTCATCTGGTCTTATCACTTAAGACCGTAACCCTCAAGATCTGTTACACTTCAGAATTAAACACGAGGCACAAGTTTTTATGATCTTCACCTTCAAGTCTCATCCTCTGTTTAATTTACGGAAATCCTTGAGGAAGAAAAAATATCAAAATTGTAACGAATTTATTTCCAATATACATATAAAAATTGGAAAAGGACGTCAGGACGTTTCGCTCCCCAATATCGGAGTAGCAAGTGACTGGATAAAGAATTTTCGAAGAAGGTATGTACGAATGTATGTATGTACACAGTATACACATAAATATATAAATAATGTATCCCTATATATGCATCTTCTGCTCGCTGATCCTCGAACAAAGTAAAGGATCAAGAAACACGTGTACAAATGACGTGTGCCAGATGGTAGCACCCGACAGGATAACAATTAGCCCCCGAAATTGGAGGGCAAAAAATAATATACGAAGATACCTATATAACAAGGGCATAGGAGAGGATGGTTTTTTGCTCTACTGAAAACATTTAGAGAAATTTCTCGCTGCGAAGATATCCCGAAATTATTGGGGTCTTGATACTGGTGAATTTCAATTATACGAATAAAAGTTGATTGCTCATTACATTTTGAGATTGTAAGTATGTAAATTGAATGTATAAAGGTAACTGTATATATCGGATCCTGATCATGTGAAGTCAAAGATTTAAGATGCGCGAGCAAATGAAAAGCATCGATCTTATGTACCCACGAAAATGAAAAAAATAACAGTATTGATAACATTTTCCATAATCATATCCAACTCAAAAGGCTTAATTTATTATAAGAATGTCATCTGGATTTATTCAATATAGCTTGTGCCAACTCAGTTGATAATTTTTCCATTTACGCAAAAACAATTTTGTATCTTGTGGCTTATGAAATATTTCGGAGATAAAATACACTGGAAAAAATGTGCGGAATTGTTGCCACAAAGCTTAGGTGTTTTTCCCTAAAATGTAGGAAATATTCCTTAAAATGTAATGTAGGGAATATTCACTACATTTTAGGGAATATTCCCGAAATTTTGGAGTAAAATACCTAAGCTTTGTGGCAACAATTGTGCACATTTTTTACAGTGTATGCTTAAATATTTTCATGTATGCTGAATCATTATTTCCCGCATGTGCGAAAAACTTTCAGCTCAGTTATTACCCGCTTCTGGTATAACATGGTAAATTTTTAATGCTAACATTTTATTAAATATATAAAAATAAAAATTTACTATCAGAGCTACCTTAACACTGGAGTGACACGTTTAATAAATACCTGATCAACAATACATGTCTTTCATCACTTAGTCGGTGTTAGTATTAGTATGTTAAACTAGAACATAAACTAAACACCGGATGAAGTGACATGCAATGCAACATACAAACAGAAAACTGAGTATCATTATTATGTAGCCGTTTTTTTTAAACCTGCTAAGATATAACAAATTGTTACATTTACATTTGACACCCAAGTAACAGACAGAACCCACACGGTGAATCGAAGAATCCGAGAACCCATAACCATAACAAATTGGTTTCTGATTCCTGTGGCAAGTCATAACCTCACATTTGTCGATATTCAGTAATTATTGCTTTTCGTAATATTGGTGATGGTCACCCTGTACCTGTTCACAAACATTAAAATATTTAATCTGGGCGAAATATTTAACGTCGTCAGCATAAATCAAGAGTTTGCAGTGCCTCACAACAGAGACAATGTCGTTAATAGATAGAATTAAAAACAATGGGCCAAATGTGACTACCTTGAGGTACGCCGGATGAAGAATTCAAGACTCTATTGATGGAATGGCGGCAATAGATTTGGTATGTTCTGTTATCTAAATAAGACTTCGTCTATTTTAGAAATGTTAGAGGAAACCCATACTTTTCCATTTTAAAGAGTATCACGGAGTGAGATAGCTTGTCGAAAGCTTTACTAAAGTCTGTATATATACAATCTGTCTGATAGCATTTTGCCAACCCGCCAATGGTATCGGAGACAAATTCCAATAAGTTATACCTGCCCGAAATAAACCCATGTTGGTTTGATTGAAGAGAGCAAATTCTTACAGGAAGTTGATAGTTGAAAGTAAATAATAGATTTGAATAATTTTTGTATGCAAGATAATTTTGCAATAGGCTTATAGTTAGAAATTTCATTTTTACTACCTTTTTTGAGGTTAGGTATGATAAAAGAGTTTTTCCATAGCTGCGGGAAACAACCACTATTGAGAGATTTTTGAAAAATAATTCTCATCGGAGCTGCCATTTCAAGGCAGCATGACTTAAAGAAGGCAGGAGGGATCCCATCAGGACCAGTTGTGAAGTCATTTGGAAGCCCATTAATATGATCGATTATATCCTCTTCTGAAATTGAAGGGATTGTGAAAGAAACGTTATTTGAGTCGTTCATATGAATGAAGTTGTTATTTTCAGGTTGAAAATTTGACCAGGCAAAGGCATTGTCAAAAACAGAATCAAACATATCCCAAATTTTAGACGAATCATCACTAGCAGAATCCTTGTACCTCATAGTATTGGTGTAGTTGTCCGTTTTTTTCTTTATATTAATAAATTTAAAAAAGATGCGTGGGTCATCAAATAATTTTGTACGCATGCTTCGAACATACTCATCATAAAGTGTAGAGGAAAGTTCTTTGAAGTCATTATATGATGTGAGGAAGTTGTTGTGACTTAAAATGTCTTTATCCCTCATAACTTTTCTACAGATTATTTTTCCTATTTTTAAGACGTTTCAGTTCTTTATTGAACCATGGCGTTGATGTTTTATGCAACCGCTGACGTTCGTGGGGAACGCAAGAAGAAAATATGTAAATCGAAAAATTATGTAAAACTTAGAAACGTCTTCATCAAGACAACAATAGAAGTCTGCTGAAAAGTTCCGAGAAGTTAGCTTTTCTAAAATTGAAAAAGTATTGTGTTTCGTCACAATTTGTTCAGTTTTCGGTTTCATAGCAATATGTAATTAGTAGAGGGGGTGATATTTGTCAAAAGTAGACATTAAAACTGGGCTAGGTTCAAATATTAAGTTATCCGTGTCAGTAGAGAATACCAGGTCTAACTGCCTACCCATGTCATTCTTAACATTACTGATTTAGCTGAGACCAAGAGATGAAATAGTGCCAAGGAAAAGTGATTCCCTTGTTGTCAAGTTTTAAAATGGAAGATAGTCATCGTCAACTTCATTTAGTACCCATTGAATATTGGGTAAGTCAAAATTACCAATTAGTAGTAATTCGTCAAGAGGATCCATCTTACCATGGATAAAATTAGATGTTGAAATGAGTAGGTCGTAAATACTCTGACCTTTGTCACCAACAATATTTATGGAGTCTGAAGGAATATAGCAACAAATAATGTATAAGTCAGATATTAAAAGAGATAACTTAAGTGCAATAAGTTCGATGTCAAGAGTGTTGGAGAAACTGGGAAGCACAACTTAGATGCAATTAAACCGGTTTTTACAGGCAAGGCGTACGCGGCGACCTTAAGCTACAGACTCAGAATGTCTATCTCTTCTAAAAAGTTAATACGAATCGTCAAAAATTTCAGCATCGCGAAAACTATGATACAGCCAAGTTTCAGTGAAAGCAATTATATCGAAACAAGTCGCAGCAGAGGATTTGAAGATTTTGTATAGCTTTTGTACGAATCCCCCTTACGTTTTGATAGTAAAGGCAGAGCGATTTAAGTTTAAGATGCATTTCTCGGTTGGCGCCCGGAAGGTACAAATAATTTAGTAAACGTGCGAGAGGGCCAATAGTGGGATCCAAAACTTGTCCCGCACATCTTCTGAGACGGTTAAAATAAAGGATGCAACCGGCTTAGAACTTGTACTAATCTTACGACAAGAATTACCATCAGTTGCGATATTTTTAGACTTCAGATACTTCAATATGTCCTCACACAATGTTTCTGGAGAGAAACGGGTGACGAAAACACTCAAAGGCTTTGGTACTAGTCTCAAAGGGACAACAACATCATTACCTAGAGACGATACAGATGAAGTATCATTCAATACCGCGGAAACATATATGCAGGTATTAAAATGATGTTATCAGAGATTTGACTCTAAACGTTATCTGAGGCCATAACAGCTGAGATACTCGCACCAGGAGTAGCAGTGGGCAGGTTCTTATAAGTAAGTTGTCTCATATAGAAGATGCATAGTTAATTTTAAATAATGCCGCGAAACACACGATAAATGCTACTCGAGAGGTTGCTGCCTCCGGTAATAACCTATAGCTTCAATTTCTTCCACCATATTCATCTGTCCTCAATCCTAGAAAGCAAGCATTTTCAAAGATTAAATGAGCTGCGAGAAGATGTCTCGTAGATACATCTGTTGAGAACAGCCTTACTTCGATTATATTAAGAAGCGTTAGGGAGATAAATGCTACAGATGCTGTAAAATTCATAATTAATATGATGATGAAAATTAGTCCTGCGTCGCATGGCGAACCACTTCACTAAACAAAAACTATTTACAAATGTAAAAAACAAATAAAACAAGAAAACTGTTTATGAATTTAGTTTTATTGTTTGTGTATTTTTTTAATTCTTTATGGAGAAGGTTTAATTTTTTATGAAAAAGATTTTCTTCTTTTGGACAAGGTTTAATTCGTTCTGGAAAAGGTTTCATTAAAACTGAAAATGACATATATATTAGCTGTGTTCTTTTGTGTCCGCAGAACAGAGCAGAACAAAAGATACACAAAAGAATCCTTTATACATTTTTATACAAAGATTTAAATGGAGTGAACAGTACAAATAGCTCGCTTTAATCGACAGAACAATTTGCTCTCTCCAGTATGTGGGAGTTCTAGAACAAGATACACAAAAGAACACATCTATCGTTTACGTATTAAGGGAAGGTTACCATCAAGAGGCACGAAAAATGCATGAGTTTTGGGAATTTCTTTTACATAAAATAAATATTTTTAGAAATGGGTTTTAACGTATTTTATTCATCTATCAATGGAGAGTAAACTCCAATTTTATTTATAAAAAAAAAATCAAAATGGCGGCTCAAGCTCCCATTAACAAAGCCGTGCACGGCGTGTTTAGTCTGCGCGGAGCGCTCAAGAGCTCTGCCAGTTCATACGAAACAAATAGGGTTGACAATTATTAAACTAGATGAAATTTAGGGAGCCTTACCGGTTTTCGTTTTCAAACAAACCTCTCAATAACGAAATACGAGCCATTTGAAAAAAAAACAAATTTTTTGCACAGTTTTCTTTTTTGCTTCAACGGACAAAAAATATTTATAAATTAATTTTTGACAAAAATCGTTTCCGTATGGCCCCGCAAATTGAGTTTCCTTTCCATTAAGCAGAGATTCATGTGAAACGGCTCATCCGTTGAAGCTGTAGAGTGCCCCGCGTGCTGAACAATGTTGTTCCCAGTAAAACGCACTTAAAGTTTAACATTATAAAAATATTTGGCAAGTTACTTCAGTTATTCCAGCACAGGGGCGCACCGAGAGGGGGGACGAACGGGACCGGTCCCCCTTCAGAATGTCAGTTTTCTGAACATAATTTACAAATTACATATAAAATGTGGTCTGTATATTATTACAAAGTTCGATAAAATAAAATAAAACCTTTTACTCTATAATAGCAATCCTTAAGTGCTCCAATGGATGCAGGACGCGACTTTGGAGCCCTATTATTCCGACTCGTTCGGACTTGGGACACCTATGGCCCCCCCTCCCTCCGCCCACAAAGCCAAATCTTGGGTCGTTACTGTTCCAGCACCATACATGGACCCTTCTTCTTCTTACAAGAACTGATTGTGCTGATTCTGTGTAGGTTAACAGTTTCACGAAATTTATGAGGATACCTCAGGCGACGTGAAAAGGTTTACCCAGCAACCGCGCTCCGAGCGCTGCATCTACCAGTTTTCCAGCCGGCAGGCGGTTCGGCACTCAACAGCCTGTGATTTCTAAACACTTTAGAAGATATGGAGATATCCTTTTTCGTTCGTGTTCTAAACACTTTAAGGATGAAAATTATGTAAAATAAAAAAAAAAAATCGAATTTATCATCATCACGAACCTTGCTATAAGTGCATCAACAAATCTCGCTTAAAAGCCTTCTGACCAGAGATTCTTTCTCAGTTTCCCCAAAGCACCTACTGTTTATTTACTTGATGTTTTGCAAGTCAGCTGGATTCAAACGCGCTCAGAACAGTTAATTGAAGCTGGTTTGAAACCAGATCCCTTTTCTCAATTGTGGGGTAAATGCACCAATTCACGTCCATTTAATTTTATAACATGCTATAAAACGACGTATTTTCCTTAAAATGCAAATATTTCTATATCCTCATGTTCATGTATATGTCTGCTACCCCTAAAATGAGAAACAAATTCGTTGAGTTAAATCTGAGTCCTCAGAGGTCAATTCATTAGGAGTCGGCATGCAAATAATGTGAAATTGCAAGAAAACATTTTTTTTTTTTGTAACTTAGTGCTATGAGTTTAAAATGTAAGAGACTGCGTTTTTTATTCCATTTTTATTTAATGAGAAAGTTTTTAAGGGGTTATATTTAACTTATATATAATAATGTTTGAAATTTAAGTTAATTTTCAGAATAACCAGATTAATTTTAGTGGCCGCAAAATGGTTCAAAGATTACTATCATGAGCCAGTTCGCGTGTACTGGTGGCCGCAAATTAGAGCTGCATTTTTTTCCTTGCCCCAAATTGCGGCCTACAAGCAGCTCTTCATTAATTAGTCTGATTTAATGCATTGAATATAAGGAAATATGGAAGGATGTACTGCTACAACTTAGTGTTGTATTGAAGTATTGTCAGAAATTCGGTAAAGAAATTTTTCTATTAGAACATCTAGCATCAAATAAAATATTCCAAAAAACATAATTACAGGATAAATTGTCTGAAAGATATCCTGAATGCGTAGGAAAGATTGGACCATAAAGTATTTCAACGGAAACCGAAGAAAAAACTAGTTAAGTGGTGTGAGTCGTTAACCACATGTGGGTTTCCAATAAGTCCTGATAAGCACAGTTAAAAAAAACCGGCCAAGAGCGAGTTGGAATCGCACACGAGGGGTTCCGTACCATCGTACAAGATTTAACACTATGTACTTTTTATTTTCATTATTTGTTATAATAGCAGCTATAGTATTACTCACTCGTAGAAAATTTCATGTGTCTACCTATTACGGTTCTAGAGATAGAGCGTTTGTTAAAGTCATCATCAGGATTCTTGTATGGGGGCCCCTTTTAATTTTTAATTTTATTTTATTTTATTATTATAGCTGCAATAGAAATACACACTTTGTAAATATTTCAACTGTCTATCTATTGCGGTTAATGAGATACATCCCGCTGACCGACATACGGACAGCAGAGGCCTTGTACGGGTACGGAACCCAAAAAATAATATTATTAAACCAAGCTCAGGAGATATCCTAGGAACTATGATGCAAAGCACAGCATGGCAAGAAGGTGATAAAGAAAAGAATTAAGGAACGTGAGGAGGGTGGCGAAGGTGCTAATGTATGTCACTTTTAAACCTTCGCAGATTGCATGCCGGAGGAAACCCAAGTAACAATTTTTCCAATCTTTGGTGACTGAAGGTGATGGAAAGTTTTATTAGGGGTATATAATGGTCACTCGGTTATATAAGAATTTCAGTGGTTATATAAGAGTTTTATAATATTACCAATTGGTGATGTAGTTATACATATTAGAGTTTTTTAGGTTACTAATGGTTATCGTGGAAGTAAGTTACTAAAGGTTTTCTAAGTTGGTGATGGAAACGTTTCAATCACCGGTCTATATAACTTAGAGTAACCATTACTAGCAGGCATATAAGAAAAGTTTTATAATTGTTTTGATCACCACGTTATAAACTTATTGGTAATAAGTGTTTATTGCGGTATCCGTGGTTACCCTTATATAACTCGACAACTTTCAGTAATTTAGGTGACTTTAATAGAAATTGGGAACTTTCGGTAATACATATATCCACTATAAAATATCGTAAAATTTGTTGGTGGCCCTTTAGTAACTACGGTGATCGTTATAAAAATAAATTACTTTTAGTGTCGAATGGAGCCATTATAAAACTGTTTTTATTTATATAACATAATATAACCAAAGGGTATATAAGAACACTAACATCTTTTTTTTGTGACTATAAGATATACAACATTACCAAAGGTTACATATTACGACTAAAGGGTATATAAGGACCATTTTCCAAGCATGCAGCGTGCCTTTAGTTTATATAATATTTCTAGAAATTTTATAAGGCTCATTCAGTTTATATAAAACTACTTGAAGTTTTATAATGGTAATTTGTTCATTTAAGTACAAGCCGCCATTTTTTCATCTGTCCATTGCAGATAAAAAAGAAAATGTCGGTTAAGCCAATTATTTAAATTGCAGATATATGGCTTCCGTTTTATTTTTATATGAAGAAAATACATCTTTTTATGTACATAACATTTCTAAAGTATGTTATGTAATTTGTCTGAATTAATGTCACATAAGTGGAAATCTTAAATTTTGTCATATTTAATTAAAATTATTAAATATTGCTTATTTTTGGAGCGGTCTGTATTTTTTGGAAGTATCTATGATGATATTCACAGTAAAATTTCAACTGCAGCTGAATTTCACCACATATATGCCGAAAAATTGTACTTCTAAAATGTAAAAATATTAAACCCTTACATTATAAAAATACAATACAAAAAAAAATCGAAATTCTATGTCAAGATAGGCTTCGTAAATATTTCCATATTATTGTTTTAAAGGTTATTAAAGGTAACGAAAAATAATTTCCCTAACATTTCAATCACCGAAAGTAATCAGTCTGAGAATTCCAGGCGTTGTAGAAACGTTACCATAAAGTTAACCGAAACATTACCGCAACCACTGCTATGACCAAAATAACTTAATCGAGAGCACCTTGGGTTATATAAGGGTTATATAAGAAGCTATATTAAGGTAACCAGAATATTTTGGTTACTCATTTTATAAAACTTTTAGTTATATAACGTTACCTAAATCAAGTCACGGTACCCTTTATATAATCCTCCATTTAAGCTCTATAAGGGGTTTATAGTGGTTACAAAGCCGTTTCGAGTACCAGTCTATATAACTCAAGTTATATAATTGGGTAATGGAAACCTTGCGGATACTACTTTATAAAAAAAAATTTTTTGGGGAAGACAGAAGATGGTAGACTGTTCCACGTTCGCACAGTTTGGGATAAAACAACATCACAGAATTGTACTCCAGGACCGAAAGTATTTTGAAGGGTAAAAAGATGTGCGCGGCTTGCAGTGCGAATATTATATACAGGAATCAGGGATCAGACTAAACATTTCATTAGAACATTGACCATGCATGTAGCAATGTAGGAGCGAAAGGCATCCAACATTGCGGCGGTGTCCGAGTGAGTCCATATGGCAAGTTTTTTCCACATCGCCAATGAGCTGAAGGCACTCTTTTGGAAAATATCCAATAAAGCTACGGCTCTGCGACCAGCGCCAGCCTACATATAGAAATTGTATTCCATGCTAAGTCTGATATAGGACTTGTAGAGGAGCGGTAGAACCGATGAGCTGAAGTATTTCTTACACCTTTTCAGAAATACAGGACATTTCGATGCTTCTTTGGCAACGAGAAGATGTGATCTGTCCAGCTTAACTTACTGGAAATATTTATGTCAAGAATGCATGAAGACGGTGTATCGTCAAGAAGTGCTCCATCAAAAGAAACGGTAGTGGAAAAATTATGATCTTGTTTTAAAGAGACAGCTTTGGAACTTAGACGTATTGAATTCGATGCGATTCGATTTGCTCCAAGCGAGGATATTATCAAGGTGGTTATTCAAGGATCTAATCATGCAATCTAGTTTGATAGATGTGACATTTCCTCTGGAGTCTCCAAGGGTGTCAAGGGAATAAACGAATCTAAGACAAGGGTACTGTAATCGTCAAAACTATGAATAGGATTGAAAGTAATGGAAAGCAGATCGTTAATGAAAATTAAGAAGAAAAATGGAGATATAATAGAGCCCTGGAGCACACCGGCATTTATAGAGTGAGCTTCAGATGTAACACCATCTTCTTGGCGACTAGATCAGCAACTTTCAATCCATAATAAAAGTGTAGAGAAGACACCCAGAGCTTTAAGTTTGGCTAAAAAGTATGTTGAACTAAATGTAGCTTAAAGCAAAAATTTGGTTTATTATTCTAATATAAAACGTTGAATTCCATTTTGTTATATAATTCCTTCTTGATTTATTCCTTTTAATTTAAGGAAATTTAAAAGATGCTGTTATGTAAAACAACACAATTTGAATTGAATTACATAGTTTTAAGCTGAAGAATGTTATGTTACTATGAATTATATCAGAACTTATTATTTATATATATTATATAGTAATGCTCACTTCCAATATTTGCTCCACTAAAGCCTCAAATATCCTTTTGGAAATTTTCTCTCCAACCAATACTCAGAAACGAAAGAGTATAAAAGAGACAAACAGACAGACAGTTAAGATAGAGACACATTTTATTTTCAAACAAACAGTTTTGAGTAAAATTTAAAAAACCATTTTAAAAATTCTACATAATTACAGAGCTCTTCGATTTATTCAATTTGCTTTTATCGTTCTTCTTGAAAAGGGAACCAAATCCGAGTGTTTGAGTGCTGCCAGATTTTGATAAACTTGTAACGCTGGAACATGAATTCTTATCACTTTGTGATAGACTAACAACCTTCTCTGGGGTAACTTCAATGGAAAGACTTTGACGGCATAATGCTGAAACAGCATTGATTTTTGATTGATCTCTGCTTCCACGACGCATTCGAACCTTTCGGAATTTCGATGCCAATGTTGAAAATCCAAATTTGTTTGAAAATTTTTCCGATCTTGCAATTGTTCGCGGTAAAGAAACATAACCTCCAATGTGTTCGTTGTCAGCACTGCTAGATTCAATGACACCAACACTTGCACTCTTTAACAGAACACAATCATCGACACTTGATTCACTGCCAGCACTCATTTGGCTTAATCTCTTGTGCCATATATCTTCTGCTGTTGTTTCTTCTTTTAGTGATGATGTGGCACCATCAATAAGGTGGCCTCGAAGAAACTCCTCCTTGGCCTTTTGTAATTTAAGTGCACGTTCTGATATAGGTGTTCGTGGTCTGCCAGTTTCTTCTAATGGAGTTGTTGGAGCTGAAGCTGAAGGAAACCAAGGCTCTATGCTTGCTGATCTAGGCTTTCCACTCAATGATGAGGTCGTTTTGCCTTCCAATTTTCTTGTAATTTTCGGTATAGTGTTATCGGATTTATCTGGCGTAGAATGATTAACTTCACTTGTTGAACAAGAGAGACTTCGACGTAATTCAAATTCTGCCCTGGCACTTTTAGATCCGATCTTTTTGGCTGTGATAGCTTTACTGAAAAGGCTTGTGGGCTTTTCCTTGTATTTACGATAAATATGTGGTTTCTTTGGCACCTCTTCAGACTGCATAGGTTTAAAGATATTTCTGGTCTGTTTACTTATTAACTTGAGACTATCACAAGCAAGAGGTGGCTTGTAGTCTTGATCTGCTAAGTCCGTTGGTGTACTTAGACTACCTTTCCAATAACAAGGCATTGTATCTATACTAGAAGACTTGAGAATTTTTATTTCTTCACCGTCATAGCTGTGGTCTCCTATTTCAATGGAAGCTAGCTCGGAATTGTGACGTATATTTCCAGCGCTAGCTGATTTTACAACGAGCGCTTGATATTTAGTTTTCTGTGCGTTTACCCTTTGATTCAAAATTGGAGATCGCATGACTGGGGTACATGAACCCGAGTTAAGTGGAGATCGATTGATTTTCTCAGAAGCAAGTTTTTGATTATATTTAGCTATCATGAGGCGAATGGATGGCGAAGGTTCCTTTGCTGGTATAACTTTATGAGCTAAGCGCCCTTGTGATGTTGGAGACTGGGGAATTGGTGGTAAATTTTTAACACCGGCTTTAAGCTTTTCTATATTCAGATTTTCCATATCGGTCTTCTCAGAAGCACTTGAGGATTCTAAGTCTTTGGCTATAATGGCTTTTGAGTCACCTGATGATTCTTCCACGGTTGTGAAAATTTTCTTTTTTGTTTTAACGAACACATTTCCCATACTAGAGGTGTTCTCTTGTGATGCCTCCAATAATTGGACACAAGATTCTGTAGGAGAAATAAGTACTGCAGAGTCCGGACATCTCTCATGTTGCTCTATTACTTTCCCGGGCTTTATTTTGAGAACATACACAATATCATCTCCTCCCGCCGGAAAGGCATCCTCTTTTTTTTCATCAAGTTTTTTCTCGTCATCAGGTATCTTTTTAGCACGGCTAGTCTTTCTTTTTATCCTACGTGGAGCTTCCAAAACAATGTTCAATGTATCTTCATCGCTGCTGTCACTTTCCGTCTTACTGTTTTGACGAGATCCTATTTTTCTCAGTCTCGCTTTCTTTTTACTTCCATTACTGTGATTTCGAGAAATTTTCTTTAATGACGAAGCCTCAGTAGGAATGTCAATTTCTAGCATTTCAGTAGCTTCTACGATCTCTGTAGACTTAGGTGGAGCAACACCTATGAAAACTTTTGGTTGATTGACTACAATTTGTGAATGGAAAATTGTTGGTGTAGTACTAACAATAGCCACACTCTTATCAACTCCATCATCAGAAGTTATATTGATCTCTGGAATTTGATCTACATGCCTTGTTGTATCTGAAAATAAATTAAGGAATTTATACAGGCTGAATAGATGGTTAATTTATGTGGTTCTGATTGTAGCGGCTAAAGCATCATAAACTTACCAATATATTTGCAAATAACGTTAATACTTCTTTCCAAGATACGTAATTGGTTTTCAATAGCTATGGATTTTTCTGAGAGATCTTCTTTGCTGCACGCTTCATCTGGACTAAATGTTTCCAGCTAAATAAAAAACGTTTGTGAGGATAACTTACGTCTAAAGTTTAACGCAAATATTTACTAACCATTCTCATTAAATCAAACAAAATTCTTCTGATAACATCAAGAGTTCCTAGCACCTGTTGATTACCACCCTTAGAACATAGTTCTAATTCAGGCAAAGAGTCCTTCAATGATAGCAGAACTGATTGAATATGATGTATGTTGGATTTGTAGTCGTCTTTATTATCCTTAATGCAGGATTTTAAGCTACTAACATTAGCTAAGGCTTGGGATGAAAGCCTATTGGATTTAAATGACTTAGATATAGCTGTTTCTTGTTTGCCTGAGCTGTGGATATAGAAAAAAAATTTAAACCAACAATTTTGTGTTCAATTCGAATAATATTTTTGTAGATCTCAAAGTACAGAAAGGATTCTCTTTGAAAGAATGGGAGCACACTGGAAATTCTGTAATCTTCTATGTAAGCTTAGCTATTGGTTTTATTTCTATTCCTGCAGAGATCTAAACCAAATAAATACTTTGTTGAATGAGCTCAACATCAGTCTCGACAGTTAAGTAGTCTCCAGATGGCTGAGTTTAGGTTCTATGTTTGTCAGGCTTTGCACAATTTGGTGGAATACCCAGCTTAACCAGAAGACGAAATCTTCCCCACTGTCCCACAAACAGATTGAATGAACTTTTATAAATCCTAATTAAAACTTTTAGAGCAAGCTTTATATGGAGATATATCCCCAAAGCATCTTGAGCAAGGTAATGGTGATTTATATACCTAAGACAGGAGGCAAATCTGAAGCCCAGCCCAGGTCGTACCGTCCCATAAGCCTGACTTGTTTTGTTCTTAAAGCAATGGAGAAAATAGTTGAAAGGCATATTAGAGATGGAGCGCTCAAGGAGCATCCACTAAGTTCGAATCAATTTACCGAAACCTGATAAATGGTATGGAGAAAGCTATTGACAATATAGAAAGAGCCCTTTGTTCTTTTTTGGGCATTGAAGGCGCGTTTGATAACACCTCTGTTAAGTCAGTAATGCCTGTATTGGTCAGACATGACGTGAATCCGACGTACAACAGATGGATTCAGGCAATGCTTTCCAGTAGGATAATTAAGACGCAGCTGTTTGGGGAGACACTGGAGGTTCACACTACCAGAGATTATCCCTAAGAGGGGGGGGGGGGGTTCTGTCTCTACTGCTATAGTCCAATTTGAAGACCTGTTAGTTATTATATTATACATTTATACCCGTTACCAGGAGAAGGATAATGATGAATATAATTAGCCCTACCATCTTTGATATGGAGGTACCAATGTCTAAACACGTTAAATTCTTTTGGATAACTCTCGGTGATAAGCTCAATTGGAACAAACATATTGAAAAGACAGTCCAAAAAAGTACACTATTACTGTAGAACTGTAGAAAACTGGCTGACTCAACATGGAGACTCAAGCCAAACATAATGATTTGGCTATACACAGAAGTAGTCAGGCCCATGATCAGATCACCTATGGTGCAGCAACATGGTGGAACAAATGTACACAAAGGCAACAATCAGAAAGCTAAAAAAGCTCGAAAGTATGGCCTATCTAAGTGTAGTGCACCATGTGCACAACATTTACCAGCGCTCTAGAAACACTATTGACCCTACCAGCACTTAGCAACGCTGTAGAGAAAGAGGCTGGACTAATAGTGTACAGAGCCCGGACAGATGGGTATAGTAAATGGAACTCCAAAGGCCTTCGTACTATATTCGAACGAATAGAAACAAATCCAATGATGCAAACATGAAAAGCTCAGCCGATCCTACACTAACAGAAAACTATATATCTATATGATAGCGAAGCGGCATTGGAAGCCATCTCATCACCTGAAGTCAAAACGAAGTTAATGTCGGAATGTATTTAAGCATTAAAAAACCTTGGCAAAAAGAACTACATAACCATAACACTTCAATGGATGGCAGAATACTCAGGAATTTTTGAAAATGATAACGCAGACCTATTGGCCAAAAAAGGAGCATACATGCCCCTCATACAACCAGAAAAATTTTGCGGTATCTGTTACAACACAGTGAAACTGACCATTACTGACCATTCTAAACTGGATCCAAACCCGAATGGACCAGAAATGGATTTCAATAATAGACTCCAGACAAGCCAAGAGAGCCTGGACTTTTAAGGCTATCTAAGAATGAACTCAGAGCCATTATTAACTGCAAACTAAACAAATACATGCATCGGATAGGTATATAACCTATGTCCCGAAGAGGATGAAGCTTCGAAGCACGTGTTATGCGAATGCGAGATCATTGCACATTGTTCCAGGCTTCCGGCTCAGTCTTCTTAAAGCCTACCGACTTCGAAGAAACTTCACCCAAAAACATACTCTCTAGAAAGCGGTGCGCAATAAGCCAATGAATGGCTGCAGTGTAAAGGTTAGTCGCCCCGCTTAATCCCCTACTATTAATCTTAATCACAATTTGGTAGACTTGGTGAAGCGATTATGCCACCTGGTCCAACCGGATTTCTAGAAATCTTTCTATCGAGCTTTGGGGTACTCCTGAGGCTGGAATTTTTTTCTCGTACATTTCATTTGTTTGGTAAAGGAACCTTATCATAAATGATTTTTTTATATATATATACATATATATATTATTAATCCAATGCTCAGGATTTACCCTATGATGCAAAGCACAGCAGAAGATGGTAAACTGTTCCACATTTGCACAGTTCTGAATAAAAAAGCATCACATAATTTTACTGTAAGGCCGAAAGTAATTTAAAAGTAAAAGGATATGCGCAGTTTGGAACACGAGTGTTGCATGCAGGGATCAGACTAGATAATTCATCAGAACGTTGACTATGCATGTAGCGATAGAGGAGCGAAACACATCCAACATTGCGGCTGTGCTCGAGATATGACAAGTTATTGCCAAATCGCCAATGAGCTTGAAGGCCCTCTGTGGACAATATCCAATGTACGACCAGCCTCGGTCCTGATATGAGAATTGTATTCGATTCTAGGTCTGATGTAGCACTTGTAGATTCGATGGGCTGAAATATTTCTTACACCTTTTCGGAAACTCAAGACATTTCGATGCATTTTTGGCAACAGAGAAGATGTGATTTATCCAGCTTAACTTACTGGAAATTTTAATACCAAGAATGCATAAAGATGGTGTATCGTAAATCAGTGCTCCAAAAAGTAAAGGGTGTGGAAAAATTGTGAACTTGTTTTAAAGAGTTAAGACAGCTTTGGGTCTTAGATGCATTGAATTCGAGGCGATTTGCTTTGCCCTAAGCTAGCTATGATCAAGGTCGTTATTCAATGCTAAGAGCCTTGGAGTTATGATAAATCCCAATTTAAAGTGCACAGATTATATATATTCTGGTCTACGGATGTTGTGATTGTCTGCTAATATACTACCACCCCGAACTCGTGAAAGACCTGTCAAGGCTATCCTCTTGCATCACTTCTGGTTTGGAAACTTTATTTACCCTGAACTAGATACTATAAGTGAATGTAGAGTGAATGTAGCTTTAAATGACTGTCTTCGGTTCATGCGAAGTTATGATCACATCACACCCTATAGAACATCGTTGTTATGCTGTAAATTGCAGACATACTTGTATCGCAGAGCGTTGATCTTTCTCTTCGGCCTTATCACCACACGCCTACAATTCCTGCGTTCAGCAAGACACAGAAAAATTGTGATTCCCAGACTCTCTAAACAAGTCACGGAGGATTCTTTCCTTGTTCAATTGATTCATTTTTGGAATGAAATGAAGCAGATGTCGCATTCCCCCTGGAGTCTGTAGGAGTGTCAAACGAGTAGGCGAAATCAAGGGTACTGTCATCGGCAAAACTATGGGTGGGATTGAAAGTAAAGGAAAGTAGATCATTAATGAAAATTAAAAATAGAGTTGGGGCACACCGGCATTTATTGGATGAGGTTCAGATGTAAAGACATCTAATACAACACGTAACACGTTGGCGACTAAATAGGAAACTTTCAATCCATAATAGAAGAGGAGGGGAGAGATCAATTGATTTAAGCTTAGCTAAAATGGCTAGATGCCAGACTCTGTCAAAGGCCTTAGAAATATCCAGGACAACGATTTTGAGCTCACCAAATTTGTGAATACTACGATTCCAACGTTCCGTAAGAAAAGTTAGCATCTCTTCAGATGAGTGTCCAGCTCGTAAGCCATATTGGCGATCGTTGATGAGTTGATTAGTTTCTAGATACTTCAGTAATTTAGAGTTAATGATAGATTAAAAAATCTTTGAAAGAATCGAAGTGATTGCAATTAGTCGATAATTTGAGTGATCGCTATCCTCTCCTTTCTTGCGAATAGACTGAACGTGAGCTAGTTTCCAAGCAGTTGGAAATTTTCCTGTAGAATAAGACAAGTTTGCGCAGAGGCTTAGTCAAGAATGAGGAGCAGCTTTTAATTAACAGGGGCGAAAAACCATCAGATCCTGCGGCTCTGGAGACATGGATTCCCTAAGGACCTTAAACACATCTCTCGTACGGATGTATATTGGCTCTTGTACACATCCACACGGAAGATGCAAAACAGGCGTCTGTGAAGTGGGTGGAAGAAGAGAATTTGAAGTAAATCTAGCACCCAAAATATTAGCTTTATCCAGGATGTCAGCAACTACTTTACCATTATTAAGTAGTGAAGGTATAGAGGAACTGGTGAAGTTGTTCCTGATAGTTTTAACCAGGGTCTACAAACCTTTGCTACCTTTGCGGTTTGCCAAGATTCTTTGTCTACTATTCTTGTGATAAAAAAAATGTTCTCTCTGGAGATCAATTGATAGATGCGAAAAGCAGACTCTTTCGCTTATATAACTATAATAATATATAATATAATATAATAACTATAATTTAGTATATTACTAAACTCTAATGTGCATTCATCGACATTCCCTGAAGCAAAACAGACCGACCAATTAATTTCTCTATGATACTGATTAAGACTTCCCAATCAGCAGTTTTGTAGTGCTATAGAAACTTACTTGTGTGTAGAAGTAGGACGGCACAAATTTGAAGTGTTAAATTTTGCCGTGATTAAACAGTGGTCTGATTTACCAAGAGTTGAACCAACTGAGATGGACTATTTGTCGGGGTGAGATGTAATAGCTCTATCTTAGAAATTCGCGTGGGTGCATCCACTAGCTGCTGCAAATTAAAAGATTCACAGAAGAGCTCAACAAATCGGCCCGCAGGGCTTCTGGTCGAAGAATGTGTGACAAATGACTGCAAACTTTAGATCTACCTAATTTAGTTTGCGTTATAATGCTACAAATTATTACATGAATTAAACAGAGATTTTTTCATTAGGTATTCGAAATACAAGGATTTGACTAAGAAATGCATCACCTTCACCATTGTCATGCATTTTAAGAAAGGGCACAAAATTCGTTAATAACGTTCAGCATTTCAAATGAACTTTATCATGTATTATGTAATAATTTGTACACCTTTATATTTTTGTAGAAAATCAACCAGTACAACACTTCCGAAAATGCAATTAGACTTTCATGTGAGCTTAGACAAATTCTGGCGAATTTGATAAGTTCCTCCATAGATAACGTCTTAATTTAAATGTATAAAACCGTTGACTTAAAATTAGCAACATTAAAAATATTCATTACCACATTGCATGACAAGGAACCTCATATCTATAAACTGGAGTCTGTTGTTCTACAATCGGTATAGCAGTGACTAAAGGTGCAGCAGTTTCAATAATGTCATCTTCCACTTCGACAATTACAGCTTCTGGTTCATCTGATTGGTCTTTTTCAATCATATCCAGATCATCCAATGACATTCGCCTATCGTTCGAATCATTCGTTTCCATTAATTCATCCATATCATTCAAAGATAGACTTGAGGGTTGATGAGAAATCGATGGTACAGATGGATGAGGAGAAATACTATCCAATGATAATGATCTTCCAAGTGTTGGAGAATTTTCGCCTAATTTGATTAAAATCAAAATTTACTAAGTTAGAATAATATTAAATTAGAAAAATATTAATAACAAATATTTACTAGATTTTGTGTCCTGCGTTGCATTTCCAACATCTAGAGGGCGATATCCTGGATGTAGGAGAGCAAATGTCGAAGATTCTGGTCCAATTCCTCTTGCTTTTTCCCATTCATAAAGTTTTCTAGTGAATTTCCTTGAGATACCTTCGAATTTCATAACACCAGCTGACGTTTGTACTTCTATTTCTTTAGCACGTGGATCTGCAACTATGGCCTTCAGTTTAGAAAGTCTACAAGTAAGGATATCATCAAATAACAATTTTAATTACAAATTGTAAAGAGTATTTACTTTTCGAGTTTGTCCTTTTCGTGTGATTTTAATTTATCCCGTTCGGGTCGTTGTTTCTCTCGGTCACTTCTGTCCTCTTCTTTAACCTTTTTTGAACTATCCAATTTTAATCCCTGAGTAATCTTTCCTGTCTGACGTTTTAATGAATCCTGACTGTTATACGGAGGAACCATATTTGATTCTTTCATCTTCTTCCATTGTTCTTCACAAGGAATGTAATATTATTATCAATTTATTATTAGAAAATGTCTACAACATTTATACCTAATTTTTTCTGAAAATCTTCGGGTAAATCTTTTTGGTCTGGAAGTGGCATTAGACCTTGTCCATCCAACTTCAATTGCCCAGTTTTCCACAAGTTCCAGTCAATTTTTTTTGCTTCACTTTCTTTTGTTGGAGATATTTGTGGGTCCTTATAGTTTGACACTGAATTCTGTTTCTAAAACAAAAAACAAAAAATTACAAAATTTATTTTAGCATCAAAAACTCGAATAGAAAGGAAAAAAACACGAAAACAACAAAAATGTTTTTTATTAAACTTTTGCATTACAGACGAACATGGTCTTAGTGGTGGATAAGTGAATAAGTGTGGATAACAGTTTTCAAAATCTACTAATTGATTGCATCTGTTTTGTCAATTTCAGTCGTAAGTTTATAAATATCCCAGCGTCCATCTGTAATCTCTGTATATAATAATGGTGCCTTCACCTAACCGATCAATATTAATCTTGCACTAGAAATAATTTTCTTACCTTAACACGCCATTTATGTAGTTTCTTTTTGAAATCTGCAGATAGATTCTCTTCAAGTAATTTTTGTGGTACCGCTTTGACAGGTACAACATCTTCTTTAGATAAAAGCTGATATGCTAGAAATAATCACAAATTAATTTATTGACAATTTCATAAATTTATCTCTTATAACTTCATAAACAATCTTTACCATTAGATGTTGATGACGAACATGCAGCTCGAATCTTATCCCATTCTTGCCGTTTTATTTCAAATTCTTCCTTGAGCTTCTCTCTGAGTTCTAAATATTTCTCATTTACTTCTTCCTGCTGACATTGAAGACTACTTTTCGGAGATAGTTTTCGATGTGGTGTTGTAGGTTCAGAAAAATCTCCACTGGAAAGATCCTCACTTTCTAGTATATATATGTATAATGAAAATACGTATTGATTAAACAATTTTAAAGTTCTAATTTAATGTATGATTAAACAAACCAAATTCTCCAAAGAATTCGGAATGACGAGAAGGACTACTGGGAACTGATGAATTTCCCGGAGTATATGATGATTTTCTTGGTTTCAAACATCTATTTGGACTTTTTAGGAAGACCGTAGGAGAATATGAGAGATCTCCAAATTCCGGATCACTTGAATCCTTTGAAAATAAAAATTGAAATTCATTTCTACAAATATTAAAAAAAAAAACAAAAGAAAATTGTTCAACAAACTTGTCTAGCGCTTAAATTCAATGGACTTGGTGGTTGTCTATTGAGATTATAATTCGCCTTTAAATCGACAATTACATCCTCTGGTAATGATTCGAAATCTGATAGCAATCGACTTTTCCTTGAACCTTTCGAAAGACCTTTTGATATTTTCGAATCGTTTTCATCACGATGTGATCCTGATCCAGGACCGCTAGGTGAACTTGGAAGACTTCCACTTTCATGATCTTGTGAGCTTGATGACATGTTCTTTTGATTCGGTGAGATTTGTCCGTCATTGCGTTCCTATTATTGAAATTTCTTAATTTATTTAATTTAATTTTACATATTTTATTATATTTATTACTAATAATAAAAAAAAAAAAAACTTTGAAAATAAATTAAAAATAATTACCTCCAAGTTACTGATGGTATCGAGTGATTCACATGGACTTACATCTCGACTACCTAAACTTTCGTTAGATTTTATACTTCGTGATCTTGATTTATTTTTGAATGATCCTCGATGAGTTTGGATAATATCTTTAACCTTTTTCCATGGTGTTTTATTTTTGATCTAATTAATTCATTAGTAAAAATATTTGTTAAGTTTCTGCATTTCTGCGAAATTATGTAAAATACCTGCTGCCCTACTGGATTTACAACTGCATCACCATCCAACGAACGGCTTCTACGTGTTTGATCCTCAGCAGGTCCTGAAATTATTTTAAAATTTTTAATTTTTCTAATTTCAAATGAAGGTTAAGCACAACACTATCAACTATGTAGTACCAGGGTATCAAAAATTAAGATTACCAGCTTAAAAAGAAATTTAATTTTTATTAGTTATTCTGTGTATAAGCCTATTAGCACTGCGACTCTTGTACCTTCTCCTCTCTTATATTACTTACTACCCACCTATGAAAAATTCTCTAACCTCTCTCTTCACAGTGGCATCACACTAGGTACTCCAGGTAAGCGGAAAAATGCTTGTGGAATTTTAAAAAGATTCTGAAGACTATTGAAGGCTAATCACCCAGAATTCAAGAGACTGAAGCATATACGGACTGATAACAGATATCTATGGAGATCAAATACTCCCAATAGGAAGGGAAATGGAAAAGAAATGGTTATCAATTAGTTACCCATCTATTGGTGAGCACGTCCGTCATTGCAGGACTTAAATAAACAATTACCAGTCAAATGACCAATGTAACTACATAATTTAATCTGGATTTTACCACAGCTAATAATATTTTTATAGTTTTTATAAACGAAGTTACCTTAGGACTGGAAGGGTCTGCCAGTGTAGCTGTCAAGAATTTTCTATTTTGGGCAATTATGTGTACTGTGCATTGCCTTTTTATACATCCGCCAAAAAGCTCGGAAGTAATAATAAATGGGAATTATGATCTCTTTCTAACTAGGCGGTCAGAGATCTAATCTTTTTACTTTCGTCCCCTAATGTCCTCTCTCCATTTAAGAGGAGTCAGTACTCAGCAAAAGTTTCAACTTAGATACTAGCGCGCCTGTAGGTAGGCAATAAAATTTACTATATGTAGGTTTGTGTCTTGAAAGTGAGAAAACTCATATAAAATTAGCCTAGACCTAGACCACAAGTCACATCAGAGACATCTAGCGTAAAAGACAGAAACCGAACATGCGACAATTTAAGATGAAAAATGAAAATATGCAGTTCAAAGAAATTGAAAATTTTTAACGAGAATTTACTCTCCTATTTTTTTTTGCACATAATTGTTTACTATTATATTTGGCTTTGTATTTCAACAACTTTCAACGAAATATTACATTTTCTCATCGGTGAAATATCGGGAAAAAAAACAAGTAACTATTAGAGTCATGTAATTAAAAAGAGCGCCATTAAAAATGAAAAAACTCGACGTATTTGCTAGATCTAGGCTTTATCTTTTTAAAATAGTCACCATCTAAAGAAGTGAGAATTCCCACTAACAGGAATTTGATTTAAAAAACTTCAGTTTCTACCATTTTTTACAAGTTTCCGAGCCAATATCTCAATTCCAATATTTTTATTTTTTTATTTTCCGTTGAAACTTACAAATCTTGGTACTGACTCCTCTTACATTTTTCAATGCGAATTTCTTGCAAACTATTTGTAGCAGAATAATTACTTATATCTTAAATTAAAGGTAACGAAGTGATCTAGTAAATAACGTCGTGAAAAATAAAGAAAAAGTTATTGAAATGGAGATATTAGCTCGGAAACTTGTAAAAAATGGTAAAAATTGATTTCTTTCAAATCAAATTCCTGTTAGTATACTCATTTCTTTAGATTGTGACTATTTTAGAAAGATAAAGCCTAGATCTAGCAAATAACGTCGATTTTTTTCATTTTTAGTGGCGCTTTTTTTAATTGTTTAACTCTAATAGTACTTGTTTTTTCTGTCGATATTTCACCGACGAGAAATTGCAATATTTCGTTGAAAATTGTCGCATGTTGGGTTTCTGTCTTTTACACTAGATGTCTCTAATGTGACTTGTGGTCTAGGTCTAAGCTAATTTTATATGAATTTTCATACAGGACACAAACCTACGTGTAGTAAGTTTCATTGCCTACAGGTTCGCTGGTATCTAAATTGAAATTTTTGCTGAGTACTGACTCCACTTAAGTGAAATCAATTTTTAGTGTCTTTATTATGGCTTAGCTCTTGGAGTTTTTAAAGCATGGAAAACAGTTGGGTATGACTCCTGAGCAAACAATACCTTTTTTCTATCTCAAAACGAGCCGCATAGCTCTACAATGAATTTTCATCATCTGCAAAATTGATAATAAATGTTTTCAACGTAATGCTAACGAATGGCAAGAAAAAACCATTTATATACCCTAAATGAAATCTAAAGGGTATACGTACTAAGTTCGTCATTCCGATATAACACCTTGAAGTAATTATGGTAGAGCAAAATGGATTGGACACCCACGCATAATATTAAAAGTTATTTTGATTTTTGCATCTCCGGGCTTTCTAAAAAAAAAAGTAAATTTAAATTCGAAAGTGGGACCAATCGGGCAACTCCTTCCTACAAAAATTTCGTTTTTCACTATATATTTGGATACTGACTGAGAACGCATGAACGTTGAGAGCTGAAATTTCGTACACGGTGTTTTGATAAAAATAATAATTATAATTTCAAAACAGTACTAAATCGGACAATCCCTTCTTAGTGTTGCCATATAAAAATTAATGATTTTTATTTACTGTGAAAACGATCAGACCTAGACATTCTTATTATACTGAAAAGTTTTTCAAAATATTAAATTCTGTAACCATTTTTACTGTCCGACGAACCGTTCTAGAAAATTAGGCGAAAAACCAATTCAAAAATCAAACTTACACATATGGGTGATCATACGAAATTACATACGGGAATTCATCTAAGGTATTTTAGAGAATTGGTCTTACATCAATTCTAACTTTTTTATTTGTTATATAAGAGAATTCATAGAACAAAAATTATAGAGCTTTTCGATATCTACAAAATACTTTTGTTTTATTTTCTCGTTGCTTTAAAGTAAAGCAGAAAAACTCGGTGAACAGCGATTCAGGCACGCAGGTTTCTGTGATAACTGAAAAATTAATTAATTGCTCCACATTGTTCCGGAACATTCGTAAATATATTATCGATTATTGTGTTTCAAACAGGTGGACGTCAGAGTGATCTTAAAAGTGATCTTATTAGTTAAAGTTGTCTTGTATGTTAACAAAAAAAAAAACAAAAAAAACGTTCTTTTTCAGCAATTGTGAGACTGACGAAATAAGCGGCAGTGAAACGGATAATCGAAAAGTTGCCTTGCTGTTGCATCACATTCACATCGGACCTGAGAGTGTTCAAATATTTAATTCTTTTAATGAAGACATCGGCGAAATTTAATATGAAGACTTAAATAGGAAGCTCGATGCATATTTTATTCCCAAAAGTAATATTGCTATGGACCATCACAAACTCTTCACAAGGCAAGCTTTTCCATAGAAATTAGTTTTAATTTCGAGGAATTATGGTAAGTTTTCCTAAATCTTGCCATAACTTATCGTTTCGCCATCTTTAATTTCAATTTAAGAAATTCCTATCAAAATTCATTTTCGTTCATCTTCATCATCACCCTTTCACACTTTTGTGTCTCTTTCGCACTCATTGTTGTAAAGGTAAATTCACAATTTCACGATTAATCCGTAAGTGAAAATTATCGCGACGCGAACGCGACCATTCGTTTCTTCGTCTGTTTTTACCACAGGGTGAAACTTTAAACGTGCGTCGCAAAAGTATGAAGTTCACGTCTCTGTTTATATGCGAAATGTCAGCCGTGCGCGAGTGATAATATTATTAAATTCTGTGGGAAATTATGTGTTTTGTGTAGCTTATCTATGATGAAAATCCCACTTTTTCCAATACCGTGTCAAGCTGAGCTTTGTTTTGTAAAATTGTCATCTCAAGTATTCACGAATTCATTGAAAAAGGGTTTATTGTGTGCCCTTGCATGGGCACTATAGTGTATTCTTTATGTTCTAGAGTATGCAATTTTTTTCAGTTTGCATGGTGCCTATATGGTGCTATGTAAACACAATTTTGTTGTTGTGATTGTTTGTTTATTTCTTGTAAATATAAATTTTTTGTTTTAAGTTCATTCATTACTTTTAAGTATAATTCATGTTTTTTTGTTTATTTTAGGTCGTCGTGGGACCCATTTGCATCTGTTGATTCCCCAGATGCTGGTAAGAACTTAGATTTCAGTTTAATTTTCCTTTTCTTTGTAAGTTCGTCGAACACACATCTTAAATCTATATTTGCTAGACATGGTATTCCTGAAAAGATGATTTCAGACAACGGTCCCTCCTTTAATTCAGACGATTTCAAAAAATGTTTGTGAACCCTGGAATATTGAGTATATTAAGTCGAGTCCACATTTTCCCAGATCGAACGAGCTTGCAGAACGATCTGTTCAGACTACTATTAAAAACCTACTCGTTAAATACAATGAAACTAAGTCCGATCCTTATATAGCTTTGTTGAAATATAGGAACACATCCAAAGGCAATCTCAATTCCCCAGCACAGCTGTTAATGTTCAGAAATCTAAGAACAAAATTACCAACACTAAAAAGTAATTTTAGACTTGTACTAGTCAACACAAAAATTTATAATAAACGTTTAAATATATCCAAGAATAAAATGATATAAAATTATAATCGGGGTACAAAGAAATTGAAGCCATTGAATAAGGGAGAGATAATCTATTTTGAAAAGACCCCGATACACACTGGATTCCAGGAATTATTTCTGAAAAGTGTACAGAGTCCATATCATATTTAATGTCAAGGACATATTTACAGAAGAAATCGGGGACACATAATTGACATTCCAAATTGTAATCAAGAAGTGAGACATAATATCGACGCATGAAAGGCAAATTGGGATAAGCGACAAAATATAAACTTTGCAGGAGAGCGGTTTAAAGTTTAAAATTTCGAGAAAAAAAATCATTAAAAATCAGCTAATGATTAGAATTTTTAAATTTGTATCTGTAAAGGGTTCTAAACGTCACCTCTAATTGATGGTATTGATATTTTTTCAAACTATTAGTTATTATTAGAATTAATGTCGCTTACGTAATTTGGTCCCGAAAACAGAATATGGGAAAAAGCTGTAACTGACTAAATGTTTGCATCATGGTAAAAAGGCGCCACTGTCATAGTGTTTTCTAAGTCAGGAAAAAGGGTGCAACCTATTTTGTTAACTTTTTAAGGAACAGTCAAGTTAACCTAAGTGGAATAATAGGATTCATAGATTCAAAGTAAACTGGAATAACCTTTATAATTACGCACAACTGGTTGACGAAAAAGGAGGGATTTAATAGTTTTGGTTTTAACTAGTGATAGCAAATAAAACAAAAGTATTAATAATAAAGGCACATAAAAAAAGTAACAGTCTTCAGACTTTTGTAACATTACTTTGTAAAAATTAATATAATATCAATAATATTATTAACTTATTCGGAATCATCACCCTCTACGTCTGTGTCTGGAAGTGTGTCCCTTACGTTAGCAGCAGTAGGAATGGTCAAATATTCTTGATGAAAAGCTTCTGGTATGACTTTATCTTTGCAAAGTTTATAAAAGTCGTCATACTTTGTTTTTGATATAGGTAGCAGTGACTTATAACAAGCAGTGGGTGCAATTTTGGCTTTTAATTGAACGTCTATGGGGAAAGATTCCGTAGATTCGTTCATAGAATATTTTACCACAATTTGTGAATCATTCTTTTTCTTAAATGTAGCCACCCGAATTTTACTGATTTTACCAGTAAGGATCCCTTTGAAATATTTTTCGCCGATGACGTTCCATCTCAAAAAGGCACTGTTTATCATCAACTCAAAAATCAAAATTGGTGCAGTTATGCAAAACCAGGCTTGAGGAATTGACTGTAAGGCACAAGGTGACCCTAAGCTGGGTACCTGGCCATAAGGATATCTCAGGCAACGAGATGGCTGATGAGTTGAAAAAAAAGGGCTCCGAATTGGATAGCTCCGCAGCTGTAGCTTACGTGAGGATTCCAATCGGAGTTTTAAAAGAGGAAATGATCAGGGAAGTCTATTTAAAGGCAGGCCTCCGATGGACCAGTAGGGATACCTGTCGTATTGCGAGGAAATTGTGGCCTGCATATGACAGGAAAAGGACAAGGGAACTGCTTAACAGCAGCAGAGCAAATACCAGGAATCTAGTAGGGGTCATGACAGGTCACTGGGCCATAGGGGACCATGCTAGAAGACTGGGAATGGCGGCGAACGATTTTTGCAGGAGTTGTAGGGACTCGGAGGAAATTGAATCCGTCAAGCATGTGCTTTGCGAATGCCCCGCTCTGATGAATAAAAGAGGTAGGCTACTAGGTAGCTACTTCTTTTCAAGTCTGAGGGAGCTTCAAAGTATAAAGTTCAGAGACATCCTGAGTTTTCTGAGTGAGGCAGGATGGATCTAGGCTAAAGGTCTTGGATATATCCTGAGTTTCCCAAGGAAAGCAGGATAAATCCACGGCTTGAAGGGTTATTTCATGAGGTCTAGGGGCACAATGGATCCGTTGGAGGTCTAAGTGAGGCTGGCTGGTTGTCCAGCGGCACCCCTCTTACCTAACCTAACCTAACCTATCATCAACTCAACATTGTATGGCATTGGATCTTGCCCCGCTGTTGAAAATACTGTATACCATTGTGAAGTTGCATAAATGATGCAGTTCTTTTCATTCTTCTCAATAACCGCATGTACCGAATCCACAGGCATGTAGGTGTGACCCTTCAACAAAAAATTTATTTGTATAGTTTCAATGTTATTACAGATTTGAAGGGTTGAATGAATCATTTCCAGAATTACTCGATTACGGTTTTGACCAGGGCAGCAGTCACAGTATAACAGTAAATTTTTTACTGTTCCGCGTTCATCCACGATATTAATGTATTTATTTAGTATAGTTTCGTTTTCATTTGCTCCCCCTTTACCGTTCACTTCATTCCAATAGAAACAGAAAACCTTACGAGTGCCACTTTCATAAAAGCATAAATTATATACTGCAACTTTTCGTGAGTAGTACAAAAGCATGGGGGATATTCAAGACTTTCTGTAAGTCAAAACTAACGCACAAAGTATTGGGATAAGTTTTATGAATATTCTGATGTGCTTGAAAGCGAGAATAGGTATGGACTTTTTCTGTTTCACACTCCATTTTCTCCTTTATAAGGCTTGGATTGTCTTCAGTTGATCCTTGAAATTTCAAACATTTCAAACATTTATATTTTTCCGGAACATGGAATCCAATGTTGGAGTTGTCATGAAATATATTGCGGAATACTCTCTCACTTACAACATCGACTCCTTGTAAATTTTTTTGTAAATTTTATACAAATTTGACAAATTTTTAAATTCTTGTGGGAGGTAGACACGACTAGAGTTTTTACGACAGTAGTGTGATGGTATGGCTGGAAGACTTTTAATATACTTCATAACTACAGCCTTTGTAGATTCGTTTGTTTTGTTAAGTGGTTCACATCTCCCACGTAAATCTTCTTTAGCGGTTCTGAATTCAGCGTGACTTGTAGTATATTAAATGAACTTTTCCGTAACATCTAGCGTCAAAGCCAAAAATTGAAGACAAATCGTCCTTTTACCTTCGCCTTCGTTGATATAAGTGAAATTACGCTTGTGTGACTCACCTGCTCGCCTACTACTGATCCTAGTCCTAGATTCTGATCGTCGTCGTACGATGCATGGCAAAGTACAAAACAAAAGCAGCCCTGTTCATGATTCGAACACAATAACCATTATAACTTAATAAAAAAATGCCTGCCTGCATTTAATCAAATAGGGATATGCGGCAACGTTTTCGAAAATAAAAATTAGGAGACGCAGTCTAAGCGCCTTATTTGTTTTTGGAATTGCAGGTAAAAAGGGATATTTGCCATATTTTTAAAATTTTACTGCTAGGAAAAACAATCTAAGCGACAACGATTCCGAAAATAAAAAATATGGAAAACGTTCTAAACGCCATACGTTTTCTCAAAGGTGTCAGGTAAAAAAGGATAAACACAATATTTGTAAAATTTTACTGCAAGTAAAAGAATATATCTGACATCAGTCACATGTATAACATCGAAGTAAAACTAGGTAAGTTGGGTATACGAACACAATAAAAGAAGGGGTAAAAAGGCCTAAGACTCAATTTTCATTTGGGTATTTTATCTTACCGCCATAATTCTCAAAATTGTCGAAATTTCTTTCGGTTAGTAACAAAAAAACACCCTTCGGTCTCCAAATCACAGTTGGGCTAAGCGACACAAAAGTCATCGTATGGGAATGAAACCTAGCCCATTCGATGCTGAAAAATCGTGCGATTCTAACGGTATATATAACTCAATTTCCCAAAAATTGTCGCTTATCCCATTTTGCCTTTCATGCGTCGATATCATAAATGAAAATTTGGTTACCTCGTATGATAGTAATGACCAAGAAAATATTCAAAGTACAAGGACGAGATATGATCGTCAAATAAAAGAGCCGAAACGATTTTCGCCTAGTGATTATGATGTATAAAACTACTCTTCGGCCTACCGACTCATTTGAAACATGCACATATATGTAGTTGTTGTATCAAGGAAATGAACTGATTTATTCTATTTTAATAATAATAATTTACTTGAAATATTTAAAAAAGGATATATAAACAAGTATTGAAACTAAAGCACCTAAAACGATTATTTGAAATTGAAAATGCATATAAGCAAGTATTGAACCCAAAGCTAATACTATAATGATCATTTGAATTTTCTAAATTTTATTTTAAAAGAAAACGAATGTTATATATGTATGTAACAAGTAAATATCACAGTTCATATGGATTAGTATTACAGTTAAAAAAAATTTGGTGTCTACTCAAAACGAGATCAGTGAGTCGAGTAGCAACAACGAGGTCAATTAACCTTTGTGTAATTAGTGCTTAAGTTTATTAGTAATGAAATATAATTTTATTTTAAAAAGACAAGAATATTTCATTTAACAATCAGAACGGACGGTGTTTTTTCTCACATTTTTTTATATATCTCTATAACGAATTGACCAAAAATTTTGAAAGAATTTTTGGAATCCTTGAAAGTGACCCTTTCAAACGAAATTCCACACGACACAAAAAACAAATGGGCCCAATTAAAGCCCATAGAAATTAAAAAAAAATATGTATTTCATAATCTTTGACTGTCAAAATATGTGCGCGTCACAAAGATCTAGCATTCTGTCAAATTAAATTTCAAATTTCTACGTCACACAGTGTTTCGTTTAGAATATTCTAGGAGGACAAAAACCTAATTTAGTTATTATTTGGTTCTAAAGACCTTGCTTGCCATAAATAATAAGTAGTTGGTATATATTTAAGGGAACACTTTTATTATTTATTACTGAGAGAATATGTATGTACATAATAAATGCAAGTAAAAATGCTTTTTTTTATTAAGTAATGGCCTGGCATATGTGTGAATTATTTACTTGAATATTTGAAAAAAGAAATAGAAAACTAATTTAATTAACTAAAAATAGTAAAAAAATATTTACGATATTCTGAGACTGAAAACCAAATTTAAAAAAGTACACATAGAAATTAATATAAATATATTATTGTTTTCAATTTACAAGGTAAATCCAAATTAAAAGATCATTATCAGATACTAAATTAAATTTAAGAATAAATTAAAACTAATCGCTGACAGAATCACTTTCAGAATCAACTTCCGTTGAATCAAGTCTTGTCCATGGCAATATCGGACAGTTCTGATATTTGAAAGATGAATGGAAGACGCAGATTAGCTAATAATTTTAAAATTTCTGTGGAAAGTGAACCTGAGGGGTGATTCTGATCTCTTTGTCGTAGCTTAGGCGGTAATATTAGTCCCATATTTTGATATTTCACCTCAAATTTGTCGTACTTTTATATTCACCAAATTTATTTTGATTTATCTTTTTCATCAACCACAAAATAAACTAAAATGAATTTGCATGAATTAATGTCAGAATACACGCCTAAAAGTATGACAAATTAGTCAACTGCTCCCGAGGTTGTGACAAAAATGTTATACTATCGTAAATGGATATCCTAAAGCTAATTAGAGCAATACAAGTGCTTAAATTCGAAATAATATTTTAAATTTGTAATGTTAAGTGTCATTTTCAGTTCATTCTACGTCATGCAAGGGTTGTTGAACTGAATAAAAGCACGAAAAAATCAGTAGAAAAGTTCATTTCATTTAGGCGTATATTTTGACATAAAAGTACGACAAAAGATCAGAATCACCCCCCAGGGCTCTTTCTGGGTAATTCCCGGAATATATTGATTACTAAATAAGTGTACGTAGGGGAGGTTTGCTTTTAAATGTATTTAATCGCCTCAAGCTCTATGTACATCTATTTTTTTAATCCTTGAAAAATAAATAAAGTTGCAGCTTCAATAAATTATATTTATTTTTCGTTTAAAGATTATTTATTTTAAATTATTATTAAAAGTTGAGAAAACATTTATTTTTATTCGTAGACCCAATAAGCAAATCGAACGGAATTCCGTTCGTTTTCCTTGTCATTTTTGACGAGTTTACCTAGAAATCCGTACTATTTGCACACGGAATTCCGCTTCTTTGGCCGAAATGAACTGCGCCGAGATTCCAAGTCTTTGATTGTATTGGTAGATGGAGCTGAACGTGGAAATCTATCGGATTTTCATGTTATTTCCTTGTTTTTTTCGCAAGGAATTCCAAGACTTATCCACGGCATTTCTATATGGAATTCTTAGGGATTTGAAAGCTTTTTCTAATTTTTTTAATTAAACAGTGGAACATAAATAATTTGTAAGATGCAAAGCAGTAGAAAAAGTTTCGAAAGTATAGAGAAAATAGTCAAACTGCCATGACTTGAATCCTTGCAAAATGCTAAACCAGAGCTTGATAAATTCGGAGCAAAGTTTGATAGATTTAGCGTTTTGTAAGAATTAAAGTCATGGCACCTTGATTATTTTCGCTATACTTTCAAAACTTTTTCTCTTGACGTGTTTACCTGGAAATCCGTACTATTTGCACACGGAATTCCGCTTCTTTGGCCGAAATGAACTGCGCCGAGATTCCAAGTCTTTGATTGTATTGGTAGATGGAGCTGAACGTGGAAATCTATCGGATTTTCATGTTATTTCCTTGTTTTTTTCGCAAGGAATTCCAAGACTTATCCACGGCATTTCTATATGGAATTCTTAGGGATTTGAAAGCTTTTTCTAATTTTTTTAATTAAACAGTGGAACATAAATAATTTGTAAGATGCAAAGCAGTAGAAAAAGTTTCGAAAGTATAGAGAAAATAGTCAAACTGCCATGACTTGAATCCTTGCAAAATGCTAAACCAGAGCTTGATAAATTCGGAGCAAAGTTTGATAGATTTAGCGTTTTGTAAGAATTAAAGTCATGCACCTTGATTATTTTCGCTATACTTTCAAAACTTTTTCTACTGCTATGCACTCTACAAATCAATTCAATTCGCAATCGCCTGTGTTTTGCAGAACACTACACGGAACCGGAACACAGCTAATATAAGCCATTAACAATTTTTCGTATTCCTCCAACACATCTGTAAAGCTGAAAATGGCGTTCGCTGTAGCGTGTAAAAACAGCTCTGTGTGTGAGAATGCCGTCACTTTTTCCGCTGGAATTCCGTGCGAAAATTCCACATCTGGAATTTTTGCTTATTGGGAGAAGCTTATTTCCTTTTAAAGCTCTTTAGCCCTCTAGCGTTTAAACAGAACTGAAATCTATTCTATGACACAACCATAATTTTTATATTCTTTACATTTCAAACAAGTCTTCCCAATAAGCAATTCGAACGGAATTCCGGTCGTTTTCCTTGTAATTTTTGATGAGTTTAGCTGGAAATCCGTACTATTTACGCACGGATTTCCGCTTCTTTGGCCGAAGGGAACTGCTCTTGCTTTATATTTTTCTGAAAATGTCCAGTGTCGTGTGTCTGCGATTAAAGCTTTTTAAAAGTTTTTCAAAATGTTTTAGAACAAAACGTCAGTCTGAAATTGATTTTTTTTATAAACAGTCAGCACTAATATTAAGCTGACAATATAGATAACTTTCAAATTATTATTATTTTATTTAAAACAACAAAAAAACATTAATTTTAATATAAAACGAAACTAAAATAAAATGTAGCATTCTGCTAAAATAAGCATCAGATGTTATCAAAAGCATTGTATTAGTAGAAGTTCTAGCATTTTTGCGCGTATATAATTCCCTGTAACGTCGGTAATCCTTTTTTCGGACTTCTTGAGCCTTCGCAGACAATTGGCATATAGGAACAATACAAGATTTAATCATATCTATATACTGTGTGTTAAGATTTTACGTACAGTTACTGGCATGTAAAACTATGAATAGATATTTAAATATAATGCTTTTGTTTCATCCGTAAACCGCTCAAATTCTATTAAATTAATTTAGTATCCTGTCGAAAATGAACAAAAAATGGTATGAAAACGTTTTATGAGATCCTCATTTACTCCTGTTATTTGCGCCACTGTTAGCAAAACTTTTTGAAAAAATCCTGGCCATATTGATGTGTCGAAACCTAGTTTTCTTTTTCCATATTTTGAATTGGTCTTTATCACTATCTGATCTGACGTACTACCTTGATCGTCTTCCTATTTCCTATATATAAGAGAGAGACATTCGAATGTTATAATCCATACGTATATATATAGTGTAGATAGATAATTATTTATCACGTCAGCGTGTTAAAACAGAATTCATTTCAATATCCTTGGAACCACAAATATAACAGTTTGGACTTCCTTTAGTGCCTGTTAAAATATTACAAATTTTACCGTCTATCATTATCTGTAATAAATTGCGTTGACCTGACATATGATTTTCAAGTACAGTTAGGACCAATTCATCTATTTCTTTTGTTTTTTTTTTATATTTTCACATTCGAGTTTTAGAAGATTTTCACACTCTTTTGCAAATATTAATTTTATTGGGCTACAAGACAATAATAGGTGAGGTATATGATCCGGTGGGAAGCAAGCTGCTGTAGCCTTTCTAAAGCTTTAGAATGAAGGATACATAAAATGGCCGACATTTATTGTCATTTTCCTCGTTATTTTGTACACAGGTGATGTTGATTTAGTGTCAATGTATTGCGCTAAAGTCTCTTCACTGGTCAAAACATACGTTGCTCATTATTTAAATGACGAATTTACTTTAATTTACTCGCTCGTATTAGTGATGATGCTGCCAACAATTTTATTATATACATATATATCAGCAGCATCTCGCTTGCCCGAGGCATGGACAGAAAGAAAGCTCAGCAACCAATGCGATTTCTCCTGCACTTCGAGAATCAAGAAGTTCTTGCACTTTTCGCTTTTTTAGATTTCGTACGTGATTCCTCAAAAGATTTTGTGGTTCTACCTTTGGATGATATGCATGGTTCTTCTACGTTTTCCTTTTCAGAAGGTATAGAATTCCATACATCAGTGCTCTTCCAGTACTATGTCTTCACCATGAAGCCAGTCGGCATACTTTGACGAAAATATTTCCATTCGCTTGACATTTTTCGCTCATTTTTCTAGAATATAATTTAATTATATTCTTAAATCGGTTTTTGCGGTTTTTAGAAACGATAGCTAACTCAAGATGTTATAGATAACATATATGTTATAATAGGTGTATATTCGGAATATCGAGTGATTTTTGGAAAACGGCACCAAACTTCGAAAAATTCATGTCGGGATACCGAGTACTGCGTTCCAGAAAAAAAGAAAAATAAAGATCATGCAAAGCCATACACTGAAAAGTTTAACCTGATCTAAGAAATATACTAAATGGCCTTTCTAATACCCTAAAAGCGATTGGCTCACAAAGGTGTACTAATCAAGAAAAACTCTTATAAATATACGAAATGATGAGTTTTTATTGTAACTTCAAACAGTCATATTGGTGGTTAAATTTTTAAAACACATAATCAATAAAATGTAAAAGAAAAAAGCATTAATAATATAAAACATACCTTTATGGGTAGTATGCATGACACAAAAATATATTGTAACACTTCACACTCGAGATAACATCTTTCGACCATAGATAATAATTTGCGACTACGATATAACTCCATCAGCGAATAAATTTTTTTTTTCTTAGTTCTATGCCTCACCTTTCTTTTTAGACCTGCATTAAATATAAAACACGATATGTGTTGATCTAGTTGAAAACCTGGCGATATTGATATACCTGTATTTTCACAGGATTCTGATATCATTTTTATCCTCCTATGTAGCATGTTCTAAGCAGAACATAGTGCGTCACGCCGTTCCCTAAAAAAACGCCTTTGACAGACAGACAGACGGATGGAATAGCGATCTTATAAGCATTCTGTTTTTTTTCCTTTTGAATAAATACAGAGCCCTAAAGAATGTGATTTAACCCGCTTTCAAGATGGCGACGAAACGTACACATGGAATCATTCTATACTACATTATTATACTCACGGTGATCCTCCCACTACCCCAATAAAGATCTTACACGTTGTATAACTATCTAGACCAAATATACCTGAACTGCAATCCCATTTCTTCCTAACAGATTTGCATATATTGTTACGTGCAATAGAAACAGACAACTGGTGACATCTACTGGCAATGGAGAGTAAACGACTTCAGGTTCGGAGAATCGATGATGGGGAAGGGAAGGTTCAGGAATAAAATGAATAGAATAGCCAAGAAGCTTCTGGAATAGAACACTCCAGAATAATCTGGAGAGTTTCTAGGGTATAAATAGAACAGTTGTCACCGCCAGAAAAAGAGTCTTGTCTTAGACGTTGCAGTGTTAACAAGCGAATGTAATAAACAGGCGGAAGTGTTGTAATTGGATTGCGATAATTGAAAGTACAGATTTAGCGATAATTAAAGTTGAATTGATTAGAATGAAATAAAGAACTTGTATATTAAATATTTAATATTGTGTTTTAAATAACGAACCAAAGGCCACGCTCGCAACAATATATTTAGATAAAATCTACTAAACAATATATCTACAGGATGAAGGACCACATAAATAGTTGCACAAACTTCGGATATCTCCTTGATTTTCACTTCTGAGATTATCTGAAAAAATGGAAAAAACTTGCTTCAATTTCTAATGGAATACGATGAATCAAAGCTGATTGAATGCTTGAACCAAGATTATTGCGTAGGAGACTTGACATCATAGGCACCAAGGACGATCACGATGGTGAGAAAGTAAAAAAAAATATTGTTTAATGTATTTTTCTTACTTCATTTACATAATTGATTTTTGTTGTGATAATTTTTACCATTAAACCACTCAACAGGTGTTTTCGATCGATTTTATTTCTAAAGCTTATTTTTGGCAAATGTTTTCAACTTACAAAAATAAAACACAAACGTAAATAGACGTAAAAAATTAAGTCATGCATTTGACCTTAAAGCTCGAAGATGATTTCCATACACTTTAAGTTCAATGTAAGAATTTCAGCTTCGATTTAACATATTTCTATAAAATGTAAAATTCAATCTCAAGGTTTCCAAAACAAATGTGTTATGAAGATGGCAAGCGACTTATAGATATAACTATATTACCAATTGAAACATGCCTAACCGAATGTCTGCGCCTATAGAGATTATATGTCAGAGGTAGCCTATCAAGGCGAAATATTAAAAACGATAAATTTCTCTGAGCTTTCATCGATTGAAATAAAATTTCTAAGATTGAAAGTGTGAAAATAATTAACCATACGAAAATCTAAATTTAAAACAAAAACGCAGACCACCGACAGAGACATGAAACTGAGTCAAGACAAGATACGCATCAGAGAAAACCAGAAGGTACGATGCGTGTGTATACAAATCTTCTGGCCAAAATAAATTGTTCTAAAGGTGTTGCATTCATCCGTGGCATTTGTAGAACTTTAGAAATCCGTTGCCGCACCCCTCACCGCCGGTATTGTACAATTTCATTGGGAATAGCATTTTTATATGCTCTTTATTTCTTTCTTTCTGATATATTTAGAACGCAAGCAATATTTTTGAAAATTAAATTCATATAATTCGATCTGAGCCACTTGAAATGCAGGTATACAACTACAAAAGATATTCAAAAAATTTTGATTAGAAATTTCGTCAAATTTATTTGCAATTAAGGCTATTCGTTATACCTAGTTAAGTTTATCGCTCGCGGAAGGCGGGAAACATTGAGAACTTAACTGCATTTGATTCATTTGACGAAATCAAACGCCTAATGACAGATTGGATTACGATAAAAATTAATCTTCATAAATGGCCAAATCTTTCACTTATACTTCGTCTTCATATGGATTGTAAATTTTGCACACAGCTGACCATCCACGTGATTATACTATCTAAGTCTTATCAACATAAGCGATGGCTAAATCCACCACACTATCTTATCTCTTCATTTTTCAAGATGCCATACCCATCCCTATAAAACAGAATATTCAGCATCCGAAATTCTCTTTCTCATTATCTAGCCGCCACCTCATCAATTTATTTTGGAAAGTCACCCAGATAATTCTATACCAGTTCATCCGAGAAACGTGCTCAAACATCAAAGCTTACCAGACTTACAGAAATTTACTCCTACATATGTGCGGTTCATCTAGTATTGGCTACACCAACAACCTTAGTTGGAGGCATCTCCAAATTAAGTAATCCGGCTAATTAAAGGTTTCTGATAAAAGTTTTTCCGCTTGGTCGCTGAGTTTTTACTTGAGTTTTAGACAAACTAAAGTAGATGGTATTTAAATAGTATCGACTCGTGTGTATAATTATTCGGTACATGATGGTGAAATTTGAAATTGAACTGAAACGCTCAGAGCATTCGGGGACTTTATAGCATCCTGCGAAATATTAAAAGCAAAAACAATTCTAGATGCATCTCAATTAGAGAATCTTCAAGGATATTAGATTAAATACCTGGAAATATGGAAGATGAACCATAGGGTCGTTTGGAGGAAAAGCAAGTCTAAAAACCCTGCTCTAAACCACTTCAATACGATTGATATACAGCGCGTAGAAAGGAGCCCAAACTGGACGAACATACATACAATAAGTTAGGTGGTCGAACTATGGTCCGTATAGAGGCTATGCTCAATATATTAATAAATTCCCAAGAATGTCTCTGTATAAAGCCACACGGTACAAAAGGCCTTCATCACAGCTGAGAGGAATCTACTTTTCGATACCCCGAAAAATTTGTGGAAGGGTTTTACTTTGAGGATCTTAAGACCATCCCTTTAAGTGTTCTTTTTTTCGAAGTTTTTGAACTAAATTGGAATAGTAGATACGAACCATTTATGAGCAGGTTAATAATCTCGAATCTATCATAAATGATCTTTTTGAAAAGTATACTCCCCAATAAGCAAAAATTCCAGATGAGGAATTCTCTCACAGAATTCCAGTGGAAAAAAGTGACGGCATTATGACACACACAGCTGTTTTTACACGCATACAGAACGCCATTTTCAGCTTTACAGATCTGTTCAAAGTATTCGAAAAATTGTTAATGGCTTGTATTAGCTTCTTTTGGTTCCGTGAGGTGTTCTGCAAAACCCAGGCGATTGCGAATTGAATTGATTTGTAGGAAGATTAGCAGTAGAAAAAGTTTTGAAAGTACGGAGAACATAATCAAGGTGCCATGACTTTAATTCTTACAAAATGCTAAACTTTGTCAAACTTTGTTCCGAATTTATCAAGCTATATTTTAACATTTTGCAAGGTTTCAAGTCATGGAAGTTTTATTATTTTCCGTATTTATGTTCCCCTGCTTAATTACGAATTAAGAATCTAAATGGAACAGAAAAGGTTTGGATTTGTGTTAGATTTCCTTAATTAAAAAATGCTGAAAAAGCATTGATATCCCTAGGAATTCCATTAGAATTGCCATGGAAAATTCTTTAAATTCCAGTTAACTTCGATGCGAAAATAATAAGGAAAAAATATGGAAATCTGTTAGACTTCCACGTTCAGTTCCAACTACCAATAATATCAAAGACTTGGAATCTCGACGCAGTTCCCTACGACTAAAGAAGCGTAAATCCGTGCGCAAATAGTACGGATTTCCAGGTAAACTTGTCAAAAATGACAAGTAAAACGACCGGAATTCCATTCGAATTGCATTTCGAATTGAACTTCGGTCGTTAGCTCACGTGAGCAATGCCACTATCTTCAAGTTCGAATTTCACTCTACAGCAATAGATGACCAGGAACAAATATCGCTCTCTATTCACCTTAAACTGCATCGAAGATCATCCATGCCAGCCTTTAAATATTATTGCAATTAAATCATGCAGAATGAATGCCATGTAAAGGAAAAAAATTCAACATAAGCCTATAATGATCGCCAATGTATTCAGCCGTTGTCAACGATAACTGGTTTTAACATAAACAAGTAAAGGTAAAAGTCTCAACTGAGCTCACTACTTACCAGTTACACAGTTGTCCTTATTCCATGAAATGTAAGATGGCGCAGTTTCATTCGATTGATGTTATAAATTCGGTTGCTGTCATAAATGTAAAGTGGATTGCGTCAAAAATGTAATTGAATTACAAAAAAAATCCACAGGTGTGGGCAGATTCCGATGAATGAAGAGAAAACGATATTTAAGGGGTAGCTTAAAATGTTTTGACCGAAGCATTTACTTGTGCTTTTTACCCGTAAAAGGCCCCAAATACAATAATAAACAAAATGTACAAACAAACAATCAAAAAAGCTAGAATAGGACTAAGACCAATTCTTAACATACCCTAGATCAGGGATTCCCCAACTATTATGGGCAAGAGACCCATTTACCAAAATGAAATGATACCTCAGACTCCCATAGCCAAATTACTTTAAAATTCCTATCTCTAGTTTTTTTTTTCCTATTGATACAAAATACTTACCAAATTAAGTGAGTAAACTTGACACCATTTTCTCATCAAAATTTAACAAAATAAATAGACATAAAATTCAGTAAATATCAAGTGTAATTAATAATTATTAATATAAATTACGTAAAAATACTTAAGTAGGTAATTATTTTTTGAAAAAAACATTAAAATCGCAAAGTAAAGATAAAAAAGAAATAAAAATTCAGTGTGATGGATGAGCCTGGTGACTTTCTACCAATCTAGCTAAATCCGTTCGTTGATTTTCAAACGGCTTCTTTCTTTTGCCAAAATGTTTGTAACCACACTGAAGCCATTTTCGACTAGGTATGATGATGGAAAAGCGGTAGGGCATTTTTCAGCAATGTTACACAATGCAGGATACTGCGATTTAATGTTGCGTTGCATCCAGAACTTCTGATAGCCTTGGTTGAACTTCTGCTTAAGCTCCTCATCTGCGCTGATGGTAATCAACTCTTCTTGCGTTATCACATTGGCTTCTTCCATGGCTGTGATATTGTACGGATTTATTATCAATTGAGGAATTTGTAAATTTAAGAGATCCTCAAACCTCTTAGTAAAATCCTTGTGTAATGCGTCCAAGTGAGTGACATATGATAAAATAACATCGTCTTGAAGCATTTCTGGTAATTTTGACAAATCCGGAAACTGTGAATAATCTGTTCTGCTTAAATTTTGTTTATAAAGAATGAGTTTATCCACAAAGGCCAATATTCTTGATTTTGTTTTAATCAAGTTGGGATCGTCATCCTGCAGCTGTAAATTAAATTTGTTCAACATACCAGCGATATTAGTCAAGTAATAAATATCTGTTTTACAATTGTTTAGATTTTCTTTCAAATTCAGATCTTTTTCTTGTAAAAACTCTAACACAGATTCAAAAATAGCTGAAAATCTTGCTAAGCAAGAGCCTCTTGATATCCAGCGAACTTCAGTGTGCAGAAGTATCCGAGTAAAGACTTCGTCGTTTTCCTCACAAGCGAATCCTGGTGACAGCATTTATAACATATTGTAAAGACTGTTGCAATCTAGGACTCAGATTTTTCACTATTAAATGCTGTCTGTGAATTGCGCAGTAATAGATGAGTGTATTATCATTCAAGCTCCAACGAATTTCGAAAAGCAAATGAACTTTCAACCTAAGTGTAAGCTTGTTATTTAGTAAAATATCAGGAATATGTTTGGACTTGAACTTGATCATAATTTCGTTCGTGTTAAGTCATGTATATGCGTCAAATACAGAGCAAGTCAAAACGTGCCTAAAAGACTTGTACGATCGAACACATTATCTTGCACGAACTTGTCTATACGCTTATTGACTTGCCCAGTTTTTCATCTTGTACGAACTTGTGCACGCTTATCGACTTGTTGAGTTTCTTAAAAGTACAACGATGATACTTCCCACTAAAATATTAGTCATTCTTATAATAAGTTGGTACACGTAACAGAATTTATACAGTATCTTGCAAGTTTCAAATAAGAACTTGTCTTAATTAATAGGGGTTGATTTTTAGACATCGTCGACCCCCAAAATCAGTTTTCGTTTATTTTGACCCCTGGGAAACCGATATCGAGCCAAAGTGGTCGATATCGACCACTTTGGGAATCCCTGCCCTAGATGAATGCCCATATGTAATCGTCACCCATATGTGCAAGTTTGAATTTCGAAGTGGTTTTTCACATATATTTCTAGAACGTTTCGTCGGACAATAAAAATGGTTATAAGCAATTTAATAGGATTTCATATTCTGAACAAGTAGGACTGATCGTTTTTAAAGTATACGTAAAAAGCCTAAATTCTTATATGCCAACACCCAAGAAAGGGTACCCGATTTAGTCCATTTTTAAATTTTTTTTTTTTTTTTTTTTTTTTACTATTGAAAAGACCATATACCAAATTTCAGTTCTCTACGTTGACGCATTCTCAGGCAGTGTCCAAATATATAATGAAAAACGAAATTTTTCTATGGTAATCCTATTAAAGGAAGGAGTTGCCCGATTTGTCCCATTTCCGAACTTAAATTTACTTTTTTTTATTTTAAAAACGCCCGTGTGCAAAATTTCAGAACTATAAATCGGCACCATCTCGAGTTATCGTGTTACAAACGGAATGACAAACTTAGTATACCTACCCTATAGATTTTATCTAATATAAAAGAACGCAAGAAAAATTGTCAACCGCGCATAAGCTGTGATTTCCATCGTGGATAATTTAGTGCCATTATAGGGCAAATTGTCTGTATGTAGCCAGTTTCTCTACTATTTGCTTAAATAATTGTAAAGTATGGAGAAAAAAATGTCCACTAAGTTACGTTAAGAAACATAACGTTTTGTTATTATGTAAATTTGGTTACTTATTATTAATGTAAAAAAAATTTATTCCAATTCGTGAAACTTTACGGCAATTTTGTGAAAAATTTCCAACTCATTTTTTATTTTTCATGTTAAGATTGTAATCTCGATTTTTTTTTATAATTGTTGCCATAGACCATTACTTTTTTACTACAGGCCATGTCGTTATAAAATGCATATGTATGTATGAGAAACGTGTCGTTTGAAAGTTTTTAGCATTACGCATTATGGAAAAACAAACACGTATCTTGTTTAAAAATTTATATAAAATAAACAACGCTTCTGGTTACGATAATTCTAACGCCTATTTATAGGTCAAAATGTTTACTTTTAGGAAAAAAAGTCATTGTGAGTCTTTCAACAAAATTACGAAGAGTTCTGCATTTTATTAAATTCTATCCAATTCGCTGTGAAATGAGAGTAAAGCTTTCGCTCAAGATGAAAATTCTTTTTTAAGCTTGAAGTCTCTTTCCTGTGTGAAACATGACTATGATTTTCTAATGAATGACAAATTCAAATGCACACAGTGTACTACACGGCGAATTTGCTGCCACATGTGACAAGACCATACTGCTTAGCTCTGGCGGAACCGAGTACAGAATCCTGTCGGAAAAAGGAAGAGGAAGAAGTCTTGTTAAAATAAACGCCAAGTGAGAAGGGTAAAAGTGAAAAATCAAATTAATGGAAAACTTAACATCGGTAAGCACCAAAAGGTAAAACTAGTAAATAATAAACAAGAAATATCTCTGCCACTACAGGTATAGGAATTTTCCCGGAAAAGGGAGTAACAGGTAGGAAAAACGTCTACTTTAATTCAACCCGTACAACCTGGGAACAAAAAGTCCGTAAGTAGCTAACTAACATTACAAAACTTCTCAAGCAAACTTGATATCATCAAAGAGCACCAAGCCGCCATAGGATCACATACAACCCTTCCACGTCGGAGCAGATAGCCCCCCTCCGTAAAATCGTTCCTAGCAACACAGCCGTGGTACCTCAACGTGACGACGGGTCGCCGAGAGGAGGCTCTTGTTACGCCTATGTGGCGATGTGACGTTCGAATGCCTCATAAGTGAGCCTCATGCCTAAAGCACCATGAAGTCAATACTAGGACTACTGCCCCCTAGTAATATCTAAAACAGGAAGGAAAATATCAGTACGTTTACATGAATACTTGAAGTATATTTTAAGTAATCAAAATATCATGGAAACGCGCATTGACTTCAAGTATACTTGAGTCAAGTAAATCACAAAATTTTGTTTGATTTACTTGAAAAGTTCATATAAACGCAACTTCACAAGTTGAAAATTTTTCATTTGTGCGAGATATGAAAACGGCAAAGAGGAACAAGAAGAAGATTATTGTTGCTAATTCAGGCTCTGATTTTTAGCACTTTTCTCAAGATATTTATCTAAAAATCCGCAATTCTGTATTGAACTTAATGCAGAGCTGTCAAAGGTAAAATGTCACTTCAAGTAAATTTCAAGTCAAGTAATTGAAATTAATTCAACCAAAAACCCTACTTGAGTTTCAAGTGTATTTCAAGTCAAGTACTCAAGTATTCATGTAAATGTACTGATGGAGGATCTAGTTAAGTATTCTTTTTGCATTTATCTTATTCTGTTCAAACGAAGGTAAACGTATTATTATCATTTTGCGTTTTTGTTACCTGAAAAAAAAGATAAGAAAAAAAAGGAGAGCTAAGATCATGTCACTAGCAACCGAAAGCAAATTGATTATTATCGTGTCAGACCGGGCCTAGCGCTCCTGGATGATTAGTCCACTATGATCTAGTTTAGACAGGTGAGTATATGCTGCCTCTGCCCCATGAAATCTGTAGGTAGGGTGTTGCTTCGTTCCTACCCCCAACCATCATCTTACCTTCAAGTTTTAGTGAGGCAGATGCAGCATACTGACCCGTCTAAACATAGAGTCTATTAGTTTTTCTTAATGATTGTTTTCCGCACATCGAATGAAATATAAGGCATTTTCACATCAAAAACAAGAACAGAAAAATGTGAACCGAAAAACTCAATTTATTCCAATTTGTTCCAATTATTAATAAAATCCAGGGAAATAGGATAAACTAAGAATTTTACTGAGAAAATAGTTATATTTATTTCAGATTTTGAAGAAAAAGATAACTTTTATGTTTTATCGGCCGAAAAACTTTTTCGGCGGAAAAATTCGTCCGATAAATCATAAAAGTTGTGTTTTCTTAAAAATTCTAAAATAAATATACTATTTTATTAGTAAAATTATTAGTTTATACTATTTACCATGATTTTATTAATCATTGGACCAAAATGTTGTTTTAAAGTGGAATAAATTGAGTTTTTCGGTTAACATTTTTTCGATACTTGTGTTTGATGTGAAAGTGCCTATATTCACCTCCAGGGAGCTTCTTCGAGGGAATAATTTGCACGTAAGTCAACTTTGAGTATATTTTTATTTAATTATATTATACGGCATTGTGGTGAGTATCCGAACTCATGTAAATGACAGTGCCTTATGACGTAGCAAATTTTACATCGAGAATTTTAAATTCAGGTTGTATCTTCGTATGGCTATCAGGCCAAGGGAACATTTTGTCTAGAGGAGAAATATTTTCATGATCTGAAAAGTGCAAGAGAGCGCTTCTCGTGCGAGCCCAAAAAGAACAGCAAAAGTCGTATTTATTCCACTGGATCCATTGAAAATGTTGCAATGAATATAATATGAGTTTCTTACCATATATGTACATACATTGAATTTGGTAGTTTAGAGCTCATTTCAGGGAAATCAGTTCGAATCAATACAAAGCGCCACGAAAGTTTTATCGATACAAAAATGCAAAATAAGACTGAAACACCTATAATTTTCACTCTTAATTGATTATTTAAGATCTTCTTATTATTTCTATAGTGAAATTTGTTAGTGATAATGGTAATTTTCTCAAATAGAAGCCAAATTTGCAATGCATCATAACGAAGTGTAAAAAGTGGGGTTAGTGGCAAATTAAAATGTGGAATACAATTCTAGTAATCTTCCTTCAATTTATCTTTATGTTTAGAAAGTAAGATGGTACTTATTTTAAGATTTTAAATGGATCCAGTAGAATAAATTTGCATAAATATTAAACTTTATATTTTTCACTTTTTAAGAAACGCGTCATGCGAATCGAGTAACACAGAAAATGGCGAATCTATGGTGCCGGATTGTCATACCTTGTTAGTTTGTATACCGCGTAAGCACTTATGATCAATTATACGAATTGCTTTGAACATGAAATGGACAATGACAACTTCTCTTTTTCAGTGTTATATGAAAATCAAATTGAAAAACGAGTTTCTCATTCGGCATGTAAACACATTTTTTAGCATTTTATTTGCTTTTTAAAGCATTACATCTTGTTCTCTTGTGGGAAAAATCTGTCCTGATTTTTGTTAGAATCATCGTTCGTTGCCTATATGCAAAAAAGCAAATGTATATGTATGCGGATTTGATATTGTAATCAAATTCTTAAATCAATTTAAATAAAATTGCACAGATCATTACACTTATAAGAAGAAATTCGACCCAAACTCCAGAAAATTAATTCCCTCATCCGTCTATTTAAAAAGAGTAAATCACCCATTCATCTCTTTTGGATCCACCTTAGTAGTTAGTACCCTTAGTACTAGTAACATTTGTCCGCTCACAAGAGCGGTCCACTTATGGAAGGTGCCCGTTAGGAGAGGTTTCACGTACCTACTACTTTACAGTTAAGGAGTATTATTGACATTTTACCTGTACATATGTATATAAATATACGTATTTAGAATTACTAATTAATTATGGCCACAAGAAAATCTGATAATCAATAAACATCCATTACTTTTCCTAATAAAATAAACAGTTTAACTAAATACATTTTTGAAATATTTCAATTATAATAATCCGGAAGAAAGTGTTTCTCTACCCAGAATAAGTGTAATCTAAACAACTGCAGACATTCAACTCATTACCACCGTAAATACCTACGTAAAACCCTTATTAGTAATCCCATTAATCCCTCAAGACGATAAATTCAATGTGTATCTCATCATCAAAACACGCACGCATATTGCGCTAATACTAAACGCATAATATTAGAACGTAAATCTCCTTAAAGGATCAACAAACAAAGTCATCGTTCTAATAAGATATATTAAAGTGTCGAAATTGTACGAATTATAAGTTAAGATGAAAGCTTTACTCCCCGTATGTTTACTGTTGGAATTCGACCAGAATAGATCACTCGGCCGAGAATAACTCGATGATTCAAGTGTTGTTTTTTGGTCTATTAACTTCAAATTTTATGATGATTTCAGGGATCGAAATCAGCGAACAAAATGCAATCTTTAGCAAGGATCAAAGAGACGTTCTAATGCGGTAAGATTCATTTGAAATTCTTCGATTTATGCATTGCGCCAAGCTTATAATATTACTGTCAGTAAACAACGCATGAACTCCGCTACGGAATTTATTATTATTTGTCTTATTTTAGTGCTCCACAAATATGTTTACATTATGAATGCCTGCCTGACTATATGTACGCTCTGATTTCAAATGAATGTTCACACGTTCGAAAGATTTCACTCAGAATTTTACCGAAAAATTAATAAAGGAAACAACATTTCAACATAAATTCATTCTGGATTTTGAATTTAAGATATTTTTACGATAGCTAACTATGCGATTCTAAACGAGGCATAATTACTAACAAAGCGTAAAGCTGAAAATCATTAACAATGTGAAAAGAAACAATAAAATGAGAAATCCATACTGTTTACATTTATAGCTAAAAATATACTTTTTTCATAGTTTTATGCATGTATAAAATATTATATGTGTATGTATGTATGTAGCTCCCATTAAGTGTAGCTAAAATAACATACACTGGCTATAGTTATCACAAGAGATTGCAAAATGGATTAGTTCACTGGGAATATGTATGACAAATCAGATCCATCAGAGGTTTACATTATAAGGCCTGGATTGTAATCTACAATTTCGATTTAGAGTACTAATTAACCCTAACGAAGTTTATTCTTTACTTGATCTCTCAACAAGAAAAAAAATCCACACAATCAAATTAGATATTGAAGAAATCAACTCATGACTACAGCAGATATAATATGGGCATATGGAGCCTGCAGAAAATCATTGTGTCTCAGGAAATGTGCGTTTTATAAAAATTATTTTGCCCTGGCTCGTTTATTCCATCCTCCATATTTTCAATGCGAATTTGACATCCTCGCAATTTCCTAAAATTTTTGGAAAAGCGTAATTGTGCTGCCCCTTGCTAAAACCGAACCTGCTAATGTTCCAAGCGATTTTTGACCAATCAGTATTCTGTGTTTTTTTATCCAAAGCGCTTGAAAAGGTCATGCATGACCAGATGTTACTTTGCTTGGTATGAAAACAAATGCTCATCCTGATTTCATTCCAGAAAAATTAATACCCCGAATCTAAAGTTGTTTTCTGCCCGCACCTTATTTATTACTCATCTTACGTGAGGTTTCAATTTCCAATAGATGTCACTTGTTTATTTTGGTTGCATATAACAGTATATTGAAAAAACATGACAAAATCAAATGAAATTAGATTTGAGATACATTTATCTTGCTGGGATTGTGAAAAAGCTGTTAATGTTGGAGCAAATTATGAAATATGTAAAAATAATTGATTTAATTTCTAAATATGAAGATAAAAAGAAAGTGGAGGATGGTATCCAACAAAATGGAGGCAGTGGATAAATTAAATATTGATTTCAGATTTAAGTTTTATGCTTTGATTCAGATTTGATATTATTCAACAGTAGAAAAAAAAATTCAAATTGCTTAGGCTGAAAGAGGCATGAAAATTGCACCTGGCCCGACGCCCAGCTCAGATGTTTAATGTAATTCGATCGACGTTAGACTCGGCGTTTGACAATGATGACGACGATCAAAGGTATTCCCATTAAAATTTTGACATATTGCAGCTGATAGCCTGTGACGTAATTCTGTGACTAATGTATATACATTTTTATAGGACAGAGAGAGGAGAGAGAGTATTGTGTTTTCTGTGCCGTACTTTCCTATACATTTCACGATATTACTTCACCTAATGGTGAAATATGGTTCGTAATGGTAATAGCTTGTATTCTATATACCTAGGACGATGATCACTAGGCGGGGCGTCGATTTTTTTAATGTAATCCAGTCATATCAAATGTTTGTAATTAAAACAATCGATAGCGGTAGTTGTAGCCAGAGGCGGCGTTAGGCGTGGGCGATGTGCGCCACCGCCTACGGCCTCGCGGTCCGAGGGGCCTCGCGCCTCCAATATGCATAACTCGGACGCAATGTAAAAATTTATGCGTTTTTTTTTTAAGCTAGCAACATTTGTTGGCGTTGAGTTGCTGTCGCAAGAAACGAACGGGAAAACCCCTCTGATAAATTTTGTTTTTATTTAGTCTAGCAATGTTTGTTGGCAATTCGTTGCTATCACGGGGAACCCCTTGTGGCCAGACTTGGGGATTTCCCTTTCTGTTTGGAGTTTGTCTATGTAAGGTACTTTCAAACTCCAGTCGCTCCCCAAGGGCTAGAAACAGTGTTGCCGTTTTAGCGACTTTGTCGCTAGATCTAGCGGGATTTTTGAGGTTTTTAGCGACTTATTTTTAAGATTTAGACCCTAAACAATGTTTTAGCTACTTTTACCGACGTTTTCATGACCATACTTTTCATGACCAATCCTGTAAATATTCTGAATAAAAGAAAACAACATTGAAGAATGTGTCCATTATTGTGTCCACTTATTGTAGGCAATACACAACGCAAGACTAAGTTGACTAGCGAATGCCCTAATGATGAATTACTCACTTTTTCTCGAAAAACATTTATATTGCAATTACAATCTACGACATGTCAGGCAAGCGAGATAGAGATATCGGGAGGAATTCGGAATCAGGATCAGCAAAAAGAAAAGCTGAAAGAGCCGTATCAAACCAGGCTTTAAGTTCAGATTTGATGAAGATTCTTAACCAAACTGAATCCGTTGCTTCAACTTCTAAGATGCTGGGAAGTACTTCACTGAATGATGATATCGATAAAGAATGACAATCGGAGCAGGGATCAAACTCTACAATCGGAATCAAACGCTGATATTCCTGATCATGAACAGCAAATTTGAGTTAGGTCCTCACTCAGTTAGCAACGACGTCAGTGATGAATTTAAGCAAGCATTGGTAGTTTCGGATCCGGGAATGTGGGAGTTTCCCATAACGGACTCTCAGCGACATGACATATGTAGTGCAAATCGGCCCGTCACTGCAGCTCAATAACAGTAATGAAGGCTGTCCGAAAGATGCCGATCAAAGGCAATTTTCCAATTTTCATTTTGCAAGAAAATAAATAATGGCGAGACTCAACATCTTCGCTGGCTGATATACTCCAAAAGTAAAAATAAAGTTTTCTGCTTTCCATGCCGCCTATTTCGCCATATAGAAAATAACTTGAAAGAAATTTACTCAAATACTAACGATACCGGTATGTACAGCCTCCGCTGAGAGTAGCTTTTCAAAATTAAAACTTATAAAAAATTATTTGAGAAGTACAATGGGTCAGGAAAGACTTTCAGCTTTGGCAGTTTTATTTATTGAAGCAGACATAGCATCTAAGCTTAATTACGGTACAATCATTAAGGATTTTAGTAAGACTAAAAGCATCTGTTTCTTTAAAGTTATTCTAAGAAAATAGTTTGGATTGCATTTATTATAATAAAAAAGTGAAAAGCTATTTTTCGACTGTCTTTTAATTTATAAAATTGCTTCTTGCGCCACCAGAGGGCCTCACTAAATGTACCTCGTCCACATCAAATTTTGGTCTTGCCCCGCAACTGGTTGTAGCACCTGTGTGCTTCGTTTGAGCTGCACTCGACTGAATTCTTGAACTCTGAATCGAGTGTTTCGTTCCAATATTCAATTTGCTACTTCCATTCAAAAAAATTAAGGACAAAAAGGTACATTTCGAAAAAATAATCATAAGGGCAGATCACGGAAATAAACAACTATTATCGTAAATAGAGCACGTATGGTCACCGAACGTATGATGGACATTCTCTGAGCAGGGGATATTATGCTGTTACCTTACTCATGAAGGGAATGCTCTTCCAAAATATTAGAAAGTCTATTAAAATAGCGGTGCATGCGAGTGTTAGCGACTCTTATATCCAAAATAATAAAAGTAAAGTAATTAAAATACAAATTCATAAAAACAAGAATTTTCCAAGTAATCATACAGCAGCTGTAATGAAAAATTGCTCAAAGTTTAAGATGCTTCTTATAAACTTTTTGGTTTGTGCTATGTTCAATATTTGCCATAAGATCGATGTCTGGTCTTTGTCTGCACGAAACTAGATTAATCTCCGATAGTAAGTGCTTTCGTTTCGAGTCACTTTCACTTTGGTGGTATGTTCATTTTGAGACTGTTGTAGACGTGCTTTTTTTTCTCTATTTAAATAGACTTTATGTAAATTTGCAAAAGCATATGGCCATAGGATATTTTCGACTATAAAATTTAATTAGTATTGATAATGGTATTGGTGTGCTGTGTGGTAAATTGATTTAGTTAAATAGTCCAAGCATCATGAACTTGAACTTCCTTTGTCATAATTCAAATCTAATATTTGAAGAGTTATACATTTTTTTTATAGACGCTGACGAAGCATTAAATGATAATTACCGTGAAGATATTATCAAAGTATGTAGGAGCCCGGGGCATAATGACGAACGGGGCATAGTGACGAATGAATATTATCTATAATCAGTTTTATCTAAACTCGCGCTATGATACCCAGAATGCAGGGTTAAGTATTGCCAACACTGGCCACTCAACGTTTTTTTTTTTCACAATAGTCTATGCATGTTGTATGAAAAGAGTGGACAAATTTTGCAATTAGAACACAAAAAAGTTTTAGTTTTGCCAAATATTGTGTTTGAGGGAATATTTTAGGCGTTTTGATTTGAATGGTGAGGAGGTCTAGTATATTTACGGTGTGCAGCTTGTCGGAATAATGATAGATTTCATAATAGTTTTCGATAAATTTTGCATAACATGTCGGAAAAGTACTAATGTGTGGTGGGGCGTAATGACGATTTTTTTTTCGGAGCATAGTGACTCACTTTTTACGGGGCATAATGAAGAACATTTTACAGGTCATAATTATTTTTCGATGTTGACATTCTGGTAGGCTCAGAAGACATAATTTTACATTAGAAGAAAATTCTTTGTCAAGGAAAATGACTCCCAACAATTAGGATATTTATTTCATTTCCCTCACTGTGAATTTTTCGGTTTTTCGCACGTTGGTTGCTCAAAAACCGAGAAATCGGAATTTTGTAAAAGCAATATTTATTATGTTTTATTATTTTTTATTTTTATTATTATATGAGGGGCATAGTCGACATACTGGTCATCACTCCACTTAGGTTAAAAGTGCGCACTTCATAAGGATGCTAGACGGTAATTATCTACATATATCACATTTTGTCAATGATGGACCCACTTGGTATTGGTATAAATATACCAAAATCCTTCGAGAAATTGAGTCGGGGATTTAAGAAAAATCTAGATGTAAATCGTTCGTCATTATGATCCGGGCTCCCATACTGCTTCAATTCTAACATTGCTATATTTACTTGGTTAAGTATCTACTTGTTTTGTTTGTGTTGCTTATTTGTAAATATCTGTCCGAAAGTATCGCAAGATCTTTAGAAGTTTTAAAACGTGACTGTATTTCTACCTTTCCACATCAGTAAAAACAGATTCATGTACAAAAATATTCCAGTGATTTTTGAGTGTTGCTCATCTAGGATGGAAGTCTGCACCGACATCTCTGGGATATACAAAATTATATGACTGTGTTGTAAAATATAATTTTATTTCTTCCAGTGAACTGAATTTGTATAGTTAAATTGCATATGATAATTTGTAACGATATCTAATTCTATTGTTAAAATAACTCTTTAGATGAATAACATTTTTGTAAATGTGTTCAATGTAATGTTTTATGCGCTTGTTAATTGATTGCAAGCAATTATTAAAAGGAAATAATATCGTCTGTACTGATGTAACGTGTACTAGAAGCCCACCTGTGATCTTCTAGTAATATTTTGATACTTTATAGAAAGCTCAAAGTGTTTTTACACTCCTTAGTAATGGAGCGAATGTGATAAAAGGTTTAATCAAGGAGTTGAGATCCATTCGACTGTCCAAGAAGTTGGTAATCTCCTTGTTTTTAATATCAGAATTAAAGAGATGCCTTATCGCTTTCTGGATAGTTTGGACATAGATTTAGAAAATCGTGCCACATGGCTTTTAAGGTATATGTCTAAATTTAAATCATCAAGTTCAGTAAAAGAAGTGATTATTGTTCTTGTTGACATCAGAGTTGCAGTGGTCGCCTCCTTTTTTGTATAAATTTTACTTGATGCTTGTTAAGATTAACCAACCTTAAGAGCTTTAGTACTTGTATCACAAACAACTTGTTGAATATTTTACGATGATTAAAAAAACTCATAATTTTCCAATACGCTATAGTTTTTTAGGGTAAAGTGAATGGCACTTGTTTATATCCAGAAGATCAACACAGGATCATTGGTAGGTATTATACTGCGACACATAACAAAATTCTTATAGATTTCAATTGGTCCCTTACTCTTAGTTTTAAACACGTAGAGGGTTAATACCCTAGGCAGACGGACAAAATCATTGATCATTCGTTCGTAATTGATTTTTTCAAAAATCAAGTTACCCAAGGTTTTGTTGATTAAAACGAAAGTCCTGTCAATTTTTGTATGTAATTGACAGCACATTTTTAATAATTAAAATTAAAATTCAATGGTAAATCGATTTTTGAAAAATTCAATTACGAACGAATGATCATTGATTTTGTCCGTCTGCCTAGTATATAAGTCCACCCAGTCCACATATCGATGTAACCTTTTACTACTTTTATGGTTATCATGTTAAATTACATACTTATATTATCAAGCAAGCGTTAGCAACAGATCGTTCATAATAAAAGTATAGGAAGGGCTTATTATTTTTAACATGTGTGTCTGAAAACTTAAGACGTACTCCATGATGAATAAAATCAGCCATTGTAGATTTTTTAAAAAGAAGGCTCCTTACGATAGAGAGAATTATTTGTATAAAGCCGCCTTTGTATATGCCCTCTTTTCCGGTATAATTAAAAACATTTTCGGTATGTCTCACGGTACCAGTATTGATACATTGTTCTTAATTGTTTATATAAAGCATATATCAGCCTTGGCCTCCAATTGCCAATAAGCATTCACTTCTTCTGTCGTGAATGCTTATTGGCAATTTGAGGCTGACAAAGGCACAAATGAAAGTATTGTATCTGGAAATAACTCCTATCGCCCGGCCACCAAAGTGAATACAAATTCTACCGAAACATTTTCAGTAAATTTCTAAATAAAAAAAAAATTCTTGCATATTTACGTGTCTACGATCATAAAAATTGCTGTCGGCCTCCAAAAATACATAAGAAAAAATTTCCAGTAAATTTCTAAAACAAAATTGAGGGCTTCCCTATAACAGGTCGTTGATTTTATAGTGGACCGAGGCATTGGCATTGCTCTGGTAAAAGATAGAAACTGGGTGTGTGCCTGAGAAAATTAGGAACATTTTCTGTTAATAACAACATTTGTTAGATACAATTTTCGTCGTAGCTAACTAACTTGGTTACCAGAAATTTTGATAAGGTTTTCATTTTTGTGATATGCGTTCTTCATCTGTATATTTACTTATTTGTATTATTCACATGCAACTCGTCAAATTAGGCTTTTGACTTTATGTATTCGTAAAATCGATCCTCATCACTTTTCTCTGCTTTTCTTCAATCTGCTACTGAGCCTAGTGCTAAAATGCGATTCGTTTTCACAAAACGAATCAGTTTTTCAGCAAATCGACATCTATTATTAGAAAACTTTAGAAATGCTTAAATTGGACCGCCAGAATCTCAGGCTCATTGGATTCTAATGAATTCTAATTAAATCCTGAAAACCTGATACGTTTTGTGACAAGGAATTGAATTTTAGCACTAGGCTCAGTGGCAGAACCGCGTTTTGCTGGCAGAACCGCGTTTTGCTGGCAGAACCGCGTTTTGCTAGCAGAACCAGACCAAATCGACATCTATTATTCGAAAACAGCTTAAATTGAATCGGCTCATTGAATTCTAATTAAATACTGAGAAACCAATACGATTTGTACGTGGAAATATGTTTTTAGGGCTATTTAGTGCAGTGGTGGTATTCTTTTATAAATTATCAACTCCAATATTCATGTCCTTAGAAGTAATTCTGTCGTATCTTTAACCAAAATTATTTATATGTTGTTATACACGCAGCCTTAAATTCGCCTTAAATTCCTATATACTTTTTGCATCAAAAATAATAAGTTTTATAAGTTTGTTTGTTTGTTTCTGCTATCTTTTTCTAAAGCTAGCAGAACCATGATTACTGGGAAAACTATCTGAGCCGTAAATTTTATTTTTGGGCATTAAATTATCCTTAAATGAGCCTTAAATATACCACTACCTCAAAACCCGTTCTGCCATTTTGGTTCTGCAAGCTCCGGTGTGAACACTCGCCGCTTCCGATGTCACACGACTTAGCACTTGTGTTAGAATTTAAAATTTTTGTAGTTGAAAGACAATCGCGGGAATAGATAATAAAGCAGACATTAGCAAAAGCTATCACGATGCGAAATAAGAAACAAGTATTAGGCTGCCCTTTAATCTAAACACCCCATTATCAATCCGCGTGAATGATAACTGCTTGGATATCGGTAAAACTTTTTTTATCATACAATCTCCCTTCTACTAATTTATGCATATTTTCCTGTTCTTAACAACCCACAAAAACCACCCTCATATCAGGGATTTTATACGTACAATTAAACAGCCATTCTATTTTGTTTCGCATTCTAAGTAGATACAAAACTTCCCTCAAGCCCATTTCCTTTATTTCGCAATTTTTCTTTATGCCTGTTCCGATTAGTAGAATACCAAAAGATGAAAATTATGGATACATATGTGGTCTATGGTCCGATTACACAGGTGCCCCAATTACGCAGTTAATTTTGTTTCTACAACTCTTTGTTTGCCGGGGCAGTATGGTCCAATTGTGGAGGTGTCCCAATTAGCAGGTTTTACGTAATCGTAATTTTCGAAAATTAAATGAATTTTTATTTGGAATAGCAGCTTAGAGTTACGCTGCCACATTTTTAAATACAGTGAATCGAGTAAGGCCATCTCACTGGAGGATTTGGAGTGAATTCAGCATGCGGTACATTGTTTCGTTGCATACCTCCGTTTCTACAGCTTCGTAAGGAGCTGGCTAAAATTTAGTATTTCGGGATACTCAGGAGTTGAAATGAATAAAAAATAATATACCTAATCCTTTCTAGGAACAGAGATATTATTCCATATCGCAATATTTAAATTTAAAACTATGGCCAGAACCAAATGGACTAATTATAAACATCAAAGAGAGATTCAAGACAGACAAAGCAATAAACAAAAAGCATCTTCATAAAAAAAAATTTCGAGTGTATTGAAGTTGGAAAAACGCTAAATACGAATTATTACTGGAATAGTATCAACTTAACAATCATCTACATCGAATAAGAATAACATCTTCCGATGTGTGCAGACTATAGCTCTTTATTGGAATGGCAGCACTACCTACACTAGGGGAATTATAAGATCACCGTCTGCGTACATTAAGCCAACCAAAGTATGCAATGCATAGGCAGCTATTCACCTACAAAAATCTCATCTAATCTAATGAAATACCCGAAATACCTTACATAGACATTAAATACTTTGATCTTCTCCATATACTTAGCAGCTATTCATGAGGTAGCATTGCGGCGTAACTGAATATTTTAAATTTCGTTTCCACAATTTCGCTCGGACAAATTTTTCATTCCAAGAGCATCGTTTGCTACCTACCTGATTCTATAAAGTGTTGAAGTTAGATGCCTTAAACTAAGCTCATCTAAATTTCGGATTTTGACTAAAAATATAGAAATTATGGCAATTTGAAAATTTAAAAAAAAAAAATTAATTCAAAGAACTATGACCCGTCAAATTCCCATTATAATAAAATACAAAGGAATAAATTGATCACGTTTTGACCCACTTCATCCAGAAGCATAACTTACACGATGAATAAGAAAGAAAAAAAGAAATTGTTTTTTTAGACTTGGTGACAGGCGTTCTGGCACTTAAAAATTAGCGCATAAAATTAATGGAGCATTCACTTACATGACATGCAGTCCAAGTAATGCTAAGCCGCCTCGCCAAGCGGTCTTCTTGCCTTCTGCATGAAATTAATATTGGAATTGGACAGACTTTTGGTGCTTGTAAATATTTTAGGAATGGGAAAAATGCACATATGCGCCGAAGATTACGATGCTTCATCACACAACTCTATTGACTCTTTAGATTCGAGGAAGAGACTTCTTCTCAATATCAAAAGAGTGATCATCACCAGTCAGAAATAGAATTTCATTTTGCCTAGCATTCCCGTTTCCCAGTCCCACATGGAAATTATTCTCCCTGCTAGGCTCATTATGGATGCAATAAAAATCGGTTCACGCCTGTATTTAAAATAAGAAAGTGAAAAATGGAGAAGAAAAATGAAATAAATTTAAGTTAACACGAAAATATACAAGAGTGCAATTTTAATTCTAATTTTAGACAAACGACTTCGTTCGAGCTTACTAGATTTTTACATCAGTTTCTATTTTTGTCTGGCAACTGGTCAGTTTTAAGTTGTCTTGAAAACAATGTCCTATGTTTTATGGTTTAATTGCAATAATATGCAATACATAATGCACTTTTCCTAATAATGGAGAGGAGATCAACCTATAGGTGGACAGTGTAGACTAGAGCTGCACTTTAGAGAAAATAATAATTAGCAATATTAAAATTCTTGGAAAAATAAATAAAAATAAGTAAAAAAGCTAGAATTGATCTAACACCAATTCTTATGATACCGATACCCTCCTAGAATCTAGATGAATGCCCGTATGAAATTTCGTATGTTCACCCATCTGATTTTTGATTTTTGAAGTGGTTTTTCGCATATACATATTTCTAGAACGGTTCGTCGGACAGAAAAAATGATTATAACCAATTTTATAGGATTTCATATTCTGAAGAAGTTTTTGGTACAATATAAATGTCTAAGAGTGATTGTTTTCACAGTATACGTAAAAAACCTAAATTTTTATCTGGCAACACCAAGAAGTGGTTTCCCGATTTAGTCCTTTTATGAAATTGTATTTGCTATTACTATGAAAACACTATGTACCAAATTTCAACTCTCTATGTCGACGCGTTCTAAGGCAGTGTCCAAATATATAGTGGAAAACAAAATTTTTGTATGGCAACGCCACGAAGGAGTTGCCCGATTTATCTCATTTTCGAACTTAATTTTATTTTAGTTTTTTAAGTCCGTGTAAAAAATGTCAGCTTTCTTAGTATATACGTTCTCGAGTTATCGTGCGCGCGTTCTCGAGTTATCGTGCGCGCGTTCTCGAATTATCGTGCGCGCGCTCTCGAGTTATCGTGCGCACAGACAGACAGACGGACGGACGAACATGCAAAAATCGAAATAACTTTTAATATTATGCGTGGGCGTCCAATCCATTTTGCTCTACCATTATTATTTCTGTGTGTTACAAACGGAATGACAAACTTAGTAATCCTATAGATTTCATCTAGTTTAGGGTATAATGATTCTGTGGCACAAGCACGTTTAAGACCTAGGCATTAGAGTAGATTCGTAAAAGGGTATTAAGGACTTAGTCTCGCATTCAATGCTACCTGAAAGATCTATTGGAAATCTGGTATTCAAGTGGCATGATGATGTGCAGTGTTGTATCAATAGCAGCATAAAAGGCAGTGACCTGGACAGAGCCACTATAATCAATTTAAACTCTGATATCGTAATAAGGAAGAGTTCTTTCATTTTGTCACCAAAAGTATTGATGAAAATTTGTACCTGCCTTAGTCCTTGTTGCTCGTCCCAATATCCATTAAGGGTAGCTCTTAAGTGGGATTTTGAAAGTGCTACAGAATTGCATCATGTTGTATACCGAGATGACATTCAACAGTAAATAGTTTTCAGTACCGAAAATAATAAAAACAAATTAATTTAAAGATCCTACAGGGAGTTCATTTTTCGAAGTAACTCCGACTTTTAGAAGTGACTTGTGTAAGTTTTTCCTGTGGAAATTTTAAATGAAATTGAACTTCCAAAACTTTTGACACTTTCGGAAGATACTTCCAGAAATTGAAGAAGACATATAGAGATAATTTTTTGCTTACTTCCACAAGTGACTTAGATGTCTTGCTGCTCACTGGAAGATTTTAAATAAACTTGCCGAAGTTTATTTATGTAGTGAAAAATCTTAATTTTGATGTTGTTGATGATTATATGAAACTATAGCAGGTATTATAGGTGTGAGATCTGTGCTCAAGCTAAAGGGGGGTGCTGGTTGTGGAAGGATAACTCAACCTTTATAAATTCAAATATAAAATTTTAATTCGATATATTGCTTACAAACTATTATCACAAATTCAAAGAAAGATTTGCTCCCCTTATTTCTGAAAAAAGAGAGAGAAAATCCACTAGTTTAGAAGTTTAGAAGTTTTGTGCTACACGTATAAGCACGGTAGCAGTAATGCAAAAATAGTTATAATGGCAGAAGTAAATTTCTGCAGCAAGAGTAGATTCCTGCTTAGATGAAATAAGCAGGAGTAAATTCCTACTGAGATGTCTGATAGAGATTAATGCAGAAGTAAATTTCTGCAATAGGAGTAAATTCCTACTCAGGTGGAGATGAAAAAATAAGCAGAATTAAATTTCTGCAGTAGGAGAAAATTCCTACTCAGGTGGGAGATGAAAAATTAAGCAGAATTAAATCTCTGCAGTAGGAGTAAATTCCTACTCAGGTGTGGGATGGAATTAGCAGAATTAAATTTCTGCAGTAGGAGTAAATTCCTACTCAGGTGTGGGATGGAATTAGCAGAATTAAATTTCTGCAGTAGGAGTAAATTCCTACTTAGGTGTGGGATGGAAATAGCTGAATTAAATTTCTGCAGTAGGAGTAAATTCCTACTTAGGTGTGGGATGGAAACAAGAACTGGTTTGGATAATGTGGAAAATCAGAGTAAATTCTGATGTTTTCAGATCAAATTCTGAATTGGGAATGGATGCTTCTGCTGCAGCTCGTCGCGTTTTATAGCCGCAGCGAACCGCTACGTTTTGGCTTCATGATGGGTTGCCTTGGCAACGTTCGTTTTCAAGGTTTGTTAAACTTTGACGGCGGCGGCGTCACACATTGACGTCATTGTGGGACCATTAACGCTGCACTGAACTCTGACTGCGGCGAAGGCGAGAACATATGGTGATATGTTGACATTTTTGATATGTCAATGTGTAAATATACTGCGGTAGGAGTTTTTTGGTAAGTTTGTTATATTTATTCTATTTATTATATATTTATAAGAGTTTTCGTTTATTTTCAGGTGAAAAAATAGTAGAGGAAGTTTTAGGACGGCGTTGAATTGAAGGGGGGAAGTTCCCTAGCCTAAGATAAGTATTTTTTGTTTAAATTATTTTAAGATAAGATTCTTTGTGTTTTGTTTTTTTATCTTTTTGGACTGAACAATAGGACATATTTAAGTAAAGCCATTTATCTACTAGAGTCCTTACAATACAAACATAGACAATATCAAATTTGTAATCTTTTAAATTCTTTCCCTTCCATTTTTTTAAATAGCCCGCAGAACTGCACAAATTTATCTTGCAGCAACAAACTGCAGAGACCACTCTGAAGCAACACAGATTAATAAACAAAAAACTACTAAGGCTAAGAGAAATCATTTCTTTGGACAAGACCTCTTTCAATCCTAGGCGGTCCATTGTACTAACCTGTTAAAAATAACAAATGAATTCTCATCAAACCCCTCCTGCCCTCTTATTGACGCACACCCGGTCTATGTGAGGTAGGCAAGAGTTTCAGCTCATCCTCCAGATAGGAGGGCAGACCCAAGCGTATCCAGCCTACTCCGGGGAAAGTCAAAACACACAGATAGTGTTCGGTTATCTCAAGCTCTCCTTCGAGGCAGGATAGATACTCAGGGCTGTCAACAACTCCCATCTTTATAAGATGAGCATGAATTGAACAGTGGCCGGTGATGTGATGTCAATAGCAGTTCTGAATTGTTTTCTTCTGAGCCCCAAAAGACCCTACTAGGCCCATCAAGAAAAGGTTTTGCATGCAAATACTCGTCCATCGCTGATGATGCTTCATGCGAACATCCGCTTTGACGAGAGGCCTGATCACTGAGGTGGCAACGCCTACAGCGGGTTAGAGGATTATAGTGAAATAGACCATATATTTCTGTCAGTGCTGCCACTTTTCCACAATTGTGGAAGTTCTTCCACAAGTTTTCAAATATTTTGATTCTGCCACCTCTTCCACGCAAAAATCAAAATCTAAATTTGTGTCCTTAATTTTAAAAACTCCGTACAGAAAGAAGTCAATAGAATAAGAATAAAGTAAGATATGACTTTAGTTATTTTATTACTTTTAAAATTAATAACGTTTTCATTTATTGAGAAACTGGAGGATAAACACACAGTTGCGAATAATTTTAAGATTTCTTTTCCTTTTTTATTTTTATTAAATTGTTTTGAGTTTTTAATCAATTTTTAAAAAAATTAATTTTTTTTTATTTATATTTATGTTAGTATGGAGAAATTCAATGAAAATTCTAAAATACTAAATTTCCAAGACATTACTTTTAATATTTCGTAAGAAATTCAATGAATTCTTCTGACATTTTTTGGAAATATTCCATGGAACTCATTCTTCGAACAAGAAAATTTCATAAGAATATCTGATGAAAGTCCAAGGGCTTGGCTACGAGGGTTCTGAATACACAATCAAAAATTTTAATGCAGTGATATGGTTACAACTATAAACTACTATAGTGTATTTCATTTCTGGTTCGAAATCAATTACTGTATATATATAAGTTTCGACTGTTTCGATCTATAGGCTGAACCAAATTGGACGTAAAGAACTTTACGAATTTGAACGAGACTGAGGGAGACATTTAATGTGTTCAATTTTAAAAAGTGATAAAAGTAAAAACACTAACTAATGAAAGTTGATTTAATTAAAGATTTACGCCTTTTATGGACATTATATAAAAAATATAAGAAGAATCTGAAGAATAATCTGAAGAAAACTCGGCAGCACTTGCAGAAGCAATCTCGCATTCTTAGCCCCTTCCCAAACTTTTCTCGGCTCTAAAAGGTTTGTGTATTAAATGGTGATGGTTTATAAATAGGGTCATATTGAGATAAACTCTGTATACAGGGAAATTTTTCGCAGTTTTAATAATACTCTACATATGAGTGTACACCGAGCTGTTTTTCATTATATAGAAACACACTTGCGGCTTAGTACAAACTGCAATATTGAAACCGCAAGTCTGTCTCCGGTATAACGAGCACTTCACTTACGGCACTTTGACATGACTAAACGAAAGCTTCCTTATCGACGCTTAAAATTATTTTGGAGACATCTGTTTAATTTAAAGGACACGTTGGCCTCACTTAACTAACTTTACTTACGTATACGTTTCCATTGTGGTTGAGTCGTATAAACGCAAAGTAGGTAACACTATATTGAATCGTAGAAGAACAATGTAATGTAATGGATATTTGAATTGAAAAATTAGATTGATTTTTAGAAATAATGAAAACACTTTTTGTGTTAAGTTGGTAACAAACTAAAGCCTAAAAGATAGTTTTAAACTTAGAAACTGGTCAAATCTGCCACCAGAAATTATTGAATTGAAATAGAACCTTAATCATTGTATGACTGCTGAGACATATGCAGATAACTCAAATGAAGATTATAGCGAAGTAAGCCCAGAATAGAAAGTAATTTAAATATTGACTTAGAGGTAAGTACCTACTCAATTCGACCAGAACTACTTAGATTTAAAAAAATTAAGATAAATTTTGCAAAAATATAAAAAAATTGTTTTTTTTTCATGTCTTGCATCATTTGTAGAAAATATACTCAATTCGACTATTTCTCAAGCTCAACTTTGTTAAAATGTTGAAATGAGTGTAACTCGTCTCTATACTGCCTAAAGTAGACTGTTGGGTTATCAGGGAGGGAATGAGGAGCTGAAGTAAAAGGTTACTTGATACAGAACTTTGCTTTTGAATACCATGTTTAAAGCAAGTAGGTTACTTCAAACGGAGCATTTCTGAGAAACAAGAAACTAAGCTTTCGAATACCTGAAAGACATCGAGTCGAGCTTTTTCGGATTGTCAATAAAAGAATTCTAGGAACTTGCCTATGAAGTGTACGGAAAAAATATGCCACATAATTTTGCCTCGGAGTCAAAGTTATCTGGAGAAGACTGAGCAAATAACTTTCTGAAATCTAATGCAATACAACGCTAACGTAAATAATCTAAATTCATATAATGGCAATGATTTGAACAATTGACTTAGATCTCATCCGGGAAAAACGAGAAAACACAAAAATGGCAATTCCTTTTTACGAGCGGCTACAATGTCGGCTGCAATGAACAGGTTCGGCAAGACTGCAACATAGCCGGAACTCCAAACATATATCAAGAACACAATTTCTTGCCTACCGAAAGTATTGATTTACCTATAGAAAAAGTGTAGTGCAAATCTTAACTAGGGAACTAGAATTGCAAAACGCTATCCATTCCTTCAAATCAAGTACGCCATATGCTGCGATTCCCGGAAAACTATCTATTCAGTTCATCTACGCCACTGTAACGACCAGCCATGCCAGTTCTCGGTTCATCCTCGTCATGGCGAGGTCATTGACCACCAATTTAAGATCCATTCTGTATGATTCACGTCATTTCAGAACTATTCACCATCCCAGTTCTTACCTGTCTCTGAAGCACCTTCTAGAAAAAGGAGTTTCTAAATGCCCAGCAAGAACTGTTATTATAACTGGCTCTCCATACAAAATGAAGCTAGAACGCAGAAAACGGCTGACCGAAAGACCATTGAAAAGGCAAAGACAGCAAAAAAAATATTAAGAAATACATAAAAGATGAAATCGATTAAATTGAATCCCCCGAAAGCGAAGGTGACAAAGACTGCCTGTATTATGGCATGGGTATGGAAGGATAACGACGAGAATTCCTCACGGAATACATTTTATTATGTGCTAGAATTTATCGCCATTTCTACTATCAAAACCCTCGAGAATATTTCACAAGCCATGAAACAGACTCCTTCACTACCACATGAGAGCCCCAACAGAGTCCTAACATTCTAAAATATTTGCCGTGTTCTTATGTAAAACTGGCAAAAATTAGATTTGAATAGCTCCTCCGCCCTAAACTACTGTTCATACAGAAAAATGGTGTTCTGATAATCTTAAGCTTGCTTTCTTATCTTCCGAACTGAAATAAAATTGTTATATCTTTTCTAACAAAATTATTTAAAAAAATTTATTTGAACCAAATGACTACGATTCCTCAAACAAAAACTCTCAGCTGAGTAATCATTGTAATGCCGCTGTGCCGTCATGGCATGGCGTGATCTGATGAAATCGAATGTAGCTGCCTACAGATTCGCACTCCGGCTGCACGTGCACACATGCAATTATTACTCAGTTGAGAGCTATTGAGCGTAAAATGGTAAGGTTAGTTTGTAATCAAAACTATTTTATTATTTTGTTAAGTAAGGTACATAGGAAGTGCAGCCTTTAGGAAGGTAAGGAACCAAGCTTTAATTTACTGGAAGACTATTTTCCTGTATGGATAGTAATTTAGGCTCTATAGCATATATAAAGTTAATGTTTGGCACTTTGCCATAAGTATCAATATAGAACATTTTAGATAACGGACTCACAACGCATACATATAGATTTCTGTTTCATGGCTTGGGAACCCTGCCCTGAGCGCACTGATGAGCTCATTATGACCGGTTGGATGAATGTAATTCTGAATTTTGCTCTACCACACTCATTTATGTACCTCACATTCATATGATGACCAATTCAATGATTGCCCTTTTGAGTAAATCAAGTCCCTCATCGCTGGGCGTAATAATGATTCTCATTGATGAGTAAATCAAATACCTCATGGATGAGCGTAGTAATGATCATCGGTGGTGGTATAGGTTTTAAATTCAGAAAATAACAGATTTGGGATTATCACGCATATTATATGCCTGCACGAAAATACAACTATAATGTTGTACTTTCGTGCAGGGATATGACACGCAATCGCAAGTATAAAGAAATATTATTATTGCAATCCAGGTGATATAAATACCCATTACACATATCTTCTACACATTGGTTATTCTTTTACTTTTCTTAGGAATATACTATCCATAAAATAGGAAAACTTCCTTACAAATGATTAAAAAATGCTTGAACTTTACTGGAACTGGGTGACTCCAATTACAATTCACTTTAAATTATATATCACCTACCTCTCTTCGCTTTTGACTAGGGAATGAAGAATGATAAAATTCAGTCCCACTTCGCAGGCGCATAGCAAACATCATTTATCTCCCTTTCACTCGAATATTAGATGCACTAGACCTGCAAATCAGTATCCATCTCAATTTGTTGATGAGCTGATAGATAAGTTAGCGAAGAAACTCATCGAGGCGCTCAGTTAGAAAGCTAGTTGTCATACGGCCACATAATGTACACTCACACTGTCGTACTTGACATAAAAGTTGTGTTAGTAACATAAGATCCCCACCCCCACCAATACTAAAATTTTGTAAACTGATGAGCCAACGCTCATCAATTTACAAAATTTTAGTACCGGTGCTGGTAGGGGTTTTTATGTTCACTAACATAACTTTTTAGTCAAGTGATTTATACTGAGCGCCTCGATGAGTTTCTTCGCCAGCTCATCTATCAGCTCATCAATTAATGGGTATGGATACTGATATGTATGGCTAGTGCGTCTAATTTACGAGTGAAATAGATTTAAATGGTGTTGAGCAATCATGGAATTGCGAAGTGTATAAATGAGTTTAGTCCCGGTGCTAGAACAAAAATCTGCATTACATTCATCCAACTAATCATCATGAGCTCATCAGTGCGCTCATGATGATTGGGCTAGCAGGGAAGTATTCTCGACGGTTTTGCCACTATGCAGCACCGTTGGGAGGTTTTCTTTATGTCGTCACAAGTATATAATTCTTGTTGTTTTCTAAGTTTTTTTACTATCCTTAATAATTAAATAATAAATCGCCTTATGAATAAAAGTATTTCGAGTTTTCCTATGAAATTCCTTTAGATTCTATTAAATATAATCCTTAATGTGCCTGTTATCCACTGGTTTCCCCTACTAATAAAATTCTCGAAATATAAAAGTGTAGAAGTTAAAAAAAAAATCCGATTCAACCGACCAACGAATCGTTTCCAAAGAATTGTCAAATGTGATTTTAATAACATTTCAAGCATATCTCTTTTCGCTTTTTTTTTATATTAAATGAGTTTATTATACTGGCCACTAATTATCCACATATTTAAACATTAAAACCAAAAGTCATCTATATGCATTTCATCTATGAAACTAAAAAATAATAATTCCTCGCATGTCGTTTTTCTAATTAATTTCAAACTAATTAGAATATTCATGGTACAATGAACTTATAACCTATACAATAACGGCGTCGTGTTCAAGCAAAAATAGCTTCGATTATTTTATATAAACATTAAAAGAGTATCTTATCAATTAGTTAATAGTAAACAGCAACATTCGACAACGTCTGTTAAAATCTGACGAAGAAATGTATATATAAAAGTTATATGGATATTGTTTACCTTCTGCTTAAGTATTGTTTATAGCGCAGAATTATAGGTCTAAATAAACACTTACGTATTTCTTCAGAAGCACCAACATCTTCGATTGAACTGGCTGAGCTAATTGTACCGGGAGTTGCTGGCCCAGATCCTCCACTTAATAGATGACCAGAAGATGAACTTAAAACGCTGTCAGCAGAACTTCCTGTACATGGAACAGACGGCACTCGCAGATATCTGGAATCAATAAGAATATTATTTTTATCTGTAAAATATGTATAACAATTACATTATGATAAATAAACATTTACCTGGCCACTTCATTGTTAATAGGTGTTAATCCAATGCCCGAATCTGAACTTTTACCTTCAGTCAATGCTGGAACATTGGCACGTTCCCATTTGAAAGCTGCTTTTACTTTAGTCCATTTTGAAACTTTTCCTTTGCCATCACTGAATGCGCTTTGACGTCGTAATGGAGATGCTTTAGGATCTTTCTCAGATAATCCATGTAAGTCTTCGCCAATAACAGATTTACTTCGTTCCCGTTGTCTGGAAGATTAATTTCACTAGTTCAGAACATGTATCTATTTCTTGGAGTATGTATTATTTTAATTCTAGATAGATTTAAATAATTTTCATTTTTACAAGAAATATATTTATTTAATAAACAAATGAAATAGGTACTCAAGTTGACTCAGATTAAAGGTAAATTAACAAAGGCTGTGCCCTGGCTTTCCACCACATATGAGAAAGTTGAGGGCAAGGATTAAAGTCGCATTCACTTTGAATCCAGGAAAACCCCCTAATTGGTTTGGATGTTATTAGGCTATTTGCGCCCGTACACGAACCGACAAGATTGATGATTAACGATTTCTAGAGGGTACTCTGACAGCACATTTTGCTGGCGTTCGACATTGTGCTGTCGGATCGCAATGTGAAAGCAATTAATTTAACTGTACGTATTTTGATGCATTTGGGATTCCGGCAGCAACACGACAACGACCCGGCTACGACCCGGCAGCCACCTTGTAGCAACTGCGACTGTGATATTGTCAGAACCTGTATACAAACAGCCTTATGGGCTTCTTCTTAAAAACACATCAGATCATGAAATAACAAACAATATGTGTATAAATTTGGAAAGTCAGCTGAATCGGCGTAACTATTTGTCTGTACGATAAGCTTATCTGCGCATTTACATACTATAAATATTACTCCAATCAAGGAAGAGAACATATGCATGGATGGAACAAATCATGTATTTCGATCCCTCAAAGCAAAACCAGAGTCGTAAATAGTAGAGAGAGAATCAAAATCCATATCCACCCTTTCCTTGCGAAAAGATCAGCAAATTTATGAGTAAAAAGCTTTTGAAGGAAGGAAATCATTCCCTCTAAAAGCTCTAGCATATATGATTTCAAATACAACACGATTATAGAGGGAATGGGACATGCAATGAAAGCGTCAATTGCAAAAGAAGAAAAAGAACAGCCAGAAGCAAAGCTTCCCCTGCTTAATTCAAATTAGAACACTAAAAGTTATATCTAATTGGTGTGAAACCAATCATATTATATCTTAGATGAAAATAAAAGTTAAATAAAGTGAAAACCAAAAATTATGTATAGCAACACCAAGACAGGGTTGCCCGATTCATTACATTTTTGAAATTTTATTTGCTATTGCTGTGAGACACCATGTACCAGCTCTATACGTCGACATGTTATTAGGCAGCGTCCAAATTGTAAAAACAAATAATGTTACCTCGAGAAGTATATCTCTCTCTTGTGGCGTGCCCCAGGGATCCGTACTTGGTCCCCTGCTTTTTAGTCTATTTATCAATGATCTGCCAGATGTTATTGTAGATGCCTCCCGTTCATCTGTATGCTGATGATGTGCAAATATACCTTAGTCGACCACTTGGCTTAGTGGAAGATTGCATAAGTCGGATAAATGAGGATTTCGACTGGTCTGATCAAAATAATTTAGCTCTTAACCATAATAAATCGAACTGTATGGCGATCTATAGACATGATATTGATGAGAATTCTTTACCCACGGATTTATTTGAACGAGAATAGACTAGTATATGTAAATGCTGTGAAGTGTTTAGGGTTTCACCGCAACTCAAAATTTTCATGTTGTAATCATATCAGTGTTACACTAAGGAAAATATATGGATGCCTCCGGCAGCTTTGATTGAACTCCGATTTAAATCCCTTTTGCAACCCTATTTCACATATGGCTGTACGATATTTCCAGTTCTCGATTCAGTCTGTCATAGGAAGCTCTTGGTTGCATTCAATAATGTAACCCGATTTGTCTTCACATTTCCGCGATATAGTTACATCTCTCCTTATGTAACGTCCTTGCTTGATTGTCCGATGGAAACTTATCTAATAAATTACAGACTGAAATTCCTTCATAGACTTATATACAGCGAGAAGCCCTCATACCTATTTGAGAGACTGCGTTTCCTACAGTCATCCCACCACATAAACCTTTCGATCCCCCGTTGTAAATCACGCTATAGTGAAAGCTCTTACTTCTTTCAGGGCATTCGTTTGTGGAATCGTTTGCCAGCTAACATACAGAGAACAGGATCCAACGGAATCTGTTACAAATCAATATTGTCGCTAAACTTATCCTAGACATTTGGGGGACAACTTGGATACATATTGTTATACTAGCTATTTGATAAGTTTTTTTTCTTTTCTAACTGATATACATGTTTTTTCTTTTCTTATTCCTCTCTCATCTGCAGCTCTATAAATTTACTCTATTTACTAATAATAATATTAATAGAAATAGGGTCCATTCTTAAATCTATAATTATTCGTGAGTTAAGTTTGGCTAAGCTTAGTGAGTTAAGTGAGATTTTAGTAAATTAATGTATTTCCCCAATTTTAATATGGCACGATAATTTTACTAATTATGTACAATTCCAATTCACTTTGTACGTTTAAGATCTTGTTATTTTTTGTACTACTAAAGAAATATATTCTATTCTATATAGTGAAACACGAAATTTTTGGATGGCAACACTACGAAGGGGTTGCCCAATTGGTCCCATTTTCAAACTTAAATTTACTTTTTTAGTTCTCTAAGTGAACGCGCTCTCGAGTTATCGTGAGGACGGACAGACATCTGTCTATCGGATGGACAGGCTGACGAACAGGCAGACGATCAGACTGACGGACATGAAGGAATCAAAATAACTTTTCATACTATGCCTGGATGTCTAAACCATTTTGGTCTACCAGCATTATTTCTGTGCATTACAAACGGAACGACAAACTTAGTATGTACTTATGTACATATACCTTATGATTTTATCTAGGGCAAAGCCGCCCAACTATTTTTTCATGTGGGCCATATTTTCATCTCATTACCGGTTAACGGGCCAACTACTTTTAAAACTGCAACCAATCAATCTTACGACCGTATCCCTAAGCATCGTAGGTAGGTGGTAGATAGGTTCTTTCAAATCTTCTGGCATTGAACATGAGGGATAATCAGAGGCACACTCAAACTATGCAACTACCCTACCCTAATTATATGAGCTGTTAGGTATATAGGTATTTATTTCAAATAAAAAAATTAATGCGTTTTTTAAGAGGTTTCTCAGCCAATAATTTTTCAATATTTGGTTTCAAATTGGAGGTCGACAACAATATCAAATCACGAATATGTTTTACTGACAGTGAGTTACCATATTTATTTTTTAGGTATGTAAGCATTGAAAAAGCTTTTTCCCATACGTACGTTGGGCTAAGCTTGCATAAAATTTGCAAGGCTAAGTCATGCGTCTTCAAAATCTTTCAAAATTGTTCATAGTTGTTTGACGACGTCTGAGGCTGCATAGTCACCGATTCCAAAAACCGCTGCTTCCGATATATGCTGTTTTGGATCCCAGTCAATTCTAGTTATAAGTTTGCTGGATACTCAATAATTTCGTTAAAAATAATTGAAAGGGATTCATAAGCAGCAAAATGTTTTCTTAGGTTCGGAATCCTGAAATCTTTTCTGAAAAGATTCAGACAGTGATTTTATTTTTGACCTGTATTGTACGATGTTAATGGATGTTGTTGCTAGCTGTCCTCTCTCTTCCTCTCATATCCACGAACGCTGGGAAATTCTCAAAAATGTTTCTGTTTAAATTTTTAGAAAACAGTACTAATTTCGATTTGAATCCGTTGACCAAATCAACCATTGTTGGAAACAAGCATCTCTAGATTAAGCATATTGAGATAATTTGTAATATTATCAACTAAAAATGCAAAATCGCATAATCAAGTCTCTTTTTAAGTAGATCTATCTCAGCAGGCATTGTCCGCTTTTCTTCTAAAAATTCCATAACCTGAACGCTCAAAAGATAAAACTGCTTCAACATTTTACCCTTTGATAACCAACGAACAGCACAATACAAAATGTAATTAGATGAAGAACTCTGGCGCGCATAAAATAAATGCAACCTATCTATTATTGGTTTAATAGCATCATCAAACTTCATGCACACAAGGCTTCCTGGTGTATTATGCAATGGTATGCATACAATTGCCGTCCCAAGTCTGAGTCGGCATATTGCTTGAATTTCGAAATCCGGAGGCCAAATGTTTTGCCGTAAATCAATAAGCCCCTTAACTACATCTTGTTATCAGTTCATGAGAGAAGATTTGGCATTTCATATACATACCTTGACAAACATCAATTTACAATTGGAGCCCTATTAAAATCTTCTCTCCGGATTCAATTCATCTCTTCTTAAGATCCTTAAAACCCTGGTGGATCAAATGGATTTAAAATCTAGGCAGGCAGTGTTAATAGTAGATGTGATATCGAAAAAAGAAAGACTTGGTGTATAATTTATCTAGTGATTTAGTTAACGGATAGTAAATTTAGGAAGCGAGAGAAAGTTTGTAATATGTTAGCAAATTTGTGTCTTCATGTTATGTGGACTCTTTTCCAATTTGAAATATATAGTTACCTACTTCGTTACAATAGTATTGAAAAAAAAATGGAAAAATGTTTTGAAATGGGTGTATAGATTCAAGGTATTGTATGTGATCAGAGACCGAACAACAGGAAATGTTATCGTCTGTTCGGAATTACAAAAGGAGTTCCATATTTTCACTGGAAATTAAGAAAAATTATAGCACTGATGCTCCACATTTAATAAAATCTGTTTTTTGATCACTAGCTATCATATTGTTTCTCAAGATGCCACAATTTCTGGGCAAGTAATAAGGAAAGTACATAATTTAGAAGAAAACTGTGAGAAATTCATAATGTGTCTTAAATTAACGCGGAAGAATACACACCCAATTAGTTTTGATAAAATGAATGCGAATTTAGCTGGACAAACTCTAAAGGCTGAACCAAAATGGACGAAAAGCTACTTAAGTAAGGCGAACGCGACCTTTAAACTAAACAGACGGACCCAAAATAACCTTAAGGCATCGGTAAGGAACTTTCGTTAAATTTAAATGTCAAATTGCCTTTAGTAAAGTGCGGTAAGAGTCACTCATTCCGTAAGAACTCATCTGTTTATCGAATGATATTAATGAAATCGCTAACACTTTTATTTTATTATAGAAGAAGAATGTGAAGAGGTGGTCCCTTCTAAGAGAAAAAAGTTTGAGAAAGTGCTAAGAAAGTGAGATATTGGCTTCTGGAAGTGCTGCCGATTATAATTTTATATAATGTCCATAATAGACACAAATCTTCATCTAAATCAACTTATATTAGTTAATATTTTTGCTTTTACCACTTTTTAAAATTGAAAACATTAAATGTCTCCCTTACAAGCCAAAATGTCAATTATCCGTAAGTTAACCTCAGTCTCGCTCAAATTCGTAAAGTGCTTTACGTCCAATTTTGGTTTAGCCTTAAGCTCAAGTGTTGGTGATACCATAAAAAAGCTCTAAAATAAAGGCAATACTTATACCTTATAGGTGATTATTTGATTGAATTTAGAGGAATAAACATCGCATGCATGGATACTATTTACTGCCTGGATTACTACTATTTACGTCTTTGACAAAACCCTCGAAAAATACTTCCCAAGCCAGGAAATAGTAATTCATATGTGCATGCTAGTCCGATTCTTTAAAATGTTTTATATGGATTCTTATGGAAAAGTGACTATAAATTGATTTTATATATGCTATAGATCCTAAACTACTATCCACACAGGAAAATTGTCTTCCATTAATTTTTAGCTTGGCTCCTTACCTTCCCAAAGACAAATAATAATAAAATAATAAAATAGTTTTGATTATAAAGGAACCTTACAACTTTACGCTCAATAAGTCTTAGCTGAGTACTAATTGCATAGACATTCGAATTCATCGGACATGGCACATTTGCATATACACATTATTACTCAGCTGAGAGTTTCTGTTTGGGAAATCGCAGTCATTCGTTTAATATAAATGTTTTTAAATAATTTTGTTAAGTAAGGTATTCAAATTTTATTACGGATTGGAAGATAAGCCATCAAGCATAAGATTATCAAAAGATCATTTTTCTGTATGAATAGTACTTTTGGACGCAGGAGCTATTCAAATCAAACTTTTGTCAGTTTTACATAAGAAGACTCCAATTATTTTAGAATGTTAAGACTAAGTTAGGGCTCCGATGTAGTAGTGACGGAATCTGTTTCATGGCATGGGAAGTAGTTCTACGGGGTTTTGTTAATAGACATCATAGATTTTTCGAAGTAATTTATAAAAACCCGTTTCTGCTGCAGATAGACGTCTTTCGAATTTCTGAAAAATTACCTACTGTCATCAAATAAGCAAAGATAAAGAAGCTCCAAACAATAGGACGATATGTTCGCTATTTTTCGTTTGCCTGTCCAAATTTAGAATTTTTAAAGAAAGCATTCAATTTATAGAAAAGTAATTTGAAAGATTTTCGGCTTTATTTAGGCTATTTATTTACATGATATAGGTTTTCATACAAAAATGTGTTGAGCTATCACTGCATACATGATCGGGCGAAGGTGATGCAAGCCAACACTCTAAATTTGTTTTTCTTACGAATTATCTTAATAAATTTTCTTCATATTTATTTTTTTTTTTTTTTATATAATATTTTATGAAGTTTCAGTGTGAAACGATATTAATAATGAAATATATAGATCCAGATACACAGAAAAATTAAGATAAATATCAACGAATTCATGTTGGAGTTATGGTGATCTATTGTCATTCCAACATTTTTGACCACCAACAGTGTATCAAAATTTTGAAGAGAAGAGTTTGTGGCGGCTTGACAGAGCCATCTATACGTCGTAAGCGACCTTGGCCAACGTTTAGTTTTGTAGGGTCTTCGTAAAACCAATTCGAAAGCCACTTTGAGAATTGGAAAAGGTTATGTAAGTAGGCCTCGATTTGTCGATAATGTTCGATAATGTCTGATACAAAAAATAAATTATTTTATTGTCCTGTCAACCAGTGACTGATACAGTCTTACGAGTCTTATATATGTTATAGGTTCATATTTTATAAAATAATTGTTCTTAGTAAGAAAACAACTACAAATAATTTCAAATTACAAAGCCCCAAATCTTTCAATAAATTGCCTCCCTAAAATACAATCGCTCCAAAATTCAAATAGGATGGAACTTCCTCGCTATATAGTTAAAACAAAAAGAAGACGGAAGCTTTGATGTGTTTTTATTTGGCAAAATTATACAATTTGCTTTTCAGAGATCCGGTATTTGGCTGCCACCCCGATCAGAGTCGGGGGGAGGGGCTATTATAGGAAAAATTGCTGCCGCCGTTACCTAAGGCTTACTACGGTAGACCTCTGCAGTTCAGCACTATTGCTATTAGCTTAGTCGACATAGGGTCGACTTGGTTACTAATCTTCACTTGTCAACTAGCAACACACATCCATATCCTAACTCTTCAGGCCACAGACCTCAAAAATGGATAAGTGCGAGTGGAACTGGTAGTTTTTCAGGTTATGACAGGGATAGTCTGAACCTGACGAATCCAACTCATTCGGTGTTCTGAGCAGATACACAGATAAACATCCTTCAGGAAAATTTGGATTCAGCCAGATACTTATCCAGGCTATGATCAGGTTAGTCTGGACCTGCAACGCTATTTATCTGATAATATCAGTCTCACATCAGATAGACTGGTGTTTTCTATATCTTTCTGGAAGATGTGCTGACCATTCAATCAACTTACTTACGGGACGTTTGATCACCCGTTACCAGCGGATCGCAGCACCAACGGCTGGTTCTCAGTTTCTCAAGACTGCAGTTCCCTAGTGAGAAACATACACTTCTGCTGTCGCAGCTCCGTCCGTTCTCCTCCAAGATAACGTATCTGGTCTCGAGGAGGACAGTGGTGATAACACACTCGCATCCACTAATATGCCGGCTATGAAGAATTGGCCCATAACGCCAAAAGTTGCCAAGAAAATTCATAATCTTACCGCATACGAACTATTTGCTGCGTTCTTTTTCTCGTTCAGAATGAATTTTTTCAATTAATGTCGTTCTTTTTCTCGGACCGAACGATTTAATTTCTATCTGTCATCGCTTTTTTCGGACTCCGAATGGTTCTGAATGCACCTGAGTTTTTCCTGGATTTAAGCAGAACGATCTTAATTTGTATTCGTGAAAGTGTTGTTTACAATTTGGATGTGGTGGTAATAGTTGAGTTTAATTTGCCTTTGTTGGAAAATGGTTTTGTTTTTCATAAACAAAAATTTTTACGTAATTATACTCAAATGGAAGAAATGTCAAACACTTGAAATGGTTCTGTTTCGTTCCTTTTCTGTGAACACAGAACTAAATCATGATATCGTTCTGTCGATTCATACAGATTCATTCAGAACGAGAAAAGGAACGCAGCAGTAGATTTCTTTGATAATGGATGAAAATCTTGAGGAGAAGCAAACTTCTGGTTATTTTACCTATGTTTATATCCAAATTTTTCAATTTTTTTTCACTTATACTACAGAGTCAAAAGTAAGTAATAGTAATAAAGGGTGCTTCGAATTAAGTCATAAACATTGAAATGAGTAATAGGAGTCTTCGAACTAAGTAAAAACTATATGGGTTGTTTCCGAACAAGGGGATTAAAGATATTTTTCCAAGTGTAGTTTTCTCTTCATTTCTCTTAAATAACAAAAGATAAATAATGACTGAAAGGGAATGGAAATTTCTTTCATAAAACAAAAATGCCGCATAGCTGGTAGACATGTACTGAAATTAAAGTTACTTGCGATTTTATTTTAATAATTCCAAAGCTTTAGAGGAAATAGTTAAGAAAACTGAAGCAATTCAATTATAATAAATAGATATATTGTTTTAATAATATAAATATGTTTAAAATAAATTACCAATTCATAATATCAAATTTATTCTTTCCTCCTTAATATTCCCTAAAAACCTGTATACTGCGCTTTCAAAAACATAAATGCCACCAGCTACCAAGAATATTAGGATTATAAAGTCAGTCTAGATTAAGAATAATGTTAAAATGCAACGATGCTTAACACTTTGGAAGAAACTATTTCTGATTTTGGACAGTAACTCACACTCATGGTGGATACTCTAGAGAATAACCTCAGGCACAGCACTCTTCTTGATGAGGAGTCAATCGGAATCTTGCAACACAAAAGCCTAAAAAAACAATTTTGTAAAGAAATTCTCGCAAAATATTCTGAAAAAAGTCCGAAGAAAATCTAGAAAACTTTGAAAATTGCTTGCATAGGTTTGCTGTTTACGAATTGTTTTCAGCATTATATTTCGGCATTTATTTTTGATTTTTCGGGAACTTCCCTCTCGGTTATTCATATCTTTTTATGTAGTTTATTGTCCCGAGTGTCTCCGAGAGAGTGAATGAAGCGGAAAGGTAGCTAGGTTATTAACATATCTTGGGGTCTATGTGACCCAATATAAACTGTGTGTGTGTGTGTGTTTTATTATTAATCCAAGCTCAGAGAATATCCTATAAGGCATTGCCTGGCAGAAAGGATACATTGAAAGGACATAAGGAAGTGGAGTGAGAGCAGATGGTAAACTCTTCCACATTTGAACGGTTTGGGATAAAAAAGTATCAAGGTATTTTACTGTGCGGTCGAAATTATTTTGAAGAGTGAAAGAATATGTGCGAGTATTGCGTGCAGGAATTAATGCACAAGAGATCAGACTACAGATGTCATCAGGAAATTGACCACGCATGTTATCACTACAAGAAGCAAAAGGCATCCGACATCAGGCGCGTATCCAGGCCTGCAGCTTGGGGGGGGGGGGGGGGGGGGGGGGGGGTCACAACTAAAATGTTCGAGGTGGGAGGGAAAAGTCGGAAGTAGTCGCTTTTAAATTTTTTTTTTATCATATTTAAGTTAGATATCACAAAATTCAATTTTTGGTTTGATTTTGAAAACCTGTCCATAATATTATTCACATCAATGTCGATCTCAGAGTGGACAGACATTACGGACTCATATCCAGATACTCTTTCTCGTGCAAAGATTGTAGACATTGATATGATGCAACCGATTCTGTCAAGGCTGAAGTAAATGACAGAGAGTGAGAGCTTGCACCTTTATTCACATTCAGAGGAATAGGAGTAGAAGTGCATGACTATGACTTTTGATATGACTATTTCTTTTGATAGGAACTTAGCTGATCTTGCTTTCTTCTGAAAAAAAGGTATCAATGTGCTTATCAGTCTTCTGCTTTCCACTTTCGCAACTATTTCTACCTCCATCGCTAACTATAAATTAAAAGTAAACGTGAAGTTAAGTTAAACAACACTACTTGAATTCATACGAAAGTATAAGCAAAGCAACGGCAATTACCGCAGGCAGGTTTTTATTTTTATAGTCTTGCCGTAAAAATTGTGAAGAAAAATTGCAGAATTAATTTTAGTGGCATCAATCCAACTGATCGTTTTCAGCAACCAATAGTGTATCAAAATTCGAAAGAAAAATGTTCAATAAAATTTTTAAGAACAAAATGTATGGTTGCCAACGCTCATAAATATCTTTACCGACCCAGATCAGCCAAGACACCTGAATCAATATAACTCTTTGGAACCATTGTCCGCCGCCATGAGAAATCTAAAGAAAAATTTTCAGATCTTTCTAAGAAAACTGAATGCTTGTGCCCCTGTCGAAAGAGAGGGGGGGCATGAGCCCTGTGACCCCCCCCCCCCCCTTCCTGTATACGCGCCTGTCCGACATTGTGGCGATGCTCGAGCTAATCGATATGATTAAATATTGCAACATCGTCAATTATGTTGAAGATTCTCTTTTAGAGAGGATGTAATGAAGCTATGGTTGTGCAATCACCAGCACCTTTTCAGATATGGTAATTGTATTCCATTCTATTCTACAAATAACTTTTCTGATTATACTAAGAGTGCGAATTCGTGAAGGTCGTAAGGTAAAAATACGTCTACATGAACCTTAACAACTACGAGAGTACAAGAATTTAATGAAGACACGTGCAAACAAACCTTTTCATGAGCTTTTGTAAAGAAATGTGTATTCCGATTATTCTATACATATATTAAATTCTACTTAGTTCAGGTTCGTACATACCCCGTGCGTTTATGTACCTACACATAATGATTAATACAAACAGAGCTCTTGTTTCAAATATTGTAATGTAACACTAAACAGAGAATGGATTGCACTCAACTATCTACTTGTTATGGTAATCTTATTATTGAATTTCTAATCCAATTTAGCCAATTGTTTAGAAATTTCAGTAACCAGTTTTTAAAGAAATTTATTCATCAACTTAAAATGCTTAAGGACTAATCTAATGAACTGTAAAATTTAATTTAATAAAATATCATTTGAATAAGTATGATCAAGTTATCTTTAGTTTTCAAAGGAAAGCCACTAGCTGATACCTATAGATATTCTAGAAAAATGTATTCAAAAGCGCTATATAAAATGACATCAGCACCGTCAGGAATAACTCTCAAAACTATAGATCCTACCTTAAATCCCTCGGTTTCAAAACATTACCATGACTATATAGTATGTTTTTAATCCTAATGAATTTTATTAATACTTTGTGATCTTTCTATTTTCTTCCAAATCTACTACATAATACAGTAAATTTCAAAAGAAAATTATTTTACACACATTTAAACAATAAAATTGAACTTATGGACAACTGTATCGAATGTATCAAATCAATCTCGATCTACAAAACATTTCTAATTGGACTGGAGATTACTAATAAGATCTCGCTAAAACCACTTATTATTCTGCATAATTCAGACTTTAGCTGTCTTTAGTTTTCTTGGTTTTCCTTTACCATAAGTCAAGTAAAAGATCTAGGAATAATATTCAACTAAAATCTCAAAAACTTTATAGTATGTATTTTTAGATTAATATTGCTATGATTTTCTGCTAATGTGCTGTCCAAGATCAGCAGAATGATGCTCGTAAAACCTCTGATACTCCCGCATTTATAGTGTTTTAATTTTCAGTAAGTTAATCTCTGCGATATGAGAAATGAAATTGGCAATTTTCAATGATTGCCTATATTTTCACAATTATAACGCCTTTTAGGTTTAGTTCTTTTATGAAGAACAGAGCTCTAATAACTTTTTACATATTGATTAATATAACGCATCTGTACTCGTTAACTCATAAGATATAATTTCTATAATCGAACAGACCCAGATATCTACTGATTACATGCTTTAAGAAAGGTGTTTTTGGAATGTTAACATCTTCTTGAATCAGTTTATCTTTAATATTTTTCACCCAGGCCGGCAAAGGGCTTATATCTTGTCCATAAATGGAATGCAACAGAATTGAATTGAACTTTACTTCATTACATAATCTTCATATTAAGAGCAATCAAATTAAGTATTTTACAAAATAAAGCACACTTGTATTTATATAACTATTCTATTGAAATTTACGTTAATTGTGTAAACAATATCGATAAAATATAAATGGCCGCCATATTGATTACAATAATTTTTGTATTCTTAAAACAAATTGAATTACCTCTTTGCACTGCTTCTCTTAGTTGATGCACTGTTTCCCGCAGCAAGAATTGTGCTTAAAAGTGATACATGATTGTCGAGATCTAGTTCGGTGTCAGATACTTCCCCTTCATTTAATAGATCGATGGGATCCTTTAAAGGAGAAAATAAATAAAATTATAAAATAAAAAATTTTATTAGTGTACACATAAATTGATAATGTACATATCTCTAAATATACAGGGTGATCTATTTAAAATATCAATTGTAAATATGTATATTCCAAAATATGCATGAAATCAAAAACACGTCCTGTATGAAAGTTTATTTTTTTGGAAGGGCTTTTGTATATAAGGAACCCTCTACCTAAAGGAAGGAGGGGGAGTTGTAACCTTATACTTTCAAATTAGAGCCCATCGTTTTTTTAAATTTTCGGACTTTCTATTAAAACATAATAAACTTTTATTTTGAATTCATTTCATAAAACAAAAAATATGAGATAAATATTTCGAATGATAAAGGACTACCAAATTTATTCTGTAACTGCGTTCCTTAAAGAGCTCGGGATTAATCCTATCCAAGCATAGGTTATATGAAAATAACTCTAGGGACAATTTTGACAAATAAGACTTAAGAAAGATTAAAAGAACCAGGGCACTACATATATTTTTCCTTTTTAGAACCTTCTCAGAATAACCTCCTTGAGCTGATTGCTGATGTTCTTTATATAAAGTTTTCGAATTGAACGAAACTGTGTGGAATGAAATTTTTTTCAAATGAAATGCAACCTCAAGGAATAAAAAATTGTTTAAACATTTTTTTTAAACAAATTTTTTTAAATTTCATTTTTTTTTTTTTGTAAAATTTTAAAAATCTACCCGTAAAAACAAAGTTTTTCACTATGAATCCTTTATATGCGAGACGATTGATATTTATTTAAATGCTTGTTTTTATTCTTAACTATTTTCTTGTATCACACAACATTCACTTGATTTACATATCATGACATTGAAAGGAACAAAACACTTGTGTGTGTGTGTGTGTGTGTGTGAATGTGTGATGCCAAAATGCATTGCCATCGACGACAAATCGATGTGGAAAATTTCAGCTCGATTGGATACCAAGAAGTGGGTCAGTTTTGACTTTCTAAGTTAGCGGACAAACCTGGCGGTGAAGTTAATATAAAGAATTTAAAGATCAGAATTTAATTTCATTTTTTCAACACCGCAATTAATTTTATAGTCACAGTTTTAAAATGTAATGAATTTTGTAGTGCGGTACAGTTTTAGTGACGTATTTCTTACTTAATTACTCTCACCCCGTTAGCAAGGTAAGGGGACAAACAGGCCATTTTTGGGCCATTATTCTTGGAATTTATTGAAAAACGTTTCGTCTTTCAACATTTTTCAGGTAATGAAATCAGAAATACTATGCTAAAACCACATCGCGCTACAAATTTTCAAAATTATAATCAATCTTTAGAAATATATAGAATTATAGAAATATAGAAATAAGTTAATTGCGATTTTTGGTGAAAAAGCCCCTACGAAAAAGGTTTTCATTTCAGGGGAAAAAGGTTTCATTTAATTTAAAAATGCAATATGATAAGAAGAAATATGTTTTACTAACATAGTGGAGCTCTGCCGCACACAGGGCAAGAAATTTTGTAACTCAGCGGGAAGGGGATTTCACACCGCATCGAATCAGTATTGCTCCTTTGGCAGCTATCATCGACCCATTTCTGCACGAAAATGTCTATGAATTTTATACAGGATGTCTTAGGCTTGGTAATGATGCCTTTCTGGTAGAAGTAAATGTCGAAGATAACGTCGATGAATAATCATTGATGAAAACTTCAAAGAATTATCATCGAAGAAAACGTCAAGAAAATGCCCCGTTGAAAATATTAACGACCCATTAATGGCTGCAGATCCAAGGGTGATGCTATGTCCAGTGCCACCCGAATATACACACCATACTATAAACTGGTTTTCTTAGCACTATTTTAGAACCTTTTCAATTTAGAGCAGAGAGTTAGACTCGGATGATACACGAGTGTTTTATTACATATGTATGCATGTGCTCGGTTTGTGTGCTTATAGAACATATGGAAATGATGAATTTTCTTTGCTGATTCAAGAACGTGTATCAACCGTGTATAAACTACGTGTACCATGGGCTGATACACGCTCGATACAAAAACCGGTTTTACGTCGTGTCTAGTCTCGAGTGTGTATCATCGTGTGTCACGGGACTATGTAACTCGAATCGGTTAAAGTCGAAACGCTTCATATAGCTAAATTTCATGTTAAATTTCGAAGTCCGGTGACACACAATGATACACACTCGATACACCGTACTGAAAAATGGTGTTTTTAGCGCTCTTTTAGAACATTTTCGTGTATAGCCCAATTTAGAGCAGAGAGCTAAGGGGCCGATACACGGTCAGGCATATTGGCCAACTTGGTGTGTCACACATGAAAGCTTTTTCTCCACACACTTGTCAAACATGTTGTCCAACATCAGTTTTTCATAATTTAAGACCAATGTCGGACGTATTATTGAGTGTTCTAGTTATAGATACAATTTCGATATGGAAAGCGGTTCAAGAAGGAAAAAAGCGAAAAGCATTTTGACGAAAGAGTGGTTGCGAAAAAGAAATAAATATTCTCATACAAATTGGATAAAGGAATTAGAGGAAACATCTTCAGCTGATTTGAAAAACTTTCTTAGAAATGGGCTGCTAGAATTATTAACCACATTTATTCAAAACAAAATACTTTTATGAAGGATGCTATCACTCCAAACGTTTATCTGCCACACTTAGATTTTTTGCATCAGGTACAAGCTTTGAAGATTTAAAGTTTCTTATCGCTATAGCACCGCAGACCCTGGGAAAAACTATAATTGAAACCTGTGAAGCAGCAATTAATGTTTTAAAAACTTATATCAAGATAAGAACAAAGTTCAAACAATATCTACTTTGCATTTGTCCTTCACCTATTTCTATGTTCACTTGAATAGAGTTCAATCAAGAATGAGGAATGCGTGACATACATCGCCCTACACGGTACAATATGTTGTCAAAGACGTAAATCCGCCCCTAAAAATCAAACTAATTTAATATTCGTCCAACCGCTTGACACACTGCGTGTCATGCCGTCAAACAGGCACACAAACGGGCAAATTTGCGTTACAACATCGTTGTCCTACTCGAGTTGGCCAACATGCGTGACCGTGTATGGGCTCTTTTAGACTCGGATGATACACGAGGGTTTTATTACATATATGTATGCTCGTACTCTATTTGTGTACGTATAGATCATGAATAATGAATTTTCTTTGCTGCCTCAAAAACGTGTATCAACCGTGTATAAACTGCATGTACCATGGGCTGATACACACTCGATACAAAAACCGGTTTTTACGTCGTGTCTAGTCTCAACTGTGTAACATCGTGTGTCAGGGGACTAATTAGATATTTTTATGTAGTTCAGCTAGTAGAAGTCGTAACTCGATTCAAGTTCTACAATAGCACCCTAGCAGAACGGAATGAATTTTGGATAGAACAGGAAATTTAATTGGTTACCGATACCAGGAAAATATATGGAAATTTGGAAATTTTTAACAAATTTTTTTAATATTTTAATATTTCATATAATAATAATAATAACAATTAATTTCTTTAAAAAAATCACTTTCTTGTCACTTTTTAATTTTCACAACAACACATAACCTGATTTAAACTTTAGAATTGAAAATGCCACGGTATATTTAGGAAAATGACTCATCAATGAAATTTCAACTACAGGCAGACACCCTGGTTCTAACATAATTTGAACTTCAAAGTCAGGCTTCTCTTCTCTTCTAAAAGACATGTACACATACATTGATACTTATTATCCTCGAAAATTCATGCATGCCTACTTTCATACACGATCATTTTTCCGCTGGGAATGGGTAAACAATTAATATCCGGACAAGTTGATTAGACGGCATGACCCTGTGTAACCTGAACTGGATGAGAACCAGATTTGCATCCACTAGACTTTTATCCATGAGAAAATATAAAAGCAATTAGTGTATTCGACGAATATAATATAATCACAATTGTCTAACTGCAACTCATGCCCAAACTTTTATTAATGTACTTCAAAAGCTGAAAATTTACACAATTCATTGACAAGCGCTCAAACATTTAAAGTCAAGCGAGATAATTTAATTTGAAAATGTTATTAATACATTCAATTTTAAGATTTATCTCAGTTCTAGCATTTGATATTTTGCAATGAAAGTTTTCTTTTGTATATCACTGAAAAAGAAAAAAATATGTTTACTTTTTAGTGCAATATATTTACGAAAGTTATATCTTTTAAAAGTTTTTTAATAGATTTTATTTTCTACTTATTAGTGATTACATTTTCGCTAAAAACTCATATAACGGTACGTAATCTATCTGACATATGCATAATATTAATTCGCATCTATTTTCTCTTGCGAACTCTGTGGTGTAATTTTTTTTTTTCTCTGAGCTAAGTAGTTTAGTAGATTATCGCCTTTAAATGTAAGTACTTCCATGTAAAAAAAAAATTTACATGAAAAAACTGGAAAATTTATTTCACATCAAAACCCATTTAACGGTTAAACATAGGAAATTTAAATGTTTTTATAAAATATGTAAAACATTATGATAAAGTGTTTAATAGAAAAATCAGCCTACCCGCACCCCTCTCTGTATACAAATTCGAAAATCAAGCATTTTAACGATCTGAAAAAGTCTGTTATAAAGTTTACTACAGAAATTGTAACATTGGCTAAACAACTAGAGCTAAATGTAGACAAAAATTATATAAGTGAGCTGCTTGCTTCTCATGATGAAGGTATAACGAATGAAGAACTAATGATGACACAAAAATTACTAGAAAAAGAGCCTATCAACACAATTTCCTTCACTATTAATTGTAAGGTTACAAGAGGAGTTTGAGCATTTAGAAAAAGCCATGGAAATTTCTTAAGAAGTTGATCCAAATTTGGAAAAGAGTTCCAAGGTGAATAAATTAGAGACCGTAACTTTATACACCGGAGTGTCGTATTGTTTTCGTCTCCGGTAATAGTTTTTAAAATACATACATCATTAACTAAAAACCACACAGGAATTGTCGAACTAAAATATAGAGAGTTACAAAATCACTTTTCAGGAATGCACAGGCAAATAATCACCCCAAAAAGCGACACATATGGACACTATGGACTTGTAGAAAAATATAAGATAAGAAAAAAAATTATATTTGAGACACAAATATACAAATTCAGTTCTACACGTGCAACTGATATGAATGTTCAACTGAAACTAACCTTCCCCGTACTAACGCTAGGTTCCATTCCTCGGAAAGTGACTTAAAGATTTTTGTACATATAATGTGCCCAAAATTGTTTTTTATCAACTATACCTAACAAAATTATAACAATTTGAATGTACTTTAATATTTTTTTTTTTTAGTCATTTATTACATACATTAAAAGAAAAGAGAAAAAGCCTTTAAATAATAATTAAATATAAATATATAATGTATTTATTTTTCAACTATTTTTGGTGACAGTAACAATAATATTGAAAATTCAATTCCGCAAAGTAAAAGGTAATAACTAAATAAAATACAAAATAAAATAAGTAAAAAACGAGTTTTCAAACAAAACTGAGGCCAAGCCGCATGAAAAAGTAGAAAATAAACTTTTCTTCATACACAGAGGTGGACGCATAGCTTATAAAACTTTTTTGTCGGAAAATTTTCGGGAAAAGTCTGAAAATTCCGGAAATTCCAGAAAAATTGTAAAATTCTGCACTTTTCCTGAAACAGATTTATCACTAATCATATCGATAAAAATTTTTCCGATGATTTGTCCGCTTTTCCGGGTTTTTCATGGAATTTTCCACAAAAGCAACTTTATGCAACTCATTTCGCTCTACAACTTTGTCTTAGGTTGAAAAACGCTCAAACGCTTCCTTGGTCGGAAAAACTCCGGAAAAGCGTTTTACATGAATTTTCCTCGATTTTTTCTGCAAGTTTTCACCCTTGTGGGAGAGAAAGTAATGATGCCAGTTGATAAGGAACTTGATCCTGCATAATTTAGAAAACTGTTTTACCGGAAAATTTTCCGGAAAAGTCGGAAAATTCTGGAAAAATTTTCGGAAAAATCGGAAAACTGTGCATTTTTCCTGAAACGGATTTATCACTAATGAAATTTGTACCATATTTTCCCGATTTACCGGATTTTCAATTGTCACGCGACATGAACTAACTTGTGGGCCAAATTTCAGCTCGCTGTGATGACGAAAAGTGGTTCTACGAGAGTGTCGAAAATAGTAAAAAAGAAATATACAGACAGACAAATTCGTGTACGAGTTAAAGGGACGGGCTGGCCTCAAAAAAATAGCACACTTTATGCAATATGTTGACAAATAGTTAATAATGGCTAAAAAATTTTAAATTATTTTAAAGTTAATTATAACTGTTACTAAAGACTTTTATTTATTTAAGTCTAATGATAAAAGTCCCAAAAGCCTTTAATTTTTTTAAGTCTGATAACAATCTTAGAGGACTTTCATACTTTTAGCTCAGTGCTAAGAATTATCACAGACTTTTATTAATAAAAGTCTCTCAATAAAATTCATATAAGACTTTTAATTTACTAGTCTCAAGACAACTGTCTTAGAAGACTTTTATAAATTTCAGTCAGTCCATAACTGTTACCAGAGACTTTTATTCTTTTAAGTGCTATAAGACAAGTCTCATAAGACTTTTCTTTTTTAAATTTTTCGATAACAGTATGATCGGGACTTTTATATTTTCCAATCAGTTATAATTGTTATACAAGACTTTTATTTATTTAAATCTCATAATCGATCTATCACAGATGTTTTATTGTTGCAGATCTTGGTATTTGATTTTGCTAATATGTGGATATTCGTATACCCGGAACTACGGACTATCCGATTCCTGAAATCCAAAATCAAAGTCTTTTAGGATTCCATAAGGCTTAAATAAATAAAAGTCTTCGGTAACAGCTATGAGTCTAAAAAAAAAATACATTTAATAAATAACTATTATCTTGTGGTCTAAAAATTTAAAAAAACTTTTATAACAGTTACATAGAACTAAAAAAAAAGGTAAATTTTAATTATTATTTCAAGACTTTTTCAAAAAATTCCATAAATAATGCTGGTAGAGCAAAATGGGTTGGACACCCATGCATAAAATTAAAAGTTATTATGATTTTTGGATGTCCGTCTTCACGATAACTTGATAACACGTTCACGTAGATAGCTGAAATCTTGCACAGGACCTTTTAAAAAAAATGCACATTTAATGGGACGAATCGGGTAACTTCTTTGTAGGGTTACCATAGAAAAATTTCGTTTTTCACTATATATTTGAAAACTGCCTGAAGTAGGAAGCTGAAATTTTGTACATGATGTTTTCATAGTAATAGTAAATAAATCTGTTAAAATGTACTAAATTGGGCAACCCCTTCTTGGTGTTGCCATATAAAATTTTTGGTTTTTTAACGTATACTGTAAAAACAATCAGTCCTAGACGTTTTTATTGTAGGTATACTGAAAACTTCTTCAGAATATGAAACCCTATGAAATTAGTTAAAATCATTTTTACTGTCCGAGGAATCGTTTTAGAAATTTATACGAAACACCATCATTTGCACGGATAGGTGATCATTCGGGTATCATAAGAATTGGTCTTACAATTAGAACAATTCTAACTTTTTTATTTGTTTATTATATATAATCGACGTGTCTCCGAAAAACCCTTATAGTTCTTTAACAACTTTATTTGGGGAACTGAAAACTAGGGTGTATTTATAGCGGATTGAGTCAACTTACTGAATATATAATTTATTTAATTGCATCTTACTTAGGTACTTGACAACTGATCGAAATATAAAAACTTTTACTTTTGTCCGCGGGTCTCCCCTACAAAAGGCCAAATCGAAAAAAATATGGTACGAACAAAATATTTAATATAAAAATTCGAATGTGTTAAAAACTTTGGCATTTTTACTGCCAGAACAAGTTCCTTTATTACGCTTTTGTTATGTTTCACTTGCCTGTTAAATTTATTAATCGATTTTTCACAGACTTCCTGAGTATTTAGAGCTCTGAAACTTTCAGCATTTATGTATTTCCGATGGCAATGCAATATTCAATTGTTTTAAGCATGATTTGTTTGATATTCAGGTATAGAATTAATTTTAATATTTCGTATACAGAAAAAAATAATGATATAAGGAAAAGTGGCAATGCTTTTTAAAACGCGTGTTCGCAAAAATTTTTTGTTTAGCTCCCAGCGAAAGAGAAGTCATAAAGACGTAAAGCAATATTGTAGCATAACATAAAAAGATGAAAATAAAATCTACTGTAGTATCATCAGACGGCTTCCGGCAGTTTTTTTGGGTATACCTAATCAAAGTAACATGGAATATCCTTTGTTTCAAAAAACACATTTCATCGCAATTGCCCTTGGTCGGCCTTGAATCTTGCCTGCAGTGATGATGCAAATTTTTACAGCTACGCCCTTCAACTAGTGTATTTCTTGTCATTTGGCAAGATTTAGACACTTATGGCCGGTTTCACAGTCCAGGCTTAAGCCAGAGCTTAGCTAAGCTACGGGTGTGGCTTAAGCACAGAGCTTAAGCCTACTCGGTTTCACAGTATACTCAGTAAGCTGAGGCTTAGTTAAGCCGCAGATGAAAATTTTTAAGTTGTCAGCACTGCTGTAATTGTGAATTTTTTATAGGGAAAATTGCCATTGTGGATTTAAAACCAAGCGAAAAGAAGAACTTTTGATTTACCAGTTTTTTATGGTTTTTATCGGGAAGGATATCCAATCCCAAATCCCTCAGAACGTTTACATGAATACTTCAGTACTTGACTTGAAATCTACTTGAAACTCAAGTAGAGTTTTTGGTTGAATTAATTCCAATTATTTAACTTGAAATTTTCTTGAAATTTACTTGAAGTGACACTTTACCTTTGACAACTTTGCATGAAGTTCAATATATAATTGCGGATTTTTAGATAAATATCTTGAGAAAAGTGCTAAAAATCACAGCCTGAATTAACAACAGTAAGCTTCTTCTTGTTCTTCTTTACCAAGTTTTGCAATTTGCACAAATGAAAAATTTTCAAGTACTGAAATTGCGTTTACATGAATTTTTCAAGTAAATTTTGTGATTTACTTGACTCGAGTATACTTGAAGTCAATGCGCGTTTACATGATATTTTGATTACTTGATCTCTACTTGAAGTATACTTCAAGTATTCATGTAAACGTACTGATTGTTGCAGAATATTTCGACAACGTAAACCATCATAGCCGGACGTTTCTACAGTGGGAATCGAGAATAAAAATCAACGTCATCCCATTTCTCTAAATGTTGTGGGCACCTTCTTATAATTTTTTTTAATTGGTTACGGCTTGCGATATTATATTATACATTTCTTCGTCACTTATATACTCTGCATCAGATAAATAATAAATTTGTCTTAAACTATTTGGTTTCTTCCTAAAACTTCAGATGGAACGCTGACACTAGCTGCCAGACAGTACTCAAAAATGCTAACTAGATAACTATTTTTCGCTTGGAAAATTTCAATTTAGTTTGAAAGTATAACTTTTGATTAAATATTTATGTACATACGTTCGTTTAATAACAAAAATTATAATATTTAGACAAAATATATATTTAGCAATAATTTCCTATGTTTTTCACAGCAAAATCTGAGGCTTGAGCCTTCGAGATGGCGGGCTTAAGTTAAGCTTGCCTTAAGCCAGTGATATCACTTAAGCCTTGACTGTGAAACCGAAATATTTATTAAGCCTTGGCTTAAGCCATCGCTGTGGCTTAAGCCTTGACTGCGATACCGGCCATTAAAAAACAAATATTAAATATTCTTTATACTTCCTCTTAATTCATACATCTTATAAAAGATGGTTAATTGAGCTGAGGCAAGCGTCCGTACGACGTGCTACTTATCGAATAAGAAAGACTCAGTGAAGACTCCACTGAGATTATACACATCAATATGGTTCCTTTTTAGCAGAACATTTGTCTAAGTATTGTGACTTATTTCAGGTCAAAGCTGGCTTGAGATTATGCGTTATGAAAACCGCACTATTTCTGATATGCCATTTAATTTCCATCTATTCTTCTGTCAGATATAGATTCACATGCAAATCATTTCCAGAAGGTTCGTCAGTTGCCTTCTGCAACATTTCTCTAACCAAACCTTAGAACATATATCAAACAGGAATGCGGGTATCGTATAAAATTCATGTACATGAGTGAAGCTTTCTTCCCCTCATAATATCTCGAAGGGACGCCCTTAACGAAGAATGGAAAATGCAGACAGAATGAGATGCATGCACAGAAATTACCAGTAACAAGTGGGACCAATGACAACAAATTTGCTTTCTTATTAGAATAACTTGACTGCTCCTTCATGAGTTCTGCTAGCTGTTTGTACCTGCACTGAGCTCCCACACTAAAAAACTTGAGTTCAGAACAAACCTGGAGAAGATTCACTTAATTTTGCTTATAAGCATTCCTGTTTTATTTTATGTTCTAAAGCCTCGTTTCCACTTATACAAATTGTGCCAACTTGTTCGTCAACATGTTGTGTTCTTGTTGGGAGCCTACATGTTAGGTTAAACTTGCAAGTGTTTCCATTTAAATAAATTCTCGCGAACTTGTGGGCTTAACTTCTTACATTCTACTCCATTGCCTTCCACTAGTTTAGCCAACACAACAAATAGCGTTTCCACTTAAATGAATAAATCCATCCAACAAATTCTGCGAGTTTTTACAGTCGACATCGAACAAGTTGCCAACATGTGTCTGAATTTTCATATAGCGTTTCCACTTAAACAGAATGTTGCCAACTTGTTTCAGAACTTGTCGGGCAAGACAATTTATATAAGTGGAAACGAGGCTTAAGGAACAAACACCCAACACAGAATAACCTTATGGAAGGCATCCATACATTGCTCATAGCAAGGTACCTATATAGAATACAAGATAATCCCATTACGAACCACATTCCTCCATTAGTGACGAAATATAGTAAACATGTATAGAAAATTACGCTACAGAGAACACAATACTTTCTCTCCTCTCTCTGTCTTTCGTATATGTATATACATCAGTCACAGAATTACGTCACAGGCTATCAGCAGCAAAATTTTAATGGGAATACCTTGTCTTCTATATACCTTGGTTCATAGGTTGTTACGTCATCGCTGGAGTAGGCAAAATGTTTTGGTGTTCTAATTCAATGCTTTGATTGTAGCTTGCCTATTAATACAAATCGTGATGGTTTTGATTAATCATTACCAGTCTTGCTGCATTGTTTATAGCTAGAGTCTCCTATTGAATTATACTGCAATATGTTAAAGCATGCTGCATATATCGCATATATCATTTTTCATCCATATCTGTGAAGAAACATCCGAGTCAATTTTCACGCCATTATTCTAACTCTCCTCTTTCGTAGGGATGGTACTTAAGAAGCCTTTTCAAAAATCGACCCTTGTCTGCAGTTATTTTAGTCTCAAAACACTTTTTACGGCTATATGACATTTACGATGAGTATCAAGCGTACACCAATAGAAAATTGATATTGTGCAAAATGGTCCTATAAAACTTAGACATGCGATTCTCTATACTTTGGTAGCACTTTTCAGAAAAATAGCTCTTCCTAAAGTCTTCCACCCCACTAATACTTTATAGATAAGGATATATCTTGTAATAGAGGTACATATGTACATATACGATATACGATACGTGATTGATTGCCCCAATATTTTCCAAAAGGTTTTCTTGCAGGCATAAAAATAACAGGATCATTCAAATAGGCAACATGTGTGACATGCCCATCACCAATTTTGTTGAAATCTTACATACTTGGAAGATTTGTGAAACCAAAAATACGAATTAAAACATTTTCCTATATGTACAATGCGTATTTCGGGAGTTATGGCATTTTCAAAGATTCCCAAAAATTCTGTCCCGGTCTTCTTTAAAAATTCATATATATTTTTTTTATTCATGCTAAGACAGTGAAATATAGCTCAATTGAAAAATAGGATTTCAAGCTATCTTAGAAAAAAGCATCTTAAAAATATATACAAAAAAGGACATCAAGAATAAGGATTTTATCCTTAATCCTTGTATATCATGCAAGATGTACTTTTTATTTTGTTAATTTTTTATTATTTTTTACCTTATATTATCCACTAAAACATTTTAAAATTTTAAATTGGGATATCAACGTGATCAAGGAGTAAAAAATCAAGAAAGTTTCACCAATCTTGCATTTGCTCATAATAAATTCTTAAGTTCTTGAAAATTTCATAGAAGTTAATAAGTATGTACTCTGAAAGTGGTGGGAGTTGATTGAACAGGATTCTAGATTCTATAGAAATTTATAAATTTCCAGTAATTTCTAGAGTCATGAAAATGATGATGACTTTTAGAATCAATTTACGGAGAATATAAAACTTTCGAGATTCACAAAATCACATTGAAGTTGTATCGGATGAAACGTTTTTAGATCTGTATAATTTTCTAAAATATTTTTCTAAGGATGTGTTGGACGGATTAAACCCATATTTGAAATAAACTCAACATGTTCATGCTTAACCAACATCATACATTTGATCATAATTTATTTAAACCGTAGAGGTTTTGGGCAGTTGATTTTAAGGTCAAAAATTTCCTCTACGTGCAGGAAAGAGCTTCATCAACTACCAGGTACATCAAGGACGTATGTATATAATATTCAACATCTAGAACAGTTAGACGATGCAGATATTGATATGAATGAACACGTTGATATTGAAATTATGGATAAACAAGATGAAGAAGAAGCTACAACTTGAGCACTTAGTGAAGGTGCGACATTAGAAACAAGATTTATTTATAAGGATCACTCAATGAGTGATCCTTTTTGTATTTGGGGCAGAACCATTTGATAGAAGAAGGCTTGCCAGTAAAATTTATGTAAGGAAGAAGCTCGTTGTGAAACTAAAAAGATCTTATTCAAAAGAAACTTCAGATTAAAAGATGTAATCCAGCAGCCGTCCTCAGAAGAGAACGATCTAGTTCGTAAACTAAAAGCCAAATAAAATCAAGTGACACAGATGTAAGATCATTCATTTCGATATTGATCCCCGAGAAGAGTGGAATGTAAAATGAATAGCGGAAAAATTTCGCAATAAATACGCTTAAAAAACAAAAAACGTGTCCGAAGCAGCTTAATAGAAGTATTGATACTGATTTCATTTAAGCAGTAGAATACTTTTACTGTAAGGATGAGATAAGTCGAGTGATGCCCGGCAAAAAGGATTTAGTATCTGTTATGGTTGATATTATAATATTGTATTATATTGGTAAAAAGATCAGATTGGTGGGATCAAAAGCACTTAATTTTGGCAAATTTAATTGTTATTTTATTATTATATTCAAAATAAGATTTTCAAAATTTCCTTCGCTTCGTCCGAAATATTTTATGTTAAAAAGGATCTTTCGAAACACATTCAACATGTTTGTGTGACGGCTTCAGGAGAAAATATTTAACAATTAAGGAACATTTGGGGACTATCCAAAATATGCAGGGATGAGAGGATTTTTAGAAGAATTTTTTTTAAAAGCGGAATTTAAAACATTACGTTTAGCCAATGGATTAGAATATGCAGATATATTTCTCGATAACTTTATCAAGCGCCTACCATCCTTACTTGGACACAGGGGCGCACCGAGAGGGGGGACGAACGGTACCAGTCCCCTTCCAGAATGTCAATTTTCTGAACATAATTTACAAATTACGTATAAAATGTGGTCTGTATATTATTACAAAGTCCGATAAAATAAAATAAAACCTTTTAATCTACAATAGCAGTCCTTAAGCTCTCAGAAGGGTGCAGGACGCAACTTTAGAGCCCTATTTTTCCGACTCGTTAGGACTTGGGACACCTATAGTCCCGCCCCAAAGCCAAATCCTGGACTGCTTGGACATACATTTATTACCGGTCAACAAAATAAATATTTTCAGGATACAAAATGTAATGCAATGAGAAATCACTGTGTACATATAAGGCCTATTGAGGATAACACGAAAAGCAGAACGTGCCTTGAACTCTACCTCTACCGTGGTGTGGAAAAATATTGTGATGTTGATCTAGCACAAACATATTGAGTTAATTTCAAATATGGATTTAATTCGTCCAACAATCCTTAGAAAAATATTTTGGAAAATTATACAGATCTAAAAACGTTTCATCCGATACAACTTCAAGGTGATTTTGTGAATCTCGAAAGTTTTATATTCTTCATAAATTAATTCTAAAAGTCATCATCATTTTCATGAGTCAAGAAATTACTGGAAATTTATAAATTTCTATAGAATCTAGAATCCTGTTCAATCAACTCCCACCACTTTCAGAGTACATAGTTATTAACTTCTATGAAATTTTCAAGAACTTAAGAATTTATTATGAGCAAATGCAAGATTGGTGAAACTCTCTTGATTTTTTGCTCCTTGATCACGTTGATATCCCAAGTTAAAATTTTAATATGTGTTAGTAGATAATATACGATAAAAAATAAAAAAAAATGAATAAAATAAAAAGTACGTCTTGCATGATATACAAGGATAAAAGATAAAATCCTTAATCTTGAAGTAGTTTTTTCTATATATTTTTAAGGTGCTATTTTTCTTAGATAGCTATCTTTCAAATGAGCCATCCTTCACTGTCATAGCATGAATAAAAAAATATATATGCATTTTTAAAGAAGGACAAGACCACATTTTTTCGAAATTTTGAAAATTCTATAACACACAAAATACACATTGTATTGGAAAAATTTTTAATCCGTATTTTTGTGTTCTCCAAGTATGTAAATTTCAATAAAGTTGGTGATGGTCGTGTCAGATTTTTTGTGATTTTTAGTCAATCTTTTATGTGCTTCTATACCTACTGTACGTTTATTGTCCAGTTTAATTTAAAGCCTCTAGTATCACTTATTTATGTTTAAATTTCCAATAACGTATTAAAAAAAAAAACACAAATAAGATTAAATATTCAAAAATGAAAACTCTATAATAATTGCCATATTTATTATACATATAGTAGGGATAGTATAGGTACTAACCTTTTTCTGTAATTTTTTTAATTCACATAGTGTACGAACATCTCTTAGATATCTTCTCATCTGATAATTTTGTTCTTGTATTATTAACATTTGATCAAGGAGTCCATGCAAACGATTTAGCTGCTCAAAAGCATCATAAGTTACTAAAGCTGCCGATATTGATGGACCTGTTCTATTTAAAAGTGGCATAATATAATTTTCACATTCATCTCTTAGTAATTCACTATCAGATTTATTTGGTATTTCATTTGTTTCACAATTGTTTGAATTTGGCACTGATTTCTCACTTTCACTTTTGATTTTTTTACAGTCCATTGCAATTGTTTCGTTTAAATTTTTCACAAAAGCTGCTTCTCGATCTTTATAATCTAAAAGCCGACGGAAAGCTTCGGGTAATATAGATGCAGTAACATTTGTAGATTTTTGTTGTTGTTGAGGATTTTGTGGTGGATCCGGAAGGCTATCTCGTGGATCCGATACTCTTTTACGTAAAAATTTTTCTTTATCCATTCTTTTAGTTTATCTATTCATCGTTAAATTAAAATTAATTTTTTTTTTTATTTTAACACTTGTGTAATTCTAATTTTCACTTTTATTGCGTAAAGGACTGACTCTATTTACCTAAATGAAAATACAAAGGTTCACTCACTTCATACTTATGCAAACATTTCGGGTAAATTATATTTTCTCTTTTCGTATTATTTTTTCTTAACTTGTTAGCCGTTTAAAACAAAATTAGGTTTTGCCCACTGATCGTATTAAAACGAAAATGACACGATATATATATATATGTGTATATATAAATAGATTTCCGATCATGATTAGATCACATAAATAATATAATTAAGTTATTTATCCAATTTAATTAAATAACTATAGGTACGATCTTTATTTCACTCCTTTTTTTATCTTTTCAATGATTCACGATTATTATGTTATTTTATATTATTTTAATACGCTGGCATCCGTTGGATTGGAAAATTTGTTATGCATAAAACAATCAACTAATTAATTTATCGTCAGATCTACATTATTGCAGCACTGTACAACAAGAATAACAATCATTAAGTCAAATGACACCGTTTAAATTGTACAAAGTCTGTATTCACCTTATTTCTGAGGAACAAAAAAAAAACAAGAAGAAATTAAATCGGACGCGAAGTCACCGACACGAAAACTTTGATCGAATGAAAATTCTTTTTATAGCACACCGCAAGTGAGTCGCGCCACACTGATTTCTCCCCATTTATCTTCTCTGCTCCGGGGAAAAATAGTCAATACCCGAAGAACTGCGTATCCCGTGGCCCGTCTTTAAATTTCAATTGCCAGCTAGTAGTGTAGCTAGAACGATTCTAGACAAACTGACTTCTGAAAATTTTCTCATCCTATCTATCATCATATTTACAAATCTAAAAATTTCATTTTGAAAATTTTCTTGCGTTATGTTATGCACAAAATTATCTATAGTCGGATTTTACTATGAAGATCGTTTTTGTCATCTTAGCGCTTAGCTTTGGTTAAAAGCAGAGCACATTTTTCTTTCTCCATTAAACAGGGATTTTATAAAATTCAAATATGACTCACAAATTTAAAGCATTTGCGTGAATACTCGGATAGATTCTCTACTATAAAGTCTAATAGAACACGCGCACCTATTAAATATTTTAAACGATTTAACAACATTTTTTCTTTGATTACATCAAGGAAAATTCCATTTGAAGTCAATATATGCGTTGACCCAATTTTATGAATGTTGCAAAGCAAAAAGAGCAACAATAACAAAAATTAAAAACACCACGAAATTGTGGGTTTTTGTTTATCCAGCCATTCCATTCCAAGAACTCAAAGTTATCGGAAACCTAAGGAAATTAGATAGTAAAACCCAAACAATTCCATTTATTTATTTCCTTCGATACTAGGAGCCAGACAGTAATCGATGCCCGCCAACCGGATTGTTTACAAATTTTGAGAAAGTAAATTACCATGAAATTAGAATTCAGAGTAATTTAAGGAAACAGCAAATAGATTAATGAAGGTACATATATAGAAGGTTTTATCAGATTATGTATTTAAAGGATAATATGACTATTTTAAGCATCCCTAGATTCTATTGTAGGATCATTAAGGCACATAGTTACTCCAATTTATTTGCGAGTATTGCAAACTAACTAGGATTTTTTGTGAACGTCCTATATACCTAACTAGCATTAGCCTGAGAGAAAATTTCGAAATTTTGTATTAAAAGTAAGCGTTAATTTTTTTTTTTTTAAGAAATATGGCGTTCATCCAACACTAATGAATACTGAACATCCACTTTGAATATACTTATAATATGGTACATAAGGAGACATTTAACTATGTATATACCTACATATGTAACAAAATTATATAAAATAAAAAATTTTATTAAATAACATTTTTTTTAAATCCTTCAGCGCTGACGGCATTACTGAAAATATTATTGTGCGCATGCTTAAACGACCATCTTAGGCCAGCTTTAAGGCAGACATTTACAGAAAATGAGCGACTGAAACACCGACTTTTCATTCTACACAAGCTGGGTGGTCCCCCCATTCATAAAAGTAACAATTTTGTATTTACACGAGAATTTCCATTAAATGTCTGTTTCATAAAGCTTATTGGTAAATTTGTTCCTAAATTACCAAGCTATATAAATTATTTACAAATGAATTTGTATAAATTTATAATAGTAACATTTCTGAAATTTTCTTGTAAGTACTAACATTACTGAAATTACTAATATGGCATCACTTTTCTATAGTTTTCTCTCCTAGCTTCAAACTCCGGACTAGGCGGTTGTTTTTTCATCTTGTATTTATGATTTGATTTAGAATCGTTAAAAATGAAAGTTCTTAAATAAACCATATTTGACCGATTCGAACAACTGTGGGTTCGATTCCCGTCCAGGGAAAAATAAAATAAAAAATTCTCTTTTTTGGTTTAACGACTGTATCCCGCTGAATTTTAAATAATTAAGTTCTATAAGAAATCCACCATAGTTCAGTGGATTCTCCAAATGAAATATATATAAGTGACAAAACAACGACAAATTTTTTTCATTTTTGTCGACAAAATTATGTGACAAATATGATTTGAAATTGTGGCCAGGGTTGACGCCAACTGTCACATAAACAATATTTAAGACTGTCACTTTAATTCTGTGAAAGTTGAGCCGCTTATAATTGTGATATTTAAATGTCGTCATTTTGTCAAACTTTAATAATATATAAGTATTTAAAACTAAAGTTGAAAAAAAACTAAATGATGTTTGAAAAAAAAAACATTATTTAGGTAATCTTGAAAATTTTAAAATAAAATCTCTCCACAGCAATATCTTTATGGCGGGTAGTTTTACGATATCTGAAACTTAGCAAACAGTAATTGGTGAATCGTGTATCAAGGAGCATTTACAATGGCAAAGTAGAGTGGAGTCACCAGAATGCATTTGCTCTCATCATCTCACCAACGTGAGATTAGAAATTTGTCAAATTTGACGCTACTCTGTGAAATCCATTCTGGTGAGAAGAGCGAAGAACTTATATTAAAGTGCAAGCTTAAAAGAGCGTTTACAGTTGCAGAGTAGAGTGGAGTCACCAGATTGCATTGTCTCTCCTTATCTCAAACTTGCACTCTAATATAAGTTCTTCCGGCTTCCCACCAGAGTGGATTTTACAGAGTAGCGTCAGATTTGAAAAATTCCTAACCTCACGTTGGTGAGATGATGAGAGAAAATGCAATCTGGTGACTCCACTCCACTCTGCCATTGTAAACGCTCCTTAAAACAAGTACAATGCAATCTCGTGACTCCACTCTACCTTGCATTTGTAAACCCTCTTTAATTCGTGTACATGAGCGTAATTTTTCAAGAGCAGAGCATCATACATTGGAGTAAGTTAGATGCCGAGTGGGCTCTATTGTCAAAACTAGGGTATGATTGTCAAATGTGCTTTTGTTTTGTGAACAGGTTTACTCTATTTAAAATTCTTTTGCGAAATTTAACAAAAGTTCGGAATCAATTCTTTTAAAAACTATTTATCTTTGAAGTTTATTTAGTGCAGAGTTTTATAGTGCTACTAGTTCCGGTTAAAACCTTCATATTAAATAAAAAAACAAAAATGAAGTGTTCGGTCAGTGCTTGGAAATATAAACCGGATTATAAACTAGGTAAATCGTGTTTCAGGCACTATCTAAACTATATTTTTTGTTAATAGAAGCAAAGATTTATATAAATTAAATATGTATGTATGTGAATTATTTTAAAATAAAGTAAAAAAAAATATTTTTTACCGCAGATGCTCCGCACAAAAAGTTTGTTTACTTTTTGAAAATTGGCAAGTTGCTTAGAATAAGGACGGCGTGTAAATACATGTAAAACATGAACTACGAACACAACAAGAATTCATTACGCAAAATCCGGCTTATCACCATTCCTGTTTGCTATATATTCTAAGATCTGAAAACAGAAAAAAATAAAAACAATTGAAACTGGAATTATAAGAGGAATTAATAATATCAATTTACCTATATTTTTGTCAGAGAAATTTATTTTGTTTTGAAAGTTGATGTCAAATAATCGGTTAAGAATACGACGGACGTCGTTCTCAATACTTTCCCTTGGATTAATTTTCAACAGAATCAATCGCACGTTATTATAACAACAGAGTTTTTTGTGAAATTTTTGTCAATAAAAAATGGAGTGGAATCACAATATAAATGCAAATTATTTTCTGACATTTCGTTTTCACAATTATTTCTCTTTTTTTTTGTGAGAAATTTTCGACATTATTCTGTGATAATATTACATGGATACTGGGGTAGAATAGATATAGATGACAACTCGGCTAGCCAGATATTATTTCATAGAAATAGTAAATATAGCTTCAAACATGGGCTAAATCGGGCAACCCCTTCTTAGTGTTGCTAAAACTTTGGTTTTTGGCTATTTATTTGGAAACTGCATTAGAGCGCGTCGCCGTGGAGAACTCGTTTTTTGTACACGGCGTTTTCATAAAAATTGCAAATTCAAGTTAAAAGTAGACCAAATCGGCCATCGTTTGCTTATACAGGGTGTCTCGTATGTGGTCTGGGACCCGAAGTCTACGGATAAGTCATGCTTAGACAAAACAAAAATGTTATGGGTGGGAGGCGGAAAATGTAACGGTTTCCGAGATAACGGGACTTTAAAAAATGTGCGTATGTTTTTATAGACCACTGTAACTTCTGAACGTTACACCTAAAGCTTTGGTAGATAGATAATCGTTGGATCTGTTAAATGGTCTATAAATTTTTACCCTCACACTTTCCGTTTTGAAGTTATGGCTCAATAAAGTTAAAATTTCGTAATTTTTGCTCTTTTTTTTTTTTTTTATTAAACTACTATTTTTATCAAAAACACGTCATCTATATCAATTTTTAATATTGAATTTAAAAAGCCCAAATGCTTAGCTTTAAAATGACCTATCACACTCTGTACCGAAAATGTAACCCTTTCTGCGTTTTTTGCGCTTTTTCTTACGATTTCCCCCCTCCCAGCGATACAATTTTTTGTTTGTCTAAGCAGGACCTATCTGTAACCTTCGGGTGCCAGACCACATACTAGACACCCTGTATATGTACAGGGTGTTACAGTGCAGGTGATCCATAGAGAAGGAGGTGATTGGACTCACCTAGGCAAACAAAAAATTGTACGCTAAAGAGGGGTGTAAGACGCATCGTTTCGGCGGTAGGTGGGAGTTAGGTTTTTAGTAGTGTTTCCACTTTTCACCCTGTAAATTTCTTGATAATACACCGTATCAAGGCGAAATTCCACTCAGATGATAGCAAACCATTTAAGCTTTTTCCTTCCTCATCTTCTGTCGGAAGTTGTAGGACGTCAAAGTCAAAAACTTGGAAAAAAATTCCTAATTTTTTCAAATTTAAACGATTTTCCCACCAAAATATATAATAAATATACAGTTTTTATACAAGATTTATAAACCCCGGAATGTTACCTGTAATCTGACGTACCTACCTAAATGCAACCGTTTTTGAGATATTCCCGTTTTTATGATTCATAATTTTGTTAATTTTGCTACCGACGATGGTAATTGCGCCTAATTTTATGCAATTCACGCATAATTAGCAAAATTCATGACGTTATGAATCATAGAAACGGGAATATCTAAAATATGGATGCATGCAGATAGGTACATGTGCAGGATCAAATGAAAGGTAACATTCGGAGGTCTTGAAAGGGTAATCTATGAAAACATACCCAAATATCTTAAAGTCCCGTTATCTCGGAAACCGTTACGATTTCCCTCCCCCCACCCATACAATCTTTGTTTGTCTAAGCATGACCTATCCGTAGCCTTCGGGTGCCAGACCACATACGGAACACCCTGAATATATATATACATTTGGATACTGCCTCAGAATGAGTTGATGTAGAGGCTGAAATTTTGTACACAACGTTTTCATAAAAATAATAAATATAATTTCAAAAATGAACTAAATCGGGCAACCTCTTTTTGGTGTTGCCATATAGAAATTTAGGATTTTTGCGTATATTGAGAATACGATAGTTGCTATACAGTTTTAATGTACTGAAAAGTTCTTCAGAATATGAAATCCTATAAAATTGATTACAATCATTTTTTCTGTCCGACGAGCCGTTCAAAAATCAAACTTGCACAGATGGATGACCATACCAAATCACATACGGGCAGTAATCTAGGGTATCATAAGAAATGGTCTTGACCAATTCTAGCTTTTTTACTTGTTTAATAACATGTTGTAAGTATCAATAAATAATGCGACGACTTTTACGATCTTGACTAGGTAATGAATTTTGGGAAACTTTTGTGATGTGTGAAAAAAGACTAGTAATTAGTATATTTGGCCAGTAAGGTCACTTAGTTTTTGATTTATATAAATACTCGTATTCCGATCGGTTTATAAAAATTCCACAGTCTCAAACGCTGACAATTACTTGGAATTTTCTCAAACTATTTTGGAAGATATAATCGACGATCCTCCTATCATCGTTACACAGGATGTGGTTCCAATAAGACGGTACGCCAACCCATGATAGTATAAGGCAATACTTGAATCAGCAATTCCCAAATAAATGGATAGGTGAAATTGTGCCCTATCTCTAGATTTAACATCGCTAGATTTATATTTTTGGGGCGACTCAAAAGTTTTGTTTACGAAGATGGAAATTGAAATTTCGTGCCATTATGATCCCATTAATTGAATTCAATAAGGAGCTAACCAACTGAGACAGGAAATCCAACGGCTTGGGATCACTGACTTATAACAATGGACTGAGCGTATTGTCATTTTCCTATAGGAAAGCATGGCACAAGTTTTATAGTTCTCTCTTTCGCCCTATGGCAGAGTTGGAGCTAGCAACACAAAATATTGCATTCTGGAACGTTTGCTTATCCATTTGATGTTTTTATGTTGGCTACAGAGGCAATCACCGCAGAAGGAATAAGGTAAAGATAGTGTTTACCATGCTCCGTCTCTCTTGCCCATAAGCAGGATTCAGTTAAGAATAACTTTTGAAAATTAAAGTCGAAATGAGTTTAATTCCTTATAAGCGATTAAAATATCACTTGGGCACACGAAAATATATTTTTTTAATTAAATTTGATTTACGGGTGTGAAATTTCATCTGATTGGTTGAGTTTTACATGTTTTTTATGTAATCGTTTTAAAGGGTGCTCTAACGGTGATATACAGAAACACAATATTTTTTGTGCCACATGAAATAGCAAATCGCTCAGTCCATTGTTATAAGTCAGTGCTTGGGATAAGAAAAAATAATACCAAGAGAGCGAAAAATTTATTGAAAGTAGGTATATAACATTTTATAATACACATGTATAACATTTAAAAAAAAATGTTGTTCTTTTTTCATACATCACAAAAATTTGCCAAAATTCACTATCTTCATTCATAAGTCGTCGTATTATCTATTGATACGTTGTTATTAAAAAGGATACTTAATGAGCTTATTTTTGTAAATTTTTAAAGAGCAGGTCATTTCGTTTTTGTTGTGAAAAGATGATTCATATGCATCTGAAAGCACAGCAGAATTTTTATTCTGTAGTAGGTAGTCAGCTGAAGTGCGCGGTTAATTGAAATTTAATTTAATTTAAAATAAAACGGAGCTCTTTCAGAATAAAACTGAAATTTTTAATAAAGTCTTTATCTTGATTCCCTCTATATTTCCTAAAAGCGCTGCAAGACTGCTACGGCTACCCTACAAGCGATCCAAGAATGCTACCCTGAAAGCTCTTGAAGAGTGCCACCCTACAAGCACTCCAAGAGCAAACGAGAGCTGAGCGCTTCCCTCTGCGGACATGTTTATGTTAAAACAATATGAACAAGGATATGGTGGGGAAGCGCTCTTGCATTCGTCTTTGAGCGCTTCCATTTCCCGCTGGGAGTCTTTGTTTGAGGAATTTTAAATAATTTTGTTAAAAAATGTATAAAAATTTTATTTCGTTTCAAGATAAGAAAGCAAGCTTAAGATTATCAGAACACCATTTTTCTGTTGGGCGGAGGAGCTATTCAAATCAAACCTTGTCAGTTTAACATAAGAACACTGCAAATATTTTAGTATATTAGAGCTCCGTTGGGCTCTCATGCGTTAGTGAGGGAGTCTGTTTCATAGCTTGTGAAGTATTGTCGAGGGTTTTGACTCTTGGCATTAATATATCCAGTAAGTTAAGTTGGACAGATCACATTTTTTCTGCAAAATATCTTGGATTTCCGAAGAGGTGTAAGAAATATTTCAGATCAACGCATCTAGCGGTCTCCTCAACAGGTCCTCCAACAGACTTGGTTGCATAGACTTAGCCTCGTTGAATATTGTCCAAAATAAAGCCTTCAAGCTTATTGACGATGTGACAATAACTTGTCATATTGATTCACTCGATCACCACCGTAATGTTGCATGCCATTCGCACCTATATCGCTACATGCATGGCCAATGTTCTGATGAAATATTTAGTCTGATCCCTTGTAGAGCACGCAATAATCGAACTGCAAACCACGCACATCCTTTTTCTCCTAAAATACTTTCGGCCGAGCACTAAAATTTCGTGATGCTTTTAATACCCTAGAATGATGAAATGATAGGGTATACTAAGTTTGTCATTCCTTTTGTAAAACCTGAAAATAATTATGGTAGACCAAAATGGATTGGACACCCGATCATAATATGAAGAGTTATTTTAATGTTTGCATGTCCATCTGTCCGTTCGTCCGTCTGTCTGTCTATCTGTCGTCATGATTTTTGCACACTGGCTTTTAAAAAAAATGTCAATTTAAGTCCATAAATTTGACAAATCGGGTAACTTCTTCGTGGGGTTGCCATACAAATACATATTTCGTTTTTCACTTTGGACACTGCCTGAGAGCGCGTCAACGTATAGAGCTGGAATTTTGTACACGGTGTTTTCATAGAAATTGTAAATATAGCTTCAAAAATGGGCTAAATCGGGTAACCCCTTCTTGGTGTCGCTATAGAAAGCTTTGGTTTTTCACTATATATTTGGAAAATGCATGAGATCGTCGTGAAGAGCGTAAGGTATGGCAAATTCGAGTTCAAAAGTAGACCAAATTCGTTTTCTTGGTATTGCCATGCAAAGCTTTGATTTTTCACAATATATTTGGATACTGCCTTAAATGCATTGATGTAGAGAGCTGAAATATTCTACGCAGCGTTTTCATAAAAATAGTAAATAAATTTCAAAAATAAACTAAATCGGGCAACCGCTTTTTGGTGTTGCCATACAAAACTTTGGGTATTCTCTTTATTTCACTTTTATTTTCTTCTATGGTATATTATTTTTGGACTTAGACAAATTTTAATTTTTTTTCTTGTTTTATCTCGAACTGTACGAATGTGAAACAGTCTACCATCTTCTGATTTTCCACCGGCGCGGCATGGCGAAAGTTTAAGAGTGACATACATCAGCACCTCCGCCACTCTCCTCATATCCCCTAATTCTTTCCCTATATCCTTCCTGCCATGCTATGCTTTGCATCATAGGGTATATAGGGTATAGGGTATATAAAAAAATCAAAGAACTAAAGCAAGAAATAATACAGACATTGTTAGCTAACACGTATTCAACAAACTTGAAAAAGTTTCAAACGAAAAGGAGACCATTTTGATCCATTTTTATAATACTTATTTACATACAAATGTACAAATAACACTTTTTCTTTTGATTTTTGTCTGTTTTAAGTATTGTTATAAAACTTGAGTGTGTTATTTGTATTTTGCCTCTATTATGGTAATATTTACCACAGCAACAGCAGTATCTATCTATATCACATGCCTTATTGAAAATAATCAGTTTATGACATTCCTGTCTTTTACTTGCTGCCATCGCCATGTCATAAAACAAAATGATTGGCTTGGCAATATTCCAAAATCAATCCTTCTCAAATTATTTACTCATACTTTATTTAGTTCGGGTGATTACCTGTTGCGTTGCAGGTATCTGCAGTACTACATTCACATCCCTGTTGTCCAATTTATTAGCAATAAAAAAATGAAGTGGCATATTTTTAGAAAGAGAATGATGTAAGCATATTTTTACGAAAAGTGCGCATTAGAATTTCGTAGGCAATTCAGAGGAAATACGTACAAGCAATTAGGTTTGATTTAAAAACAACTTAAAATTTCATTTATGATGCCTTATTTCTACCGTATCTAATAGGAAATCTTTCCAGATTATTAGGTACAGCTCGAATCTTTTACCACTCCTTTTCATACCCTAGATGAAATCTATAGGGTATACTAAGTTTGTCATTCCATTTGTAACGCACAGAAATAATGATGGTAGAGCAAAATGGATTTGACACCCCCGCATAAAATTAAAAGTTATTTTGATTTTTGCATGTCCGTCTGTCCGTCCGTCCGTGCGCACGATATCTCGAGAACGCGTTCACCTAAAAAGCTGAAATTTTGTACACGGACATTAAAAAAAAAAGTAAAATTAATTTCGAAAATAAGACAAATCGGGTAACTCCTTCGTGGGGTTGCCACACAAAAATTTCGTTTTGCACAATATATTTGGACGCTACCTGAGAACATATCGACATAGAAAGCTGAAATTTGGTACATTGTGTTTTCATAGTAATAGCAAATAAAATTTCAAAAATGTACTAAATCGGGCAACCCCTTCTTGGTGTTGCCATATAAAATTTGTGATTTTTTACATATACTCTGAAAATGATCAGTTCTAGACATTTTTATTGTACTAAAAACTTCTTCAGAATAAGAAATCCTACAAAATTGGTTATAATCATTTTTTCTGTCCGACGAGCCTTTCTAGAAATATATGCGAGAAGCCAATGCAAAAAATTCAAAATTTCTCAAATGGGTGACCACACGAAATTTCACACGAGGATTCATCTAAGGGTATCATAAGAATTGATCTCAGACCAATTCTAGCTTTTTCTCTTGTTTTAAATTTTGTGCGAGTTATTAATAACTTTAAAGCTATGACCAAAATTATGGATTAAGGCCTACTCCAAGGTACCTATATAGAATACAAGCTATTCACATTATGTATAAACCACGTTCCGCAATTAGCGGACATTAGCGTTCAAAATGACGCGAAATGTATAAGAAATTACGGTACAGAGAACACAATACTCTCTCTCCTCTCTGTGTCTTTTCTATATAATATAAGGTCTGTTTAATGAGCTGCTCTAGGTTACTCTAGAGCAGAAAAGAGCAGAAAATCGTGTTAAATGAATTCAGAGCACTGCTCTAAAGTACTATTAAAGTGAACTGAACTGTCAGTACGTTTACATGAATACTTCATGTATACTTAAAGTATGCTTGAAGTAATCAAAATATCTTGAAAACGTTCATTCAACCGCCCTACCTCAGCTTCAAGTGGATTTCACGTCAAGTGCTCAAGTATTCATGTAAATGTACTGTGTGTTTAATGAGTCTGTTCTAAAGTGAACTGGAGTAACATAGAGCCAGATTTTCTGGTCCACGTTTTTCGAAGGAGTAACTTAGAGCAGGCATTTGACAATTGTAAATTATTTTGACAATTCTGGAAGAATTTAAATAATTGCAAAAATAAATTTCTGGACTATTCTAGTGGAATAATTTCAATAAAAATTGTGTTTTTGTTTGTTAAAAAACAGGTTTCTTTACATTAATCATGCATTATAAACATTATATTGTGCTTTCTGGTGACAGATCTCAGAAAATGTGTGTTTCATGTTACTTTTATTTGATAGTTAACCTAAGTTGAGCTGCTCTGAGCTGCTCTGAAGTTCATTAAACATACCTCTTGATGTATATCGTAAGCGTACAAAATTAAGTCGTAGGACATGTGTCAAAATTTTAATGAGAATATCTTGTATTCTATATACCTTGGGCCTACTCAATGTTTTAAGAAGTCTCAAAATGCATGCTGATCTCGAAAATTGTCTAATGACTTTTTCGATTGCAATCTGTTCCTCTATCAGCCCTTAAAATTTGTACCAGCATTCCTGGACACCCCGTATTATATTGCCGGCAACGTTATTTTAAATTGCAAAATCTTGATCCTCAAATTCTGGAAAACAAAATCTCGCAAAATGCAATATCGACAACTTAAAACCTCATTTTGCTCTGCATTCTTGGTCCCTTTAGTAACTCAATCTTCGAGATATTATAAATAAGGTGAAAGATACCTTGGAGATTGAGAAACATTGGTTGGTGCTTGCAATTTCAGCTGAGGACTTTGCAATTTTCAATTTGTGGATATGTTATTCATTTGGAGAAAAAGTAAAACAATATTCTCCCTTGGTGCTATGAAAAATACGCTGCAAACGTAGTCCCCGGAATATAATACAAGCCATGAAGTCGCCGAAGGCACCAATACAATGCTTTTTGTATACTCGTCATGAAGCAAAAACTAAAATTTCATCTTAAACAGGTCCTAAAGCCCGAGACTGTCGCTCCCACAGCAAAATGAAGTTAAAACAAATTGCAGCCAAATATGTTTTCTTTCTAATAGTATTTAAAAAAAAATAGCATATAGAACAAATTTACGGAAATTATACAAAAATACAAGCAACTTTTATATGAAAAACTCCTGCAGTAAGCCAAGGCAAGAAGACTGTGGATGTCGCCTGCTGACCGGCCCGCTTCTCTTTTTTTGTCTTTGTTCCTGGCTTGTATCTTGCGGGGGCTACGCTCCAGAGCGAACCTGGGGGCCTATTCTTGAATAACGAAGGCACATTCCGTATTCGTTATACTGTCAAAACCATTCGGAATCGACACAAGTGGTATTCCTGAAATCTGCATTCGATAAATACCAAACGCAAACCCTTCGTTATTTAACGAGTGGGTTCAACCATTCGTTATGCCAAACGAAGAGTGAATCAGCTGCTATTTTACGGATGATAATGAGAGATAAAAAATGTGCGAAAATGTCATGCTCAAAAAACTAAAATAATTAAGTTTTTAGAGGAAAACCCGAAACTGAAATTTGGTAAATATGGTAACTCTTTCAGTTCAAAAGATGCCACGGAATTGACAAAAGCTGGCATCACTATTAAATTCCATACCTGGAGCGTAAAAGGATTGGAGAAGTTGGAGAAAGGAATGTACATAAATTCATGTAAATTTTTTTATGATATATTCAAAACAAAGCTAATAGAAAATTTCCAGAGTTAGCAGGATTTAAAATGTATGGTGAAAGGAAAATCTGCTGTGGCAAAAAAAAATTTGCATGGCACTAGTGGAGGTCCTCCTGCAAAATTTTTCCTATCCAGCGATGAATTAAGGGTACAGGAACTGATTAACGATCAACGTAATTCATTTTCCACAGATTCTTCAACTATTTCAGACGCAAACAATAATGACAATTCACTGAAACTAGCTATTTTTTACAAATTATATTTTAAAACATGAAACAGTTGACAATATTCAATTTGTAAATTGACAGATTTAATCCTACCACACTCGTTAAGTTGAACAACTTTTTCACCAGTGAGTGGATAATTATAAGCAGATTTTACCGGTGAGAAGTGTTCGGTGGTAGAAAAAATTCCGAAATGCCAAGCTTCGATCGGGAAGGCGGGCAGCATATCAATACTACCGCAAGCCGGCCATTTCACAATTGCGAAATTTTTAATCGATCGGCTGTTCAGTTGTTTATCTGCGATTTGAGGTGATAATATAATAATATCATTACGTGCTATGAATTTGTCATACAGTTATTGTTTATATTAAAAACTGTAACTTAATTGAACACGCACACAATTTATTTCGGTAATTATAGAAGGAACTACGCGCAGCAACCTTATTGTACTGGTACGTCTAAGCACAAGGGGAGGAAATGCCTTCCTTTCCTAAAATCCTCTTGTGTGGGTTGGCCCAAAGAGTGCCGAAATTTCTCATTCATATTTCAGGCCTGATAAAAAGAAATACGCCCAGAAATTAAATGACCCTGAAAAAGAAAAGAAATGCAGCAATGAATGAACGCACCCACGAAGTGAGACATTTCATTTACTTTAGTGATGTCAAATTGTCAATTGTGTGTGGAAACTGTAATAATAAATAAAGTGGTTCTGTTTGGATTTTTTATTATTTATAGAACAGATAAAGCTAATTAATTTAATAGCTATCACTTCTAAAAATGTGGAGTAGTAATTTTATAAAAACATATAGCTGCTTAAACGATCAGGTAAAATAAAGCTTGTAGCAATAGTGTAAATAATGAAAATTTTGTTCAAAACAAATTGTGTAAATATGTAAATTTATGACGGAGTCTCTAGTCTAGACGTTAAGAGAAAATTGCCAACGTGCAGTATTATTGACGTCTTTCCTTAAACAAGCAAATCTTTACGTTGCTTATCAGAGTCTTGGAAGTATACCCCCATATTTAGTGGAGAAACAAATGAGCACATCACAGGATAAAAACGCAAAGGATGAAATCGAATTTATAGGTAGAGCAAATTTGCTTTAATTTTAGATTTGAAGTTCAGTTGGACTGTTTACTTTTTTTTATTTTACCGTTATCGAGCCCTTATCATTCGACGACAGTCTTGAAAATTAGAAGGCCAGCAGAGAAAACACTTAAAAATATGACATCAGTTTCATTACAATATGATTGAGCCTGATGCTATCATAATCGCAGACAAACTTTGACGAAAGGAGCATTTATGACCAAGATTCGTCTGGAAAATTACTGTTTTCAGTCAGGAACTGTAGCACGTTTAAAAAATTTATGACAGCCTTTCTCTTTTTGAATGATCATTAGGAATGTGATCATCGTCAATTCTGTTAAAATTTCTTTGTCAAATTTACAAATTCTTTAACTATTCATAGATAATCATTTACCAGTCTGCTAGTGACGTATCTGCATATCTTTATGGCACAGGAATGTTCGGTTTTGATGTTTAATTTTTCCTGTGTACTTTCTTAGCAACATAGCTTTATTCTTTTGTTCAATATTTTGCTCTAATATTATCCCTAAAAAATTAAGAATACTTGTGTACTTATTGTTCTGTATTAGGCGTAGTTTGTTTAACAATCGATGTACCCAATGTTATAATTAACGTGGCCTCACGCCAGAGTTATTCTTAAAATATTTTTTTTCTTTTTTTATTTAATTTACCTTCTCTTATCTTTCCAGATGTAAGGTACTCTCAAAATGAATGAAAATACAAGCAGTCTAGAGCTAGGGCATTCTTCAAATTCTGAAATTGAGAACATTAACATATTCCAAAGACAGCAGTCCAATCAACAGAATATATTGCCTGAGGAGATACGTATCGAAATACACAGTAATCCTTCTGCAGATATAACTTTACCGAGAAACTTTGCTCCAACAATGCCACACAATTTAACATCATTTTTGAATCAAGCTCGGGCAGATACTGGCAGATGGGAAATGAATTTTAGGAATGTGATTCAAGGAGTACGCCCACTTGTTCAGCGAGCTCAACCGATTAACAGTCTACGAACATTTATGTCGAATAATTCTTTTTCATATTCACCGCTACGCAATGAAAGTGAACAAGGCGAGTCAGCGAATCCACGTAACAATTTCGGCATTAACGTTAATGTACCGAACTCGAATAATCTTAATGTAAATTTAAATGAAATTCCCAACGTAATTGACAGCAGTAGACCTCTACTTAGTGAGGGAAACTCTTCACCAGTTCGGCCTATTCTTAACAGAGTAGCTGCTCTAACTAGAGATGATCCACCAGATCTTATAGAGGGACCAGCATCAAGTCGACGCAATCGTCGGCAAGCGGATAATAATGAGGATGAGGATGCAGTTGCTGAAGTTTTTGCTCAAGTTCCTGAAGCTCGACAGGCATTTAATGTGCTTGCTCGGTACATTCCATTTATATGCATTTTATTAGCCAAATCAGCATACGATCACTTACATGGTATAGCAGATTTAACAGCATTGGGAGCAGTTTTTATGCATGCAAATTCAACAGTTCGCACTCAAGCAATGAAGCAAACCCAGAAACAGTTTTGGGTATTGGCGCGCGAACTACTTTGCATAGCTGTGATTGCATTTTTCAGATTCTTCTATAGTGACGAAGACACTTTTTTAGGACTTCTTTTGATCACACCGTCTCCTGATACTATTTCATTGGGACAACTTTTATTTACTGTTGCTGTTACAGATTTGCTTCTTAAGCTATTAACAATATCAATTAAAATTTTCCTAATCATGCTTCCTCCAAGACTAGTCAGATATAAAGGACGGGTGAGTTAATATTATTTTCATAATACATAAATTATAAAAAACACATACCACTTCAGAGAGTTGGCAAGTGAAACTTTTACTAAGATCTCAAAAATTAAGAGAGCATTATTATTATAAAATTCTGTTAAAACTGCTACGATTGATCGAATTGGAAAAAAGTCGATTTTGAATCATTCTTCGGTCGTCGAAATATAATGTAACCATTCCTGCCATGGCCATAGCGTTTTATGAATTTTTATAATTTTCAAATCTGATGCCCTCCACCACTCTACAGAATTTACAATTGTTTACAAGAATAGTTTTCAGAGCTGTGTATAATTACAAAAAAAAAAAACTTGCACTATCTCTATTATTTATATAATTTAAATTTATAGTACTAGCCATGTGCATTTTCACATATTGCAGAAAAAATGTGTATATTTACGTCGTGATCGTACACTTAAACAAAAGCAACATTATTCTCGGTTACAGTCAAATTATAGATTATTTGATCGTCGTGAAGTTTGTGAGAGAACAAAAAGTTCTCTTTAAGAGCAAATGTAAGGAGTCAACAGTTATTGCAAGAAGGATTTGCTGAATTATTTCCTCGAATATTGACAGTAGTATTATAAATAAAAAGTTTAACATTGGAATTTTCAAAAGTACGATTCACGAAATTAGCATTAGTTCTCTACTGAAGTCCTATATTTCACTATTTGACCGCCCTGTAACAACTTCAATGCTGCCGCCGGTTTTTATTACCCCTAATCATAAAATGCTTACACAAATTGTGTTTCCCTTTAATCTGTCTTTACTGGTCATGGTCATTGGTCACAATTTTGCATCTAAAAAATACCGTGCTTGTCTTGAGAGTGGATCGAGTAATAAGGGTATAGAAAGCCTAAAACGGCACATTTTCATGCTTTCTACCACTAAGATCGGCTCTAAACAATCGATATGCGTATTTTTTAGTTTTATGGCAGGATCCAGCTCGAAATTGAAATGCCATCAATGCAAAAATTGTAAGTCGGAAAGTGTACTCTGTTTGTTTGGTATTATTTTCCTTTCGCAGTCCTATAAATTCTCGCTTTGAGAATTTATTTTCATGTTTGATGAGGCGTTCTATATACATATTATGAAGTGGAGAAGATTGTATGCCATATATGGAGGTGATATGGGAATACATGCCAAATTCGCCTTGTCTATGGTCAATTTTGAAAGATAATTGAATCTTAGACGCTTATGAAAACAAACTCACACCTAGGTACATACATATTTGGCGCTCTGTATGGGTTTGATTACTCCCCTATTATTGTGGATTTGGAAACATGCTGATTTCACATAGTGTAAGGTTTTTAAATGCAGATAAGCTCGGATTGTTGGATATTTTCATCTTCCACATTTTATGATAAAAGTTAGGCTTTTCGAAACTTAGGCTGATTTTATTCAACACGAGATTGTGAATGAGATTTATGAATCTCAAATTGACCATAAAATTTACTAAAACTAGCTTACATGATTCATTTAGGTGTAGAGTAAAATGAAATTGATTGAGCTTAAGGATTAGAATTGCTGTCCATACTCAGTCAAATTTTTTTTTTTTGATGTAAGCGGAACGTGCATTTGTTTCTGTTTAGGGATCTGGTAGCATAAGTACAAAATTTGAATATAACGACTATTCAGTATTTGGGCTTAACACCGAATTGAGACTACTTTTTGATGTTTTTCTTTTCACAAGTATTTATTACTTGCTGTTGAATGACTTGCTCGTTTTCCCAAGATTGAGATATCAAAAATTGACACCGTCCTTAATGACTTTTGACGAAGATTCCTTTTGGGAATGGTAAAAATAAGTCAGATTTCTACTTTTCTAGATAGGAAAAACAGTTTTTTTCTGCAATTATTAAAAATGGTCGCGGGGAAACAAGAGCTTATTGAAGGTAGCGTTTTTTATAATTGAATTTGAAATTGTGTTCGCCCTGTTGATTTTTTTATTTTATTTTATTTTTATTCTTATATAGAGGATTAATGAAGATGATTGTTCTTGGTGTTGATGACGTGTTTTTTGTAGTTTTTTAGTAGTTAAATAAAAAAACGACTTTTTAACTTTCTTGAGTCATAACTTCAAAACGGAGGGGTCGAGGGGTACAATTTATAGACCGTTGGAGAGGTTGAACGATTATCTATCTACCAAAGTTTAATTCATCATCATTGGGTGCAACGTGGACAGATTATAGGGTGATCTATGAAAATATACCAAAATATCTTTAAGGTTCGTTATCTCGGAAACCGTTTGGATTTTGCAGCCCTCCACCCATACAATTTTTTACTCGTATAAGTATGATCTATCCATAGCCTTCGGCTTTCACACCACTTACGGGATAATTTGTAAATAAGTGATTTTGGGTGTCTATTTTTGAAAAAGCATTATGCGTAAAACGATTATAGTTTTTTATTTGAAGAGGTTACCGTGACATTGTAGAAATCTTCATGCATACATATATATTTATCTTTGAACGAGATAAGGTTATGGTAGTTAGTTAGAACACAACACTGCTTTTTTTCTATTTCAGCAGTTTTGTTTTGATGTGCTCTTCCTTAAATGTGTACTGACATCCATCCTTGTGGGAGTGGAGATATATAACAAAGGTACACAGCTGTCAAGCTTTCAGGATGTGTTTCCCAGACCTGTAAGGTTCCAAGTTCAAGTACCAGCATTAGGACTTCGATTTAAAATTTTTAAGTACAAGTCCCGGTACTTGGTAAGTACAAATCCCGATACTGGTCCAGGTATTGGTACTGGATTTTAAGTACTTTATAAGTATACCGCCAAGTACATACTTAAGTTCTTGTTAATTATTTAAGTACGTCCTCTAATAATAGAGATTCAAGAGTTTTCGAAAACTCAAAACAGATATTTTGAATAATCTATAATCAGGTTAGTGAATGGATGAGGAAATATTATAAAATATGTTGCAAAAAAATAGGAAATGAATCAGAATCGTATAAGATTTTGCTGCTTTAATTTTGGAAGTTGTTTATACAATGGGCGCGTTCATTGCCACTTTGGTAGCGTAGTCGTTGTCGTACTGTAGTTCTGTCAAACCGACTACGATCGACTATCCTCCTTAGCGTAGTCGAATGTAGTCGACTATTTGGTACATTCAAAGTGCGGAGTGAACGAAAGTCGTAGTCAAGCGTAGTCGTTTACTGTCAAAATTGGCGCAGTGAACGCTCGGTAGTGACTCGTAGTCGACAAAAAGTCACTATTTCGGTGGCAGTGAACGCGCCCAATGTGTATTTTCGAAACTTATCAAACGAAATGTCCCGATACTAGACACCTAGACAAACAAAAAATTGTATGGCAGGGGAGGGGCCCACACCAACCGTTTGGGAGTTACAGGGTGATTAAGAAAAAAACCTAGATTTTCATATAACACCCTGTATCTTAAAAACTACAGAGCGTACGGTTACAGTCAAAGGCTCATTGTATGCAGAGCTTTATGGCCTTTCCAACGACCATACCCCTCTCCCATAAAGAATTATGGTTGTCTAAACTAAAAACTTCGGATTTTCTTACCTTATACTTTAATTTAACCTCTATTATTTTTGCAAAAAGGTCGTTAACATAACTTTTTTTTGTAAAAACTGTAAACTGTAGACTCTCCTCGTTAATTTGACCTATTACACCCAATGTGTGAACTGTAGCCGTTAAACAGTTAAAAACTCATAACCTATTCAGGTCACACCGAAATTAGACGATATTTTTTTAAATTAGAGAATAGGTTTGAAAATAGATTTGAGAATAGGTTAAGTGCTAATAGCTCTTAAAGGGCTACACTTAGCATATAGGGTGAAATAGATCAAATTAAAGAGGAAAGTCTGCAGTTTACACTTTTTATAAAAAAAAGTTATGTTAATGACCTTTTTATAAAAATAATAGAGGTCAAATTAAAAAAAAGGTAAGAAAATCCTAAATTTTTATTTTAGACCCCTATAACTCCTGAGACGACGTGGGGTACAGAGCTGGTTGAGCAGTCGTTGGAAAGGTCATGAAGCTCTGCATACAATGAGCTTTTAAATGTGACCGTACGTCTTGTAGTTTTTAAGATACAGGGTATTATGTGAAAATCTAGCTATTTTTCTTAATCACCCTGTAACTCCCAAACGGTTGTTGTGGACCCCCCCTGCCATACAATTTTTTGTTTGTCTAGGTGTTTAGTATCCGCACATTTCGTTTTATCTAGTCTCGAAAATACACATTGCGCATCAGATAATGACTTCCTTAGTGGAGCATTTACAAGACCTGCAAATGAAATTAAGCGCTCGACAGGTGCAGAGAAAGAAAGCGGGGTGTTTCCAACCTTTTCAACAAAGGATATCGATTCCGCATATTAGTTTCTGTCTTACTGTCACTCATCTCTATATCTATATATAAAACAGATTAACAAATCCAATTTGTTCAAGAATTAAAAAATAAAAATCACTGCACAACGATTGTAATTTAATTTTTTTGGAAATAGAAGGCACATTTAAATAATTTACAAGAGCTAAAGTACTTCGAGTTATGGAGGTATTTATAGTAAGTGCGTGCTTTGGTTATGATAGGGTACTTAAGCTTATATATGATACTAGTACTAGACTTGTTTTGAAAATTTTTTGAGTACCAATACCGCGACTTGTACGTGTACTTAAAAAAATTGTAAATCCTGCTGGTATTAGCACTAGTACTTAATTACCAATGTACTTAAGTACTTTACAGGCCTGGTTTAAACACCCCAAACTCCTATCCATGTGTTAATCGTTGGGCTTAAGGTATCAAATAACCTTCAAAAGCCTTTGTAGAATATTATCACTTTTACGATTGTTAACAAGCTTTGTCTAATCTACCACAGAACACCCTATGAAATATGCCGCATAAATTAATTTTTTTTTAATTATAGCCTTTTACTCATTCAATATTTTGAAACGGATTAAAATCAATTTTAAAAAATTCTAGGGAAGAATATTTGTCCTGATAGAGTCATTATCTCAGCTATACAGGACATTGGCTCCAATTCAAGCTTGGTTAGTGTTTTTATTAGATTCATACTCTGGAATAGAAAAGGTAAACTGTAAAATTTAACCCAAAAGCTTTAAATATAATAAAAAAAACATTACCATTTCAGATTTTGGGAGTTGTATTCTCAGCAGCATACATGGTATCTAAGGGTTTTGACCTTGTTGAACGGTCTAAATTGTGCAAAAGAGCTTTTATAGGATTGTTAAAAACAGTGGTAAGTTTCTGAAATTAATGTTATTCCCAAATTTCTAAACTGAAAAAAAAAATTCTCTTAAAAGAATTACGGAACAATACCTACAAAGGAAGATATACAAACAGCTGGTGGGCAGTGTCCAATTTGTCACGATAATTTTGATACACCCGTGATGTTAGAATGCAATCATATATTTTGTGAATTGTGCGTTGGTACATGGTTTTCAAAACAACAAACTTGTCCACTCTGCAGATCCAAAGTCGCTGAGGATCCCTCGTGGCAAGATGGTGCTACATCATTTTTCTTACAATTGTATTAGAGCTGATGCGATCACATTTATAACTTCGCTGCGTATTTCTTTATAAATTACTTTTTAAATAGGTTTTAAAGTTAAATTTTCTTGTGAATATGTATTTATGAAACCCGACTTATTTAATGAATTAAATATATACATTACATACATTATATATATTAGCTTAAGTGTTGAGAATGTGAAATTTTAAATGAAATTTTGTTTTGTTTTTTTCTGTTTTTCAAATCCTCCTGGACTAATTATTTTAATTTAGGGTATATTTTGAGCACAGCATTACATTGAAAACCTCTGATTTTATACAAGAAATGCGAGTTCCATTTTACTGAGGATACCTTCATCAAAGGCTGATTACTACAATTACAAATTAAAACAATATAATAAAATTCATAATAATTAGTTTAGTGTGTTAGCAAGTTACAATCAGAGTAGTTAGTCATAGCCCAGTTGAGAAAAGCGTAGCTGTAAAAATTACTATAATCGCAGCAAATCTGGTTCAGGCTTGGTCAAGGATAGATCATTCTTGTTTTGTTAACAATTAATGTAGTACAATTAGGTTTAACGCTATTGTTTTTGATCGGTTAACTCCGTGCTGCAACCACTCGAGTCCAATACATGAAAATTAGTACCTCAATTTCGAAGTTATAACTTGACACTTCCTTCTTGATTAATTTAATTTTTTCCTTGACAAGTAAACATCAACCTTTATACCTAATTAGGATATCGTCTAAGACTCAAAGTTAAGCATTAGATTTACTTCGCTCAATTCTTTGCTACGGCTCCCTAGTCTGGTGAACGGCAATGGAGAAAAAAAATGCAATTTGGCCATGCTGTCAAAAATCTGAAAACGTGTCTGGAATAGATACAACGGAATTTCTGTGCACCAACTGCGGAACTGGATATCATACTTAACCTGTTGCTATTAGATCTCTATTGTAGAGGTCTGTCGACGGCTAGTGCGGTAAGCTTGGAGGGAACGGACGTATGATCAATCCAGCATGCTTTGAAGAGTAGACAGCCTTGACAGTGAAATAGCTACAGATTTACAAGTTCATGTTCCTAACTTTTGTAGGAAATTTAATATTAAGATGCCTATCAGAAAGAAATGAAAACGGGCAAATCAGCAGGAGTATACTCCATTAAATGAAACTGGCACGAATTTCATAACTTCCAGACGGGTGCATTGTTTATCAGACAGAAATAGCTATGATGATTTGCCAGGAAGCATTATCAGTATCCCGTCGACTAGAATCTGATGAGGACATCCGCATATACATATACTGACAGTCATTGTGAAACTGTATAAATACAGCTTGGAGATGATTTCTAGACACCATAGGGTGACTGTACGTTGAGTACCGACACATGGCCACGTAGCTATGGTACATTCCGGAATGGATCATAAAATGAGAAATGATCGTCGGATGATTAATTTTTTCTCGCATCTGCTGGGTTAAAGGTGTCGACCAAATGTATACAAAACTGCTTTTAAAGCAACATTTGCTGTTCGTATGCTCTAAAAAATGCGGTTCATTTTGGAATACACGAGCCATTTCGCAATTTGTATACTCGGCTCTGTTATACCATCCGATATCTAGTTCTTGTGCCAAACAGCCGGCTTTCTCATGGTTACTCTTGTTACTCTATAAGTGAAAATCATCTATAAAAAGACTAGTCGCAAGTGGAAATATGGGTCACAAATCTATGGCACGCAATGGACCCGTTCGGAAGTCATAACTGTGGCTGAATTCTTGTTATTTCTTCTGTAGAGTGTACTTTTGAACAAAATGGTTTTGTTTTTAATGTATTTAGACGTAACTTGTACCATTTTTACCTGGAATTACAAATTTAACTTAATTGAATTAAACAAGATTATTTCTGCTGTCAAATGTGTGGAAGGCATAAGAAATGTTAGGCGACAAATTCAGAAGATCATTTTTATTTTTCAGGTTGTCTGTCGAGCATTTTTGGTTTAGGGTTTAACGAATTGTTTTTAGTAGACGGTGAAATGATAATTGATGGAAACAGAGTCGTCAATGGAATTTTTATAATGAATTGATTCATAGTCCTTGATATACGGAGTCCAATACTTAAGTATGTTTTTTTTTAGTTTGTAGAGAACCCTTCAAAAGAACTACGCAACCTAAAAAAGTGACCAAATTTAATTTGTACAACTTTGAATTATAGGGAAGGGCGCATTCATGCATGTTCGTGGTCTAACAGAGAACTATTATCCTGCATCAATGCAATTTCTTTGGCATCTCTTGAAGCTATTCGTTCGAGCTACATGAAACTAACGGGATGTCCAGTTTTGCAGTTTAATTAAAAGCCTATATAAAGTAACAAATGTTTTGAGGTAAGTGTGCAAGTCAGAGATCCTATACCATCACTGATTTTGCTTGATCCGATATCTTGGCACTTAGCATATTATCCATGGTTTGCATCAGTTTCATGTTTTAACTGCTCTTCCTGAAATTAGCCTTAAACTAAAATGACAATTTTCATATGAAACAAGTCCCACTTACACTTACTTCTTTAATAGACAAATTTATTGTTTTTTAAATATCCTGTGGTATTGATTTCTACATTTTTCTTCATATATCTTATTCATTCATAGTTGGGGAAAAAGTTTAGAATAGCATTTTCAACATAAGCTAAAAACAAAATACATTTTTTCATGTCAGACATTACTGTGCACCAGAAATCTTATTTATTTGTTACATCAAAAATTTATTTTTACCCTTTTGCCTTTTAAATATAGTAGTACAGACTCCAGTGATTTTTTTAAACCAGGGGGCGAGATATCGCAAGCTAATCCGCTAGAAACCTTCTCGTGAAAGCCTTCCTGTCCTCTTAATGAAGCGTATCAAGAATAGATGGGGTAAGTTTTTCAGCTCATCCACATATAGGAGGGCAGACTCAAGCGTATCCAGCCTTTACGGACAAGCACACAGTGTCCGGTTATCTTACGTTCTCCTTCCAGGCAGGAGTGACAATCAGGGCTGTCAACAACTCCTATCCGTGTTAGATGAGCGTGAAGCGGGTTGTGGCCGGCTATGAAGCCAACCACAGTCCTGAATTGTCTCATTCTGAGCCCCCAAGAGAATGTCAGAGAAGTTCCTATTATGCCCATAAAGAAAAAGGTTTGCTCACCTGCAAGTACTCAAGTTCGCCCATCTCTGCTTATGCTTCACCTGCTTTGATAAGGGACCCGATAACCGGATTTTGGTCCAAGGAAGGCAAAACCAGAGCCAGACCTGGCTAAAAGGCCAGCCCTTTCATTCCTCATGATCCCAATGTGTCCAGGAACCTACTGAAGGGACGGCCACTGAGACTCATCAAGGCTGCCTGATTATCGGAGGATAGCAATGCATAGAGAGCAAAGGCTATCTTCGTTGCTATTGCGATGGTGAAAACTTTAGCCTGAAACCCAGTGGTGTATCTACCAAGTGAGTACTCCAGCCCAATATCAGGTTTAAGAAAGTAAATACCAGCACCGGCTCCCTCATTAGTGAGAGCCGTCGGTGAAAATTCTTAGATAGAGCGGACCACGAAAGGCTCGATAAGGCACTTCCTTCAGCCCACGATTCCCTTTCAGGAAAACCCACTGAAAGCGACGCCCAAAATAAAATTCTGGTACCATCACATCAAGTGGCATGCGGGCTACAGGGTTTTCCCGTTCCAGCCCACACACCAATGGGCAATAGGAAGAACCAGTCCAGATAAAGGTCTACCATGAGCGCAATCTACACATTCCTTTTGGCATCGGCCTGAATAATAAGATCCATGGCTGGCAGAATATGTAAAACCTCAAGGGCAGCAGTAGCTGTAGATCGCATGGAGCCTGTAATGTCTAGGCAAGCAAGCCATTGCATACGCACCATCTTCTGGATCGAAGTCCCCACTTGCATATGTGAGCATGGGCTTTACAATCGAGGTGTACATCCAGTACACAACACTCGGGTATCATGCCCCATATGCAGCCAAAAGTTCTCCTTCTTTGAGCAAACACTCATTGCTGCATTAACTTTTTCCTCTAGAAGCATTCCACACGTTAATTTCGAGTTAAGGTAGACACCGAGATGCTTGACATGGTGAGACACTGGCAGAGTGTTTCGAAAAAGATTTGGAAGAACAAAGTGCGTAAGCTTACAGCTCCTGAAGGAGCACCAATCTGGTCTATGTAGGGTTCACTCCTCACTGACATATCACGACTGCTGCACTAGTCCTCAACAGTAGTGAGGCCTCGTTGCATGAAAGCACAGGCAGTAGCCGTGTTTTTACTGGAGATGAGCAGATGAATGTGATCCGCATACGCCTAACATGAGAATCCCACATTTTTCAGCACCGTGATGAGTGTGTTACCCAACATACACCAGAGTACTCATGCCACCATCATACAGAGGCTCAGCCACTCAACTCCACGGTTAAGTTTCGTCGGCTTAGCATTTGAGCGATTCAACGCACGACAGTGCAGTAAAAAATATGCCGATGAGCTGCCTCCCACAACGAATCGAGGTGGCCCTGTCAAAAGCCTCCTCAATGTCCACAAAGGCTCCAATGTAATTAGTTCAGATCCAGTGCCCGTTCAATGAGCGTAACCATTGTATGGAGAGCCGTTTCAGTTGATTTGTCCCTTTAGTAAGCGTGCTGCTTACTCTCGATTTCGTTTTTGTTTCCTTTAACAAATTAACCCGTCAGTTTAGGCTACATGTAAAACATGGTTTTCTAGTATTAAAAGAAAATATCGATTTGCTCTTGCAAGAACGAAAGTTCAGTTTCTATATTCTGCTAGAAGCCTTTGAACTTCGGCATGGCTGGTATTTGTTTAATAGAATTTCCCTCGATTCCCTTGTCGGGCCGTGCATATGTTGCTATCTTCGTCTTTGCCGGCGATCATGAGTCAATCAAGACAATTCTATAGACCGTCATTATTAAACAGAAAACAATGAACTCTTACATTGGTTTCAACTCTTGCTATGACTCTGTATCCCCTTGAACCTATTTAATCATCGAACATTATTAAACATCGCTTCAAAAATCACACAACCAATAAAAAGATAATGCATGGAGAATGTTGGAAAATGTAAATTTACATCGAAATGCATCCGGTGAAAGTTAAAATCCTAACGGTATAAATTGTTTATGTTTGTTAATAATAAAAATTGTTGTTACCCTCACTGAAAACCTTCTATATTCTAATTTGCAAAATGGAAATATTAAACAGAGCGTGCATAGGAAAATAATATTAAATTGTCTTTCTTTATCACAGATAAGGGAAGTCAAGATGATTTCCAGCCAATTGTTTTAGATTGAAAGTAATCACCATCTTCTTGTGTAGCGCGCTTATTAATCTCTTGGTGCTGTTCTCGACTGACAATTTCTTCCAAAATTTCCCCATCTCCCTTTATTAGCCGTGTTCTTCCTGTGATTGGATCCACGACTTTTCGAATTTGTTTTTGCCTAGCTTCATATTCCTCCTTCGTTTCAGGTGCTTTTGCTTTTGTGTACATAAGATCTATTTTGTGTAAATAAGTTGAAAATAATTTTAATTATTAATAATTATGATATTTTTGTATATTACCGATTGGAATACCGAAGTCTTCTTCTTTGTTCTTAACATCTTTATCTTTCTTAGTAAGTTTCTTGAATCTTTTCTCTTCCCTCCTTTTTTCCTTTTTGGCTTTTTTGATTTCCCTTCTCTCAGCCTTTTCTAGTTTCTTTTTTTCTTTCTTAAGAAGTTTGTCCATCTTATATTTTTCCTTTTTATCCCTTTTCTCATCTTTTCGTTTCCTATGCTTATCTTCATTATCATTTAGGCCCGAAGAGGAGCTAGTACTCTTATCACTGGATGATGATCTACTGCTACCAGAAGATAATCTATGATATTTCTGTCCTCTGCCTCTACTGCTGGGACAACTAGATGGCTGTTCTTCTTTCTGCGGTTTATCTTCTTCTAGTAATTCCTTTTTCCATCCAATTTCCACAGGATATTCTTCTTTAGACATTTCTTCTAATTACAATTAAACAAAATATTTCAAGACCACTTTCTGAATTCCAACTTTCACCAAACTTACAATGAACTCTGAACTTATCCATGCATTAATTTTGACAGTTCTTGTAATTTATAAAAGACAGTTCAACTTTTTGTCAATAATGCGATTATTTAATTATAAATGGTTCAAGCGCATTGACCTTTTGAAAAAGTTATTAGAATTTTACCGTTTATTTGCCTTGGTATATATTCCTATTTGTTGGTCGCTGCCACATAATTGGAATATCTGATTGAGCCATTCGAATGCATAACGTAGTTTTCAGATTAATAAACAGATGGCACTAGAGAATGTAAAGCTCACGCTTTCCATTTATAAATTTACAACAGCAATGTACCTGTAACGTACGTAACCACGGACAACGGATATCCGCAGAAGTTTGTAAACAGACAAAAAACTAATTAATTAGTATATTTCTGATGTGGAGTAAATAGTTTAAATAATTTAAGTGGGAATAAATGGATGGGATGGGAATATTGCTCTTTAGCTTCTAAAATTGTGGTAAGTGAGCTGTGCGTAAAATTTATTTAACTTTATCTAATAGTTATAATTATCGGAATTACATGGCAGACTAAGTTACAATTTAGCACACTTTATGTTTTACCCTCCCTCACATGAAATTGCAAACTGATCCAAAAAGTACAGTGAAAGTATGCTCATACAACCAGCTAGTACTAAATATTAAAGATATTTTCAATGTAATTAAAATAACTATATTTTCCTGAGAAGAAATAATTACAGCATTACATATTTGGTTTTTTATGTTTTACAGAAGCTAATCGCGGAGAGAAATTTCGGACTGCATGTCTTACACTAGAATATGCACCGAAATGGTAGCTGATTAACCTAAATAAAGTTTCGAAACTTCGCTGTGGTGTTTTTTAAATCAAATAAATAAAAATATGAACTCAGCTCGTACTAAGCTCAGGACTTTTTGCTTGTCATATAGCTATAGTACCTAACTTTAGCAAAATGTTCTTGAATATAAGTGGCGCGAATTATAAAATTACACTTTTGTGAGCAGATCAGCTTATTTTCATCGTAATCCTATTAATCAATAGATGCGTGTTTCATCATTAAACTTTACTTCTAATCTGCAGGGGTCACATACGATTAATTTACCTAGCTCTTTATACCTACTAGTCTTATTTCAGCTCTTTTCCTAACCGCATAGCTGAAATTTAAAACTTGGAAGAGAGCTCGTCTGTATAATGCCCAACTTGAAAATCCAAGTCTAACATAAAAATGTTGACTAGCTGCACACTAGATGCCTTGAGAATATTAAGGCTTGTTTTACTCCACAGTGCACAAACATTGTATAGGTGTGGTTGATCGTTTTGACCAATCTCTTATAAAAGATATTGATGACATTATAAAATCATTATCTAAGCGTTAAGCGATATATCCTTACAGTAAATTGCAAAATAAAAAGGTTGCGCTCGTGAATTTAAATCAATTAGCTCAACGTAATTTTAATGGTTATATTGATTGGACGAAAAGTAATGATTCGGATGCAAGGCTAAGGCCAAAGTAGCTTTTGTTTGATGAATTTAGTAATTATATCTACTTTTCATCTTCGGTATTTTCTTTTATCTCCTTCCTCAACAAATAATCTATCATTTGGCTCTATGCAGTACAGGCTGCTTATATATGATACTTTCATTAGTTTTTTACAGTGAAATGTTAGTAGAAAAAAGTTCTCCAAATTAAATCTAATGCTGTGGGATATGATGCCTATTAAGTTTATAAAAATCATCTTTCCTCACACTCTGTCTAAATTGTTTTATCCAGTTGGTGATTTCTGATTTTATAGGGTCTATAACTCCCTCTCCGTTATTACGAATATACTATCAATGATGCTTGTTTTAATCTTTATCACACTTCATATTATTCCTAGCTCAACAATTACCAACATTGTCAGTCAATCAAGCCCACATAATGCATTACTTCTTGCCAACCAAATTTTCTGTTCGAAATGATTCCGCTGATTCCAATTTTAACTCCACTATCAAAAACTCTGTTAACATCAACAGATACAAACACTTCTAGACAGTGCAGGTCTAGTGCTCTTCTTATTTGCGAACATGAAAGGATTATCAAATCAATCATACAATTTTTCAGAAGATTAACAATAGGTAGGTAGGTGCTGATTTCAAAAGACTTAAATATCGAATCCGACATCTGCAATAACCTTCGAGTTCTTCTTAATGAAAATGGATGAAACAATTAAATTAAATTAAATTCTGCCAATCCCCGAGCATACTTCTAACATATCGCAAATTCTTCGCCATTCAGCAGGACACTATTTGAAATGATCTACTAGCTTTTAGAATTCTCTATTGCTTCTCCATTCAACTTTTCATTTACAGCACTCACAGGCTAATAGAGCATATTTTTATTCAATATTATTATTCCGTTTGTGACTGTAGAATAATTCTAACGCTCTCCGATCAAGTCATATAATTGTATATAATCTATTGTATTCATCATATGTCAATCACATACCCTTTTTGCAGTGCCGCGCAAGATAAATCCTTGCTTATTTGGGTGGTGTGTATAATGCGAGAACCGTTGGGTGTCTGTTTGTAACGTACTTATCTACAAATTTCTATTGAAATCTGATAGTGTTGAAGATATTGTGACGACAACAGTTATTATAAAAGCGTTGAATTTAAGGCCGTGACTGTGCCTGGCATTTTTAAATTTCAATCCGGACATTTGTTTTGATTGTTTTGATTTCGCACTTAGTAAAAAGTACTGGAAGATTTAGCAAGACAACGATATAGCAGGTTAATTAATTAATAAAAAAAAGAAAACCAAAAAAATTGCTTTGATTTTTGTCATTATACTTAATTGTTCAATTAGTAATTAGAAATAAATTTTTACAATTCCTTCATCGATGGATGGATTGAAACAAAGTTGGGATACGAACTAGGTACCTGGAACGTAGGTCACAACAAGGCCCATTATTCATCCTCCAGACTCATGAGCAATTGCTCATAAGTCCTAACCGGATGCTCTAACAAAGTTCAAAATTGGCCCCCAACCCTCCTTACCGACTTCATGCAGTTCTTCCAATTGTGGAATAGGATGCCGCCGAGGTTGCACCAAGACGAGCAAGTTCGTCCGCCTTTTCATTCCCGATAACATCGCTGTGACCTGGCACCCAAGGCACCAGTACCAATACAAGTTTTGGAGTTTGTAAAAGGTTTTGACAATGCTTTGACAGCTGCTTGGCTGTCCGAGCAGATTGAAATCTCCTTGTTGTCAGTGTCTCGAGTTAAGGAGATACCTTCCCGCATCAAGGATGGCCTTAACTTTCGCCTGGACAAGGGTTACATGGCTTTCAAGGTGTATGGTAATTTCCATATGAGGCTTCTCGCAATAAACGCCTGCTCCGGTGCCCTGTTCCGATTTGGAGCCATCTGTATATATGATAGGATTTGTTAATGGTTGAAGCACGGAATGTGATTCCCGTTCTGCTCTATCTGAAATTTTCGATTTAAAGTTGCTCTTCAACAAGTCAAGTACGATGGACTGCACGAATTCAAAGATGGATTCATGTGCAACTCTTGTAGCACTCGATAGTCCGTTTGATTTGAGTGAAAAATTGAGCAAAATACTTGTATTACGTCAAGAAGCAGGTTTCTCTGCGAGCTATATTAACATTAAATTTTGGGGCATCTATGTGAGCCCAAAATCCTTCCAGCCGAAACAGTAAGAGCAGCAGCATCAGCTTCAACACATCCAAGCCTAAAAAGAACAGCGATGGTGTCAGCAACCCGAAGGTATATAGAATACAAGTATTCCCATTAAAATGTTGTCACATGTTCTGTGATGTAATTTCGTGACTAGTATATACATTTCTATAGGAAAGACAGAGAGATATTTCGTCACTAATGACGGAACGTGGTTCGTAATGGGAATACCTTGAGCAAGTCCAATTGGCAATTGCATCTATACGCAGTATTGAGGAACAGGCTGCGCTTTTCAGTAATACAACAGCTAGTTGGTTCATTATTACAACTGACCACCAAAAAATATTACGTGTTGTCTACAAAGAAATACAATGAATACCCCAGTATTAAATTGCAAAAGTGTGATACATTATTGCGTCATTATAAACTAAAGATGACTCCAACGCAGTCATTAAACATCACGGGAATTTGATTAATACACGCTGCATCCAGAGCTGGGTAATACTTAAGTAAAAAAAAGACTTAAGTACTACTTAAACTACATTTTCGTTATTTAAGACTTATTACTCAATACTTTTGAAATGCCTCTACTTAGTACTTGGACATAAGTACTAGCGTCTATTTATTTGTACTTAAGACTTAGTTTTGTACTTAAGTACCAAGATTTTTACAAATATCTAACTCTTTGTAGAAAAGAAAACACAATCTCTAGCACAACTGCTTTTTGTTGAGTTTTAAAGCACGCAAAGACCTGTCAAAGCATGTGCCGCACTCACGCATCAAGGCAGAACCTTAGACAAACTAGTAACATACAAACAAGACTGGGCAAGTAGAACAAAAACCAGTAACGTCTCGCTCGAATATAAAATCAACGATGCCTCAACTTGATGACATAACCATTGACATGTATAACATAGACTGACTGCGTTTATAGAAATTGTACTTGTACTTAAGTACTTTTTCTTTCGTACTTGCCCAGCTCTGGCAGCATCCATCATTAATCAGGGATATATTAAACTTCAAGACGACAGAAATGGTACTTTCCCGGTTTAGTGTTGGGTTCGCCTATAATTAGTTAATAGCCATAGCCCACACAGGGGAGATTATTGGAACTTTTTACAGGTGAGAAGTATTCGGGCCGGGTAGGAATAAGTCCGTGCTACCAAGTTTCGGTCGGGAGTACGGGCAGCATATAGAACTACCGGAAGCCGGCCATTTTGAAATTGCGAAATCTCCTCCAGAATAATTTTGTCCATATTTGTCAGGATTCTTAAAAAAAATCCTTATTTCCTTAGAGCTCCTCTTCAACTCTCTCACTCTTCACTTTATTGGCCAATTATTTACTTTACAAGCTTTAATTTGGCCAATTTCCCCTGTTGGGTGTTTCTTTCCTTTATCGATTTTTAAATTAACTGTAAAAATAGTAAAGTTAAACACCTACAATAGTTTTATATAAAAACAAACATACCACACAGACACACTTCTAAGCTTTAATAATAAATGGGAGCTAACCAGTTGTCATACTTTTAAAAGTGCACAAAATTCAAAAAAGATTAAATTTATAAGTATCGTTAGTAGATAAATTTTGAGAATCCTCCTAACAATTACTCATCTATCACTTTACCATCTCTTAAAAGTAGAGAAAATTTGTGTCCTTTCTTAAAGGTATTCCACGAAATTATCCAGGGGGTGGGGCTAACCAGTTGTCACCGAGTGTATATTTTTTGCAACAGAACTACTTTGTTTGGGAGTAGACGTAGAAGACTTGCTTCGAAACCTATAATAGAAAAAATTATAAGCAGTGTCCTGAGATTTCCAAAGGCTCACAGGGAGTTCACTATACTTTTGTATAAAGGCAAAGTAGAGATTGTGCTTATGAGACGGTAAAGGTATGGTGACAAGAAATATTAGTGTGAATGTAGCAGTGAGCCTTTTGCAAAATATCACTTCGGATATTTCTAAAAACCATTTCTTGATGTAGGCTTGCAGGATTTGTAAAAATTTCATATCGAGCTCTTCAACCATCACGGTTTTGTCCGGTAAATACTACAGATGAAATTTTCTATTAGTGTATAATCTTCTTCATTAAGATCTACTTCGTTTCCAAATTTAGAAAATGTTAACTGAAATTCTGGTCTAGTTTCCAAAAGTAAAAGGTTTTAGTTTTCCTTTCTTGAAAAAAGAAACTTACTATATCTCGAGATGACCACTTTGTATGAATTACAAAAATGTCCGTCCCTATACTCAACTAAAAGTCTTTTCGTTATTCCTAATTCCATCAAATGCAGAGGCTCTGTAGCTATAAAATCATCTATCATATTCAATGGAAGCACATGCCGCGACATGACACTTAGCATCTCCTATGAGCTCCGATATAGGAACTCATTTTCCAAGTGATCCCCTTGATCCTATATAAAAGTTCACTAAATACTGATTGCTCATATGAGCGTTGATATCGAAAATGAATTCTTACTGAAATTACATATTCCCCGTATTCTTATATGAGGTGCTCAGCGCTAAAGCGGCTTAAGCAACAAATTTTTACAATAGAGATATTTTGGTTATTTCGACTGTTCTAGCATATAGTTTTTTCGTTTTTTCTTGTAAGTATGGAAGAACCTAACTGGAAATGGAAGCGTTCAAAAAGGAATCTAAGAGCGCTTCTTTGGAAGCTCGCAGCGCTTCCAAACCGTATCCTTGTTCATATCGCTAAGCTGAAGATTCTTGGGAAGCACTCACGAGCGCTACTAGAGAGTAGAGAGGGAATCAATAGATGGGTTTTAATAAAATTCCATTTTTTTTCTGAATGCGCTCCGTTTAATTTTAAAATAAATTAATTTTCAATTAACCGCACACTTCAACTGACTACCATAGAATGACAATTCTGCTGCGTTTTCAGATGCAGATTATTCACCTTTTCACAACACAAAAAAAACGAATAAAGAGAAGAGATCTGCTTCCGCAAAGATTCCTTCGGGTATGGTAAAAGAGCGCTTCGGAAAAGATATTTTCTGTGCATGTTGTGAAAGCACTTCCCCTGAAAAGCGCTTGACATATTTTTTCCATTACTTAAGGACGGCTCAAACTACAACTAAGGCCAATTTTTGCCATTTCTAAATTTTGAAAATGCGGTGTTTATATGTTTAGCGCTGAGCGCCTCATATAAGGATTGATTGGTGATTGATTTTTGATATGAGACCTGATATATGAACATATTTCCCAAGATCCGTACTCCCATATATAAATTCCCCAATATGCTATGCTATATAGGATTACGATTTTCTGGGAATTATAGTCCTATATACTCATGTTTATAGCACTAATGTTCAAGTAGTAGATTCTTCATATAGGACTTATAGACTCATATAAAACCACAAATGTAAATATAACACTCTAGTTATTTCTTTAAGAACTAAAAGATCTATGTGAGAGCTCAAATGTTGTTCGAGATTTATACAGGAGCTATATAGGAAAAATTCCAAATTTCCAGCACTTGAAGTCTTAGTGATGTTCCTTGGGTTGGTTACAACTTATGAGGTACCAGCGATCGAGTTATCAGGATTTGTATCGACAGCCGAGCTGCAATCAAAGCTCTGGACTCGTACGTAAAGATCACGCCTAGTGCAGTGGTGTCACTATGAGCCCGAGAAACCACAGGGTTATTCTCGGCTGTGTGCCGAGTTACAGCGACATAGCTAGAAACGAATCAGCAGAGGCTCTGACCAGAAAGGGTCCCGCTATGTATATATGTCTAGCGGAGAAATCTATAGGTCGGCATATAGAATCAGTGAAGAGGATTCTAGATATACAAGTCTGTAAGCTGACAAATCGCAGATGAGGAGAACTGACCACATCCGCAATTTCAAGGCAGCTTTGGGCCAAGATATGTCCTGTGAAGTCTGGATCTCTGCTGAGGAGGAACCGGAATGACGTGCGTAATGTTATTGCAGTTATCACGGGACACTGCCTCTTTGGCAAATATACAGAGCGCATGCAACCTCCATACAATGCCTTCTGCAGAAGCTGTTCGGACGAGGAAGAGGTTGAGAACGCTCAGCACCTGCTGTGCGAATGCCCTAACCTTGCTAAGCGCAGGAGGAATACGCTTGGTAGCTACTTTCTCTGCGAACTGGAGAAATTAGCAGACAAAGAAGTGGGAGACCTGGCAGGTCCTTAGAACATAAAACTAAAGGAAGCGAAATAAGCCCAAAAAATTGTTATATATGTTCTAAGGGCTGGTCGTATATGCCTTTAGCATGGCCGCCACTCTAACCTAATCGTAAGAATTGGTTTTAGACAAATTCTAACTTTTTTCCTTGTTCAAAAAACTCGGATTGAAATTTTTCAATAATATTTCATTAATTTTACAATCACGTTTTAATACTAATGTATGGATTGAAACAAGACGTATATCAGCTCTTCGGCCAGTGGGGGTCAGTGGGTCTGCCTATTCGATTGACATTGAATAAATTTAATCTTTCTCTAGATAATGGTGATGATGATAATTTGAATGTACAGCTAACAACAGTTACACAAAATCGTAATTCAATGGTAAATTCTATCTAAAACAATGTCGGTCAACGACTTTGTAAAATTTCAAGGTAACATTTTTACTTAATTGGCAAGTTCTCCACTTGAGCTTGTATGTTATTTGAACTTGTTTATTGTGTTTAGTTCTAATCGGAAATGTCATTTTATCAAAATATACCAGGGGTTCCAATATACACTTTAAAAAAATAGGAAAGCTCCGCCGGACGACACTTGATAACTTTCAAAAAATTATCTTAAGTACTACATTTTATTTTCATAACAGAAACATTTTTTGATAACACTGCTACATATTCGTCAGTACACTAGAGTATTAAATCAATTTCCTTCATATCTCCAATACATATTTTTCGCACTGATAAAGAATCCATTTATCTTGTATTCCAAAGTGACAAGCTTCTATTTATAGAAATTATGGAAATCTTAATAATACGCAAACAAATAACATGTAGAGTAAATACAGTGAAAATAATACTTGCGTTCAATATGATTTATTGAGGGTAGAAAATAAAATTTCATTTCGTTTGTGGTGTGATAACAATGAACCTGAGCCTCACATTACACCTCAATTAGGGTATATAACTAAAACAGAGTAGATTCAAGGAAAACTGAAAATAGTTGGTATACCAAAAGGTATCGATTTCAATATGTCTTGTTCATAAATTTAAAAATACTTTATTTCTTGAGATGAGTTATCACACATAAAATACAACAAACGAAACTTGCAACGAAAAAAAATGCTGTTTTTTTTTCATCTCTAATTTTGTTTTTGGTGCGGACTTTAATAGATAACAAAAACACTGCAGTTGAATGTAGTATGTCGTCAAATCCAGGACCACTTAAGTACGAGAAAATGAACAAACTCTAGTCAGGATTTCCGAATGGATATAGTTCTGAAACGATTCACTTAACCCTTTCGATCGTTCTTCGAAAGCTAAGCGGGAAAAAATTAAAGCATATATATATATATAAAGCATAAAGATATACATATATTGCGGCAAGGAACTTGAAGCATATGAGGGTACTCTAGGTGAACGAGTAGCTAACAAATTGGCAAGCACAATTTCCGAGAAAGATGTAACTTTGTGTTTCGACAGATTTTTTACATCTATGCACCTACTCCAATCACTGAATTATGCAGCTATTGGTACATGCATGTCAAACAGAAAAAATGTACCCAAAATTGAAGCGAAACTTAAGCGTGAAGAGGCAGTATTTATGAGTTCAACTTCTGGACTGCTTTGTGTAAAGTGGCAGGATACGAAGGAAGTCTTAGCTTTGAGTAACTGCCATAATCCAAATATGACAACTGTTTCTAAAACAATGAAAACAGGGGAAAAAATTGTCATACCGTGCACCGAAATGATAAAGTTTTACCGTGAAATAATGGGTGGGGTTGATTTGGCTTACCAAATGTCTGGTCTCTACGAACATGACCGTAAGTCCGCTAAGTGGTGGAAAAAAAGTGTTTTACTGTTTATTGATGATGGTGGCTGTAAACGCCTGGGTAATTCATTGCGAGCTGAACCGTAAGAAAGTGCCATTCAAAATATTTTTGGTTATTTTAGCAGAAACGCTGATTGACGAAGGCTTGAAAAGTTCTTGCGTTCGACGATCTTCAAAACAAGGTCCCCAATCGCAGAAACCCTCTATTGCGAATTATCATTTACCGATAGAAGGATCTTCCAGACGAAGATGTGCCAACTGTTCCAGCCAAAAGAAACAAACTCGTACAAGGACAATCTGTAAAGCGTGCGATATACCTTTTGGCAAACATTGTTTTACACCATTTCATACAACCTGATTTAATATTACTTCGATTTTATATTAGATATCACTGAATTTAGTTTTTTGATAACTTTTTTAATTTTTGCAATTACTTTTATAAGAATAAATGAAAAAATCTATGTTTCCTAAAATATCTTTCTTTTTCTTATTAGTACTACTGGAACACATACGTACCACTTATATATACGGATGGTACAATGTGACAATGTTTCAGAGTGACAGATTGAGGTATTTAAAGACCCGTATTATATTAAAATCATCAATTTGGCCATAGCATTTGTATTCGAAAGCCGTATCGAAAGGGTTAAAAGTGTCCACCGACATACGCTCTTCACTTGACAAGGAAGTGGTATTTATCTATATTGTTTGCTCTTGACCTTTCAAAAGCATTCGATAGTATTTGTCACAGCAAACTTCTAAATAAATTCTCCAGCCGTTATAGTCTTTCGAATATATATAGTGCAGTAAGCATGTAAGTAGCTGCGATGTGTAGTAGTAAACAATAATTAAACAACAAGCAATAGCTTGAGCAGATTGTGCTGATAGTTCTAGTTCCTGCTAAGAGATTGGGCTACGACAATGGTAAGTGATCTGATCTCATTTGTGGAGTTCCGCAGGGATCTATCCTAGGATCATTGTATTTCAGTCCGCAGATTAATGAATTACTTTCGGTGATCGGCGATGCTAATATACAAATGTATGCCGATAATGTCTAAATTTATCATTTCCGTCCTATCGGACTCATCGAAATGTTTCGACCATGTCGATTCAACTCTATCTAAAATCTGCGCTACCTTACGTCGTTTTTGGTTATCAGCTAGAGTTCTCTCTTTGCCAAACTACGTTGCCATCTAGTCAAATTACTATAGTTTTTCCATGTTTAACTCAATATTGTCTTGACTTTTCTAAGCTGAATTCTCGATGCTGTACAAAATTAAATGTAGCATTTAATGACTGCATTAGGTTTATCTTTGGATTACAGAGCTATATGATCATGTCTCCCATTTCAGTTTTACTTTGAGCGACAAATTTTAATGTTTGTCTAAAAATTTGCCTATTCTTCGCAACCATCTTATTAGCGAAATATGCAGGAGCGACTCCAAATTTTATTTTTTGGGTAGGCACAGTTTAGGGAAGTCGTGACTACCGGGGGGCCTAGGTTGTATAGAATACCTCCAGTAAAAGGGAGGGCCCGGAATTTTTTTTTAAATTGAAATCCAAAATGGTGAGTTTTAAGGTTTTTTGAGGGTATAATAAGCTAAACAAAAGAGTAATAATTTGATGTTTTATTGTTGCTTGGTGCATTCTCAAATTCGTTATAATATTATGAGCATATGAACATTTAACATAAAAGCATATCACACTGCTAGTTTTAAAAGGTTGTGGCCAGGCTTACACTATGAAAATTAAGAAATCTCTTTTGATTAAAAGAGAATACATTTTATTGCCCATAAGTGTCACAAAACTAGCTATTAAGAAATACAACTTAATTCAGTAATATGTACACGTATGATAGTAGTTATTTCATGACAAATTGCAATCTTTTAGCCTTCTGGGAAGCGAATTCATCAGCGACAGGATCAGGGTGGTTGAGAAGTTCATAGCTTGCTTCCTCCTTTTCAATGGATAATACTCCCAAACTATTCAGTCTCCTCCCAGTCATTGTAGTCCGCAAGTTTGATTTTATCCTCCTCATTGTAGAGTAGAGAATGTAGTTTCAGCAGTCGCTATACAGACGGGCATTGATATTGCGATTCTTCAAATGATGGGAAATCGGCTAAATCTTTTAACATATCCGTACTAGAGAGTATGAAATATGAAATTGACTGAGTTTGCTGGAAAAACTCTTACAATCGAAAATCATTAAAATCATTTTTCGATTGCAAGAGTGTTTTTCTTATCTCTCTTGATTTTGGGTCACAGGCTGAGATAAAAGCCATTTCAATTTTGTCTGGTGATCACTTTCACTCTCTGAATCAGATTTTCCCTTGCCAGTAGTCTCCATGACGAAATAATTATCAAGGTTTGCCGTTGACTTTTTTTTCCAGCGGCTAGTGCCTCTTTCATAATCAATCTCACAGTTTTCATAATTGTACTGTTTCTTGGATAAATTCTTAAAATTTTGTATCCGTTCGTAACTGACCTAATTTATCTATTAATGCTCTTACGAGCTTAAGAAATTTGCCTACATCTATGTTCGAGGACTGCAGTTACCCTCAAGACTTACTAGAGTGAAAGCCACGCAAAAAGATTTTATTTGCGTTGAAAGGCCTCTAGCCTCTCTTGGCCTTGAACTTTGCGCACATTTTTGCAAAGCATTTAATACAGAGCCAAGTCGGTTGTTAAAGAACTGTACTCCTTTATACTTTGCTACCGATCTAGTACCGCTATGTTGAGGTACTGTGATGACTTTTCTCTCCGTTTTAGTCTCTTTGGAAAAAATGAACAGTTCCTGGCGAAACGTAGATAGAGCTAGATTGGAAAGCATAAATTGCTTCTAAAAGACCCATAGTTTCCCCAACTATTTGTACATTTTTAGCTACGACAACCAAGACCAAGTGCAGTCTATGTGCATGGCAATGCACGTACGGGCAAGGATTATTAGTAGCTATTTCTCTGATTAATGACTGCAACTCATTAAATCTTCTCGACGTAACAGATGCACCATCAAACGAATCGCATACACAATTCTTAATTTCTAGACCAATTCATTCCAAAAACTGTTTTATCTTGATAGCTAAAGATAAGGAAACGAGTTCTTGCAATTCAACAAATCCAAAAGGCCTGTCTTTTATCTGAGAGTGTGTGCAACTTCACGAAACCGTGGCACTGTACTGTTTAAATCATTTCGATTATAAGTTTTGTCACAATTTCCACATTTCAAACTTATTATGAGAAATCTCAAATCATAATCCACTCAGTACAAAAGAAAAAAAAACAAACAAAATCCACTTCAATTATTTCAATTTCAAAACACCGCTAAGCACCGTACCATCGATTTTTTGCACAGTTTAAATTCGAAATTTGAACGTGATATCAATGCGCTCCATACTCATCCCCATACTCACTTTTTTATTCGAACTGAGGTACTAGATTTTTCACACCTCAGATCGGCGCTAGCTCGATAGGGTTATACACGTCACTAATAAAATATCCACCGTAGTTTCATAAGAAACAAATTAAAATAATTTTCGTTATTTTCGTTGGACCTTTCCAATGGTCTATAAATTTTTTGCCTCACTCTTTTTGTTTTGAAGTTATAGCTCGACAAAGTTAAAACTTCGGAATTTTTACTCGTTTTTTTTATTTAACTACTATTTTTATCAAAAAACACGTCATCAATATCAACTTTTCATATTGAATTTCAAAAGCCCAAAAGCTTAGCTTTAAAATCACCTATTACACTCTGTACCCAAAATGTAACCCTTTTTGCGTTTTTTGCACTTTTTCTTAAGCATCTCCAGCGAAAATGGCTGAAAAAGGTCACTTCCAAAAGATAATTGCCTACTTTCTGGCACTTATTGAACGCTTTTCGCTATTTGTCAAATTACAAAAGAATTTACGTTAAATTTATGTGGAGGTACTAATTACATTTATTCTCTACAATTTTTTGTAGCTTTACACCTTTATCAGTTCGGAAATGATTAGAGTATTCAACTCATTTCAAGTATTATTTGTTGATCACAGATTTAATCCGACTGAAAAACACAGTATTATTAAAATGTTGGTAGCGTATAGGTTTGACATCGATGCAGCATTTTGTTTTTTACACTTTTACTTTAATGGTTTCTTGGCCTCGATTGATTTCTTACTTTCGGAGAAAAGGCATTAAATTGGCCCTAATTGAGCCCTAAAATATTGTTACGTGCCACAAAGTGACACAAGCGACATCTGTTGGAAATGGAAACAACCTTAGGTTAGTGACATCCTAGTAAACTGGGTTTGGAGAATGGAATATTCAGGAAGGTTCTAGGATAATTCGTAGAGTATAAATACGGCGCTGCTCACATCCAGGAGGCGAGTATTATTTCAGACAGCGAAGTGAACGAAGTAAACTATTTGGATTGCGATAATTAGAAGTACAGTACTAGCGATAAATAAAGAGTTGATTTGATAATTATTTGTGAATTTGTGAGAGTAAACAGTAAAGTTAAATAAAGAAAGAACTTTTGAATTATATCTGAAATATTGTGTTTTAAATAACGAACTAAGGCCACGCTTGTAACAACTGGTGTCAGAAGTAAAATAAAATCGCGAAATAAAGTGGTGGCATTTGGCTTTGAAATTCAAAGAGTGATTAATTTGGTGAAATCGTGTGAAACTTTCCTGCTTTAAGTGAAAATTCCGAAAGATAATTTTATATTAAACTGTGAGTGAATTATCAAAGTAATGGGACGCAAACTAGAGGAGCTTCGCATACAGGAATTGAAAGTGGAGTTGGGGAAGCGGTCATTGCAAACGACAGGTCTAAAGAATGTTCTACTCGAGCGACTTAGACAAGCTTTGATAGCTTTGAGAGATTGAAGAAAAGAATCCTGAGACATACATTTTCGAGGAAGAATCAGAAACTGAAGAAGAGCCTGCGATGAACATAGAACAGCTTTTGGGTACTTTAATGACCAAAATGGAGCTTTCAACCCTGCAGGTGAAGAATGCTTTTGAGGAACAAAAGAATTCTCTAGAAGCCCGTTTAGACGAACAAAAGAATGCTTTCGAGGAACAAAAGAATTCTCTCAAATCCCGTTTAGATGAACAAAAGAATTCTCTAGAAGCCCGTTTGGACGAACAAAAGAATGCTTTTGAGGAACAAAAGAATTCTCTGGAATCCCGTTTGGACGAACAAAAGAATTCTTTGCAGAATTGTCTAGAAACTTGTTTGGAGTAACAGAAGACTTTTCTTAAAAATTCATTGCACGAGCAAAATGTAAAAATTGAAGGAATCCAGCAGGAAGTGCTGGAAGTTCAACAGCAAGTGTCGGAAGTGCAACAAAATGTTACGGAGAAGCTTGACAACTTTAAAGCAGATTTGGACAGAATGAAGTATCGACAATCTCGGCACGAAGGAACTGAAATATCCGATGCAGGCAGAATGAAACCTCCAATATTTGATGGACAAAATTCGTGGCATATTTTCAAGAGACAGTTTGAGGCAGCTTCCGAAGTAAATGGATGGAATGACGCAGACAAAGCTACAGCTCTGGTATTAGCACTTCGAGGTCCTGCGTCAGAGTTATTACAAACTATTCAGATTGAAAAGCAACGTGATTACATTTCACTAGTACAAGCGATAGAATTACGTTATGGAGATGAACACATGAAGCAAGTATATCGCCTGCAGTTACGCAACAGGACTCAAAAGCATGGCGAGTCACTACAACAACTGCAGGCTGATGTGGAAAGATTAGCTTATCTTTCGTACTCTAGCGTAAATGCGGATTTCCTTAATGAAGTGGCAACAGAAGCATTTGTGAACGCTATTGCAGATCAAAATTTACAACAAGCGTTGAGGCTAGCAGGAAAGAAATCAACAGCAGAAGCACTAGCCTATGCACTAGCGTATGAATCTGCCAGGCAAGCTTCTCGAAGTGCAGTACGAGTGAGAGAAATTTCGGTGGAGGAATGTACTTGTAATAGAATGCAGCCATCACAGAGCAATTCTTCACGCGGTATTCTGCGATGCTGGAATTGTAATAGACCAGGACACCTCCAAAGGGACTGCAGAAAACGTCGACGAATGGAAGCGCTAGAAGAAGGGCAGCAGACTCATAGCAGAATACCGTCATCAGAGACCACTCCTTCGCGTGGTGTCAGTCGATGCTGGAAATGTAGTAGACTGGGACACCTGCAAAACGACTGTAGGAAACGAGGACGAATGCAAACAACAGAAGAAGAAGGGAGAAGATGGCGAGCTAGAGAGCAAGCTTTCCGTGGAGAGACTAGACTGCAACCTCATGACTTTGAAATTCCATACCGCAAAGGACGTATCCACGGAAATGCAGAAGCTTTTTCACAACGTCCATGCAATCCTGAATGGAAACATTGCGGACGGATGGAAGAAAAAGATGACGATGACTACAATGATGATAACGAAAGTCGAAAGACGAAAGGAAAGAAATCCAAAGATGATGATGATTACGGTGATAAAACTAAAAAGAAGAAAGGAAAGAAATCCAAGAGCGAGGACAATGAAAGAAAGAAAAAGACGAAAAGTAAAGGGTCTAAAAATGCTGATAATGACGATGATATGGGTATAATGAAGGTCGGAAAAGGTAAAGACAAAGGTTCTGACGATGATGATAATAAGAAGCGCAAAGGTGGCAATGAAAAGGATGACAACGGCAATCAAAAGGGCAAGAAATTTGAGGACAAAGGAATCAAAGATAAAAGACGAGAGAAAAATCAAAGCATGGAAGAGTGTTTCAACAGAACATTAATCAAACATCTCAGGAAGGTCTTCAACTATAATCAGCGCGATTGGGTTCGACATATTCCTATATTTCTAATGGCTTATATATCAGCTGTTTACAATATGACCAGACAAAGCCCATCTAAGATCATATTCGGAAAGGAAATGCGCTTACCTAGCGACCTGAAGTTTGGTATACCCAAAGGCGAACTACGTACCAAAGCTCAGGCAACTATTAGCTGATGTGCACGAGGCCACGAGACGTTCTTCAAAGTTATCACAACACTGGGAGGGACCGTATGCAGTTAAAACTAAAATTAATAACATTCCATACAAGAATCAGCACGGTACAAGATGCAAAAGAAAAATCGTTCATCTAGATCGCTTGGGTCAATACGGAGAGCATCAAGACCGTGGATCATCTGTTGTTCGGGACGAACAAATTTTAAGAAGGGGGCAGTGTTACGTGCCACAAAGTGACACAAGCGACATCTGTTGGAAATGGAAACAACCTTAGGCTAGTGACATCCTAGTAAACTGGGTTTGGAGAATGGAATATTCAGGAAGGTTCTAGGATAATACCTAGAGTATAAATACGGCGCTGCTCACATCCAGAAGGCGAGTATTATTTCAGACAGCGAAGTGAACGAAGTAAACTATTTGGATTGCGATAATTAGAAGTACAGTACTAGCGATAAATAAAGAGTTGATTTGATAATTATTTGTGAATTTGTGAGAGTAAACAGTAAAGTTAAATAAAGAAAGAACTTTTGAATTATATCTGAAATATTGTGTTTTAAATAACGAACTAAGGCCACGCTTGTAACAATATTATGCAGTGCACACAATTGTAACAATACTATTTAACCTATTCACAGTAGTGGTGGTCCTAACTTTCAATAAAGTTGGATTATCCATGGATTTTTTGAAAAATACAAGAGCATTAAATTAGCCCTAATTGAGCCCTAAATGTTGACGTATTCAAAACTTTTCTGCCATGAAATGGCGATCCCAACTTAATTGACGTGAATGCCCGTCTCATCATCATTTAAGTTGAAGACCTCCAAAATGTCAGGAATTTAGATAAGAGTTTCCAGGGTTCGAAAATATCCGATATTTATTATAAATATCAAAATATCGGATATTTATGATATATATCCGATATATATCAAAAATTTGATATATATCCATTTTGAACGACAGCCATATTATTATTTTATTTTATTATTTATGTATACTGTTTGCATATGTGTTTTATAAACATCATAAATTATTAAAAAAACTAAAATAATTTTATTGTTTTATTTAGGTACTTATAAATCAGGAAAAATAAACTAAAAAAGATAAAATCTAATAAATTCTGTGGGTTCATTAGTTTTTTCATGAGTATAAATACCTACACTTATTGGTAACAAAACAAGAAACATTACAACTCAATATTTATAAACAAATCAAATAAGTCTTTTCGTTATCAAATCACCCATGGTCTACATTTGGTAAACTATTAATTATCAAATAAAATAAAATAATCAAAAAGTGCCGTGTTCGTCATTTTGAGTGCAAGGAAGATGAAAGTGGGTCATCTTCCGATTCTGAATCAGGACTACATCAGCAGGTTGAGTAATATCGTCATCGTGTGTTGGATCTGATAGCCAATCCAAGTTCCATTTCTTTCCCAATAAAACCTTTCACGTATTTTGGAAATTGTTTTATTCACCCCCAAATGTCCTCCAGATGATCCACTGTGCATTTCTTCTAGAACATCTTTCACCTGGGATGCTGGCACGACTATCTGCATTCGAAATGACTCGCCGTTAGTTGATTCCCACTTGCGCTTTAATATACCACATTCAACGTGAAGAGAGTTCCATTGAGCCCAGTAGCTCTTCAGTTTCTCTCTCCTCTCCGAGATATCTGGCCATTGTGGTCTTTCCATGTCTTCTTTCCAAGCAAGAATAGGTGATATGTCTGGGTCTTCCCGTTGTGCTGTTCGCAAGCTCTCGTTGTTCCAACCTGTCGATGGTTCCACCGTCATCAGCTGTATTGTTGCTTTTGTTTCTTTTTCTTCCAGCCGAACGCAATGTTTGCATTCAACTTTGCATGGACGTCGTGAAAGGGCGTCTGCATTTCCATGGTACGTCCTCTTCGGTGTTGGATTTCAAAGTCATAAGCTTGGAGTCGCTCTATCCATCTCGCCACTTGCCCCTCAGGGTTCTTAAACTGCAAAAGCCATTTAAGCGCTGCATGGTCAGTGCGGAGGATAAATTTCTGCCCGTAGAGATATTTATGGAAATGCTTGGTTGAGTTTACAATGGCAAGTAGCTCTTTCCTTGTAGCACAATAATTTCTCTCTGATTTTGAGAGTGCTTTGCTAAAATAAGCTACTGGCACCTCTTGACCATCCTCCTCCTGTGAAAGCACTGCACCAATACCTATATTGCTGGCATCCGTGTCCAATATAAAAGTTTTTCCCAGCTTTGGATAGTGAAGCACTGGAGTTCCACAGAGCTGTTGCTTCAAATTTGCAAAACTCTCGTTACATTTATCTGACCATATGAACGGCTTTCCTTTTTCTGTAAGTTGATGTAGGCTCCTTGCTATATCTGCAAAACCTTTTACGAATCGCCTGTAGTAGGTAGCCAATCCAAGAAAACTCCTTAATTGATGTTTGTCCTTTGGAACAGGCCAATTTTTCACAGCTCTTATCTTCTCTGGATCAGTTCTTACTCCTCGTGATGAAACTATATGCCCCAAATATTTTACTTCATTCTTGAATAGAGCACATTTATTCGTGCTGAGCTTCAGTTTCGCATCTCTCAGTCTTTGAAGTACGTCCCGTAAGTTGTTTTTATGTTCCTCGAATGTCCTTCCGATCACAATTATGTCATCTAAGTAGACAAGACATGTTTTCCAGGTTAATCCTCGTAAAACACATTCCATTAGTCGTTCGAATGTGGCTGGAGCATTACATAACCCAAATGGCATTACTTTGAATTGCCATAAGCCACTTCCAACTGAGAAAGCAGTTTTGTCTCGGTCCTCGGGATGTATTTCCACTTGCCAGTAACCGCTCTTCAAATCCAATGTGGAAAAGCATTGCGCTCCGGAAAGGGTGTCCAATGTGTCATCAATCCTTGGTAACGGATAGCTATCCTTTCTTGTTACATTATTTAGTTGGCGGTAGTCCACACAGAATCGTGTGCTGCCATCCTTTTTCCTGACCAAAACAACAGGCGATGTCCAAGGGCTGTTAGATTCCTCAATTATGCCTTGTTCTTTCATGTAATTTATCATATCTGTAACTTCTGGTTGTTTGACTAATGGTAGTCTTCGTGGTGGTTGCCGAATGGGCCTAGAATCTCCTGTATTGATCCGATGCTGGACAAGATTTGTTTTGCCGAAATCATCATCATTCATTGCAAATCATTCCGAAAATTCATCGATCATCTCTTTGGCATCGTTGTATTGCTGTTCACTTAGGGTACTAGATGAAAGAAGTTTCTGAACCTGTTGAGTAGTAGCTGGTATACGTATCGCCTCCTTAATATTACTACCATTTTCCAAATTAACAATCTGATAAACAGGCTCACAATTTCCAATTATAGCACCTTCTTTTAGTTGTACCTCATTTTCGGATGTGTTGAGCACTCTGACTGGAATTAATGTTGCACCTTCTGCCTTCACTAAAGTCTTACCAACGATGATGTTCGATGTTACTTTTGTAGGGTTAGGCTCCACCAGATAGAATCGGCAGGTCCCGATGTCATCAGTAAGCTTTGTCCATACTAGCGTCTCCGAGAATGCGGAGAGGGTCATATTCTCACAGACCATCGTCCTTATTTTTGCAGGATAATCTGTTCCTCCTCCTAGTCTCATAGGAATTTCTATGTTGCCATATTTGAGTATTCGTTTTCCGACATCTAAATTTATTTTATATGTGGTCATAAAGTCTACTCCAAGGATGCATTCATCCATTATGTCTGAAACTAGGAAATTGTGAGGAAATAGTAGTTGACCTAGTTGAATATCCAAAGATATTTCTCCAAAAACTTGTGCTACGGCTCCAGTTGCTGTTCTTAGTAAATATTTGGTGGTATTGTGAAGCCATTTGTTCTTGACAAGATCCGCTCTAATAATTGATCTCGAAGCTCCAGTGTCGATAGTGACAACGCAGTCATTTTTTCCTACACTTCCATATATAACAAGACTGCTATTATTTCTCTGCAACTGGGCTATCTGAATGATGACTTCGGGGCTGTCGACTCTACCAACCAACTTCTGCCCCCCGAAGTTGGTTTTTACATGTTTTCCGACTGCTGAACAGGGGAGCTGATGCGACTAGTCGCTGTTTGATTTCTAGGCTCTCCCCGAATAGCTTGCTCCCTGGCTCGACATCTTTGGCATTCTGTTCTGTCCTCCTCTTCTGGTGATTCTGTTCGACGGCGTTTTCTGCAGTCCCTTTGGAGGTGTCCTGGTCTATTACAATTCCAGCATCGCAGAATACCGCGTGAAGAATTGCTCTGTGATGGCTGCATTCTATTACAAGTACATTCCTCCGCCGAAATTTCTCTCACTCGTACTGCACTTCGAGAAGCTTGCCTGGCAGATTCATACGCTAATGCATACGCTAGTGCTTCTGCTGTTGATTTCTTTCCTGCTAGCCTTAACGCTTGTTGTAAATTTTGATCTGCAATGGCGTTCACAAATGCTTCTGTTGCCACTTCATTAAGGAAATCCGCATTTACGCTAGAGTACGAAAGATAAGCTAATCTTTCCACATCAGCCTGCAGTTGTTGTAGTGACTCGCCATGCTTTTGAGTCCTGTTGCGTAACTGCAGGCGATATACTTGCTGCATGTGTTCATCTCCATAACGTAATTCTATCGCCTGTACTAGTGAAATGTAATCACGTTGCTTTTCAATCTGAATAGTTTGTAATAACTCTGACGCAGGACCTCGAAGTGCTAATACCCGAGCTGTAGCTTTGTCTGCGTCATTCCATCCATTTACTTCGGAAGCTGCCTCAAACTGTCTCTTGAAAATATGCCACGAATTTTGTCCATCAAATATTGGAGGTTTCATTCTGCCTGCACCGGATATTTCAGTTCCTTCGTGCCGAGATTGTCGATACTTCATTCTGTCCAAATCTGCTTTAAAGTTGTCAAGCTTCTCCGTAACATTTTGTTGCACTTCCGACACTTGCTGTTGAACTTCCAGCACTTCCTGCTGGATTCCTTCAATTTTTACATTTTGCACGTCTAATGAATTTTTAAGAAAAGCCTTCTGTTCCTCCAAACAGATTTCTAGACAATTCTGCAAAGAACACTTTTGTTCATCCCAACGGGTTTCCAGAGAATTCTTTTGTTCATCCAAACGCGCTTCTAGAGAATTCTTTTGTTCCTCAAGGGCATTCTTTTGATCGTCCAAACGGGCTTCCAGAGAATTCTTTTGTTCATCCAAACGCGCTTCTAGAGAATTCTTTTGTTCCTCAAAAGCATTCTTTTGTTCATCCAAACGCGCTTCTAGAGAATCCTTTGGATCCTCAAAAGCATTCTTTTGTTCCTCAAGGGCATTCTTTTGATCGTCCAAACGGGCTTCTAGAGAATTCTTTTGTTCCTCAAGAGCATTTTTTACTTGCAGGGTTGAAAGCTCCATTTTGGCCACTAAAGTACCCAAAAGCTGTTCTATGTTCATCGCAGGCTCTTCTTCAGTTTCTGGTTCTTCCTCGAAAACGTATTTATCAGGATTCTTTTCTTCCTCTATCAACGCTTGTCTAAGTCGCTCGACTAGAACATTCTTTAGACCTGTCGTTTGCAATGACCGCTTCCCGAACTCCACTTTCAATTCCTGTATGCGAAGCTCCTCTAGTTTGCGTCCCATTCTTGCGCGATTTCACAAAATTAATCACTCTTTGAATTTCAAAGTCAAATGCCACCACTTTATTTCGCGATTTTATTTTACTTCTGACACCAGTTGTTACGAGCGTGGCCTTAATTCGTTATTTAAAACACAATATTTCAGATCTAATTCAAAAGTTCTTTCTTTATTTAACTTTACTGTTTACTCTCACAAATTCACAAATAATTATCAAATCAACTCTTTATTTATCGCTAGTACTGTACTTCTGATTATCGCAATCCAAATAGTTTACTTCGTTCACTTCTCACTTCGCTGTCTGAAATAATACTCGCCTCCTGGATGTGAGCAGCGCCGTATTTATACTCTACGAATTATCCTAAACCTTCCTGAATATTCCATTCTCCAAACCCAGTTTACTAGGATGTCACTAACCTAAAGTTGTTTCCATTTCCAATAGATGTCGCTTGTATCACTTTGTGGCGCGTAACAATACATTGATATGCCATTATGTCCCTTATTTAAATAGGAATTGAGGTATAATTTGCCGCGAGTCGTATTGTGTTGATATATATCATAAAAAATCATTTGATATCGGATATATATCGGATATATATCCTCGAACCCTGAGAGTTTCTAAGTTGAGAGACGTATTACGCTAAAATCCCTAATTAAATTAGTAATTATAAGTGGGTACCTACATATGTTATGTATACATTGATTTCAATTTTTGTTTTTTGTTTTTTTTAATTGTTCCTTCAGCCATATATTTGTATTCCAATAAAACGCATAGAAACGAGATATAAGTAAGTACTTCCTCTGATCCCGGTTTTATCATTTAAAAAGAAAGTTGTAAAGAAAAAAAAAATCAAAGTAAAATTTTTGCATATTGCCACAATCGCCATATACGAGTATGTATGAATAAAAGAAATGTTGAAATCATTTATATTTTCAATGCAGAAAATAATTATAATTATAGTCCTCCTTTTGCATCTGGTACTTATCACAGAAATTTTGCTGTTGCTTTATTAAACAGAGGTGGAAGAGGTCACACAGTAAATGTTATATTCTACTTAAGTAAGCCATATTAGAGAAGATCCATGTGCAAGAGACAAATTTTAATCAGAAAATGTGAAATGCAAAATCACGTGCTAAAGTACAGACAGATGAGCTAATAATAATTGATATTTTGTCTAGTCCAAATAACCCATTCACCTCGTCATGGTGGTTGGTATACTCAATCAAAATATTAACCGCAAAAATAAAAAAATAAATATTATTTTGCATCAAGGTTATCAAAACATATATTAAAAAAAAAAAAGAAAAAAAAAATTTAAGAAAATTTATTTTTGACGTTCTGGGGCATATATGAGGCCATGAATTAATAAGATTTTGTTTATTAATTTATTTTTATCTATTACCAAATATAGGTAGGTATATATGTACATGCATAATCATATTTATAAATGCCGCACAAATTCTTCTGTAAACACACAATATGATTTTGGACTCAGAAATGCATCATTAATTTTGTTATCATCGAGCACCGTGCAAGGTTATCGGAGGCTCCATTTGATTTTCTTAAAATCTTGCATTCTATATATATATATAATTTTGTAATTAATTACTTAAGCAGCTTTAAGTGGATTGTGACCTTTTATTTGTGATTTCATTTTCCACCAGAACAACCTAGCAACTATAGACAGCAAATTTATCATAATATAAACTGAGTTGTATTTATATACCTACACACAACACATGTTATCGCATTGTTTGTAAACTTAACTAAAATTTTGATTTTGTGATAGTTCTGAGAAGGTGACGCAATTTAACAAACGGTGTTTTCCACACGGGGACTAAATCATTCTCTGACTTCAATGATTTCGACATTTGTAGCACAATATTTTTACATTTTTCATGAAAATCAACTTTTTTTTCGAAGGGGCAAAAAAAAGCGTGAAGACATTTTTTTTTTTTATATAATTTATAGTACCGTAAAACAGGGATACTTTGTACAGTGAAGGATACATTGACCGTAAGCTAAAATAAAAATTCAAAGGCCTCTTTTTTTTTTTTGAAGAAACAAAACAACACGATGCTCGGTCAAAGTATCCCTTGCAAGTCGTCAAAAATCAAATCACATTAATATTGGTAATTTATAGATTACATAGGACAAAATGCCGCGAACGTATGTTCCAAAGGCCGGTTCACGTAAATATGAGTATTCTGAAGAAGATTTGAAATTAGCTATAAGTGACGTTGAAAATGGTTCGTTACATTTTATTTTATTTTCTTGGGAGCTTACTAAAGGGTTTTCCAATAAGAGGTGTTATTTTGATATTCAAAGAAAAATGCCATTTTTTGAGATAAATGATCGGATCTTTATTTCATTATAAAGAGGAAGGTATGCCGTTAATAATTGAAAATAGCATCAGCCAAATGACCACCACGACCACGCCTACAGGACCATATCCTTTTCATGAAATTTTCCATAACCAAATCGCAAAGTGGCTGCCCTATGTCCTCGACAGCCTCACGAATTCCATCTTTGAGGTCTTGAATCGACGCTGGGCTGTTGGCGTAGACCTTCTCTTTCACGTGGCCCCAAAGGAAGAAGTCGCAAGGTGATAAGTCACAAGATCTCGGTGGTCAATTGTGATCACCTCTTCGAGAGATAACACGGTCCGGAAACTTTTCCCGTAAAAGGTTTCGTTGCTTGTATGGCACGTAGCGCCGTCTTGTTGAAAGTAAACGTTGTCCAGATCAATACCATCCAATTCCGGCCATAAAAAATCATTAATCATCTGTCGATAGCGCAATCCATTCACCGTAACTGTTGCTCCAGCCTCATTTTCGAAAAAGTAAGGTCCAATGACCCCGCGGGACCATAAACCGCACCAAACAGTCACACTTGGAGGATAGAGAGGCTTTTCAACAATAACTCTTGGGTTTTCCGAGCCCCAGATGCGACAATTTTGCTTGTTGACGAAGCCATCGAGGTGGAAATGGGCCTCATCACTCAAGATGAGTTTTCGATGGAATTCCGAATCATTTTCCTGCATTTCAAGGACCCAATCAGCAAAGACTCGACGTTGTTGATGATCGGCCGGCTTGAGTTCTTGTGTTAACTGAACTTTATAAGCCTTAAGACCCAAATCTTTATGCAAAATACGGTGTAAGAACGACGAGGAATGGACAAATCTGGGTTTTTTTCAACACTTTCGGCTACAGCAGCAATATTCTCGGCTGTTCTTGAGAGACGTGCACGGGTTTTATTCTTGTCCCGACAGCTCGAATTTTTCTACCAATTTCTGTATTGCGGTTCACCAAGGTGCTTCACGACGACCCAAAAATATTCGAGTTTTACGAACCGTCTCTGCCACATTTTCACCATTTTTATAGTGAATTTTAATAATTTCAATGCGTTGCTGAATCGTGTATCGTTCCATTTTTATTAATGGCGTAGTTTCTACTTGTCAAATGTCAAAAAATTACAGCTCCAAAAGTGACATTTCCCGAGATAGCGGGGTAATTAAAATAACACCTCTTATTGGAAAACCCTTTATTTTGATAACATTATAGGACTGCTGTCAATTGTTAAGGCTGCCAATAAACATAAAATAGCAAAGGGAACACTTATTAATAAATTTAAGGGGAAGCACGCAGGCAATGTTTGCCGTCCCTTAGTGTTCACAGTTGGCGAGGAAAAAGCTTTTGTGGACCATATGCTAGTCATGGCCAAATGGGGATTTCCTTGCCATTCACGAGATCTTCGTCAGAGGTATAAAAATGAGCTATCACACTGAATGTGCCAAGATATTATTAGGTCAAAGGCAGCGGTAACACCGAAAGAAATGTGCACCTATTTTGGCCATCTCCAAGAAACCTTGAAGGAGATTACTGGTACTGGGGAATCAACTGTTCCTCCTGAGCATATATTTAACTACGACGAGACAAATTTGGCAGATGATCCTGTTGTCAAAAAATGCATTTTCAAACGCAGTGTAAAATATGCAGAGCGAATTCAAGATTCTTCAAAGGCATCTACATCGGTTATGTACTGTGGATCAGCTACAGAATGCTATTGCCATCTTATGTGGTTTACAAATCCGTTCATCTTTGGCAAACATGGATGGAAGGGGGACCGCCAAAAACCAGGTATAATAGGAGCACAAGTGGATGGTTTGATTGCATTATATTCACTGATTGGTTTGAAAACCTATTCATACCAGAAACACGAAAATTTACTGGGAAGATTGTAGTTATCGGTGATAATCTATCCAGCCATTTTACTCCATGAGTTATTGAATTGGCGCAAGCTAATAATATCGCGTTTGTTTGTATGCATCCAAATTCCACCCATATCGCTCAGCCATTAGACGACGCATTCTATACCTCGCTGAAAAAATATTGCCGAAAAATTTTAAATGAGTGGAAATCAGAGCAAAAGAAAAAATCCCAGATTTTAACCAAGCAGGCATTTCCAAAGCTCTTGTATACATTGGAGCACAAGTTATCGGATGCAAGTAATGTGTCCGTTAACCTCATTAGTGGTTTCAAAAAATCCGGAATTTCACCATTTGACCCAGCAGCAGTAGCTAATCGTCTGCCGAGTAATGAAGATCCGGAACAAGTTCAAAACCTTGTTTCGCAAGCTGTATTAGAATTGCTCGACAAAAGTCGTAATAACACTTCCGAAAAGCCTGTACGCAAAACGAAAATGGTACGAGTTCCTGTTGGTAAAGGCATAACCTTAGAGGAAATGGAAGCAAATATTTCTTTGAAAAACACAGCAATGGAAACCGCTTTGGTGCCGAGAGAAACTCCTAATTTTGAGAACGAGCCATCGACAAGTTCTATTTTAATCCCAAGTCCTACTCGAATCGTTGATACTTATTCCGATGACTCCGACGAGCAATCGATGTGCTCCGCTGATATTCTCTATATGGAAAGTTCAGGTGACGATTGGGGGTCTTCTGATCAGGAGCTACTCAATGAAGTATTAAAATAAATTATTTCATATTTTTAATTAAATATTTCCCATTCTTGTTATTAATTTATTTTCTATTGTAATAGTACCTACCTATGTAATTGTATGTAAAACGTCATATAAAATCTGCTTGTGTATTCTTTCTGGTAGCCGATTTCATACCAAAATATTAAGAGAAAAGTATTTTTCTTATCTTAAAAAATTGTAAAGTCTTCAATTTCATGTTTAGCCAGGGATTCATTGATCAAACTAACTTTATACATTCAATTTATAAAGAAAACTGATCTCAGGTCAAAGTACCCCATTAAGGGGGTATTTTTTGACCAGCACCTTTCAAAAATGTCACTATCCTTATTTTGATATATTTAATAATAATATCTTACTCAATAAAATAATAGTGATCGGCCTCACTTTAAAAAAAATCTAAATGTCACCGCATCTCAACACCATAGCCAAACATCTTACTTTTAATTTTAAAACTGTACTAAAGTATCTCTGTTTTACGGTATCACTAAGTTTTTCGATATATATGTAAATATGAAAGAAAATCGCTGACTTATGCGATTCTAAATTCGATCTAGAAACCTTTCGTTTGCCAGACGAAAGCCATCTGCCTGTTTGATTATCATGATTATCTGTAGCTCAGTCGTCCGACAAACATAAAATTCTGTATTCAAACTTAGGAAGAGTAAGGGTTGAGACCGCACACTGCCGAATCAATTGATTGTCCAGTCAGCGACTGGTCTGTTGACTTGTCACCGACTGATTGATTTATAATCTAATTGCTAATTGACTGTCGTTGCATATGTGCGTATACTGCATCATCTTCTGTAATCGAGTCAACGACGTTGAGTTTGTTTAGATTTTTTTTTAAAACTTGGTTATCGATTGCTAAATTATAATGAGAACCATAAATCTTGTTTTAAATTTTGTGATGGTTGAGAGGAAGAAAAACAAGGATTAGAAAAAATAGGATATAGAAGAATCTGTATATGTACATGGCAAAAAAGATGATATCAAACTGCTTTAAAACTGCTGTTTGAAGATTTTGAAGACACAGTCCTATTTCAAATGTATTACAGAAGGTCTAAGGATAGCATTGATGAATTTGTAAAAATTATAGATGAAAACTAAGAAAATAATTTGATCAAAGCTCAACAGTCAGGGTCAGGATTGCGCGCAATCAGGATTCCCTACCAGAAACTTATCAAGAAAATTTTCGTTGCAAAATAAGAAATGCTAGAACTAAGCCCAAGGAAGTTAACCTCAAGGAAAATTTGACTAAATGGGCACGTTTAGCAAATTTCCTCATAATTTAAATTCGCCCTGAAAAAGAGGGGAATGTTGCTTGGTGATAATGTTTTTTTTGCAAATATTGCGTTATAACGGTAAATTTTATAATTTAAAGGACAATCCCGTTTAACTATTCTGATAAAATAAAACTTGTTAATTAAATCAACTTTAACTGTGAAATAATTTTTACTGCAACAAAACGTTATGCTATAAAGTAATTTTCAATTTTAACAATCTATTTATTAACCAATTTTGATGAAACTCGGTATGAAATCACATCTACATTTTGTCCTCTACATACATGAATACGATATAGTATCACAAAACTAACCCCACCACTTGATTACCCTCTCCTCCATCTTTAATTTATACCCCAAATGACATATTTTGGACAACGCCTATGAGAGGTGCTACAAGCCCCCATCAATCAAACCTAAACCAGTTTTTCTCCCCATTGTAAGTAAACCCAACTAAAAAAGCCACATTGCTTTACGATCCTTCCACGCAGAGTTATGCCCACGTCAATATTGCGAGAAAAAAATCTACCGTTGTGGCCCGCCAAAATGTTAATCGAAATAAAATATAGTCTAAACCTACCTATAGCATCCACGCATATCTCACGGATCAAGTAATTGCTCAGCTTTTTGTTTGGACCTCTAAACTCTGAGCTTAAGCCTGCAACGTTTTGCAATTCATGAAAAAAATTACGTTTTGAGTTCCTATTTTTTTACCACATACACCTCCTACCCGTCTCCATTATTTGCGAATTTACTTATATATGCATGTCAGTGGGATTTACCGAATTTACCACAAAAGTATTTTAAAAGTATTTTCCTCAACACGGCTTGTTGTATCTAAATCTTCGAGCATATATAACTCATTTTATATTACTATCACTTAGTCCAATAGCGATTAACCATTTCCTATAAAAAGTATATTATCCGTTCTGTAAGTACGTCTCTGCGCCAAACACACTTCGCGGCTCTTCGTTTACAAAAAAGTGACAGTCAAACACCCTGCCAAAATCAAGATGGCGAAAATTTTTGGCTACGCTGCCATACATATACTTTACTATGGGATGTAATTTTCTTTAGTTCTCTCCTCAAAGGTTGGAGTTGACTTATTTAAATCTTAGAATATAGAGCAAACAGGAATGGTGATAAGCCAGATTTTGCGTAATGAATTCCTGGTTGTGTTGGTAGTCCATTTTTACATGTTACATTTACACGCCATCCCTATTCTAAACAACTTGTCAATTTGCAAAAAGTAAACAAAGGTTTTGTGCGGAGCATCTGTGGTAAAAATGTTCTTTTTCTACTGTATTTTGAAACAATTCACATAATTAACTTATATAAATCTCTGCTTCTATTAATAAAAAAGATAATTTAGGTAGTGCAGTTGCCTCAAACAGGATTCCCTAGTTTATAATCCAATTTATATTTGCAAGCACTAACCGAGCACTTCATTTTTGTTTTTTTAATTGATATGAAGATTTTAACAGGCACTAGTGGCACTATAAAACTTTGCACTAAATAAAGTTCAAAGATAAATAGTTTTGAAAAGAATTGATTCGGTATTTTTGTTAAATTTCACAAAAGAATTTTAAGTTGACCAAATCTGCTCACAAAACAAAAGCACATTTGACAATTAACCTACAGCTTTGACAATTTCTCTATCCAGCATCTCACTTACTCCTACGTATAGTCTCCTGCACTTGAAAAATTACGCTCATGTACACGAATTTTACACGATTCAACCATTATATTCTAAGATTTAAATAGACAACGTATTGTGAAGTTATGTTTGTTTGCTGTCTGTGAAATCAAGCTGAGCAAACGAACGAATTCGGACCGGTTAGCTTCATCTTCGTCTAATTATTATAATAGCTGAGCTTGTTGTGTTACGTCACTAGCTGTAATTACAAGACGAAGACGAAGACTTGGATCGGGACTGGGCTCTGAATTTATTGTAATTCATAAAGTATTTTTTTTTTATCAGTTTTCGAAGTAATTGTATACAACCACAGAGCCTATCATTATAAGATTAATTTTAATTCATCAAAAATGTACCTAATTAAATCTTTACAGAAAAGTACTGGCATACACTTCCTTCTATACCGAAGCACTCTTAACAAGCTCAACTTATTTTTTTCTTTCCTTTCACTTGTTATTTTTAATATGAAAGAGTGCCAACCGCCAAGGATGATAAAGGGTGTAGAGGGTTGGTGGCTTTTTTTTTTATATTGGAATGACTGGAGAATGGAAATGAGCAGAGAAATGTATATGTGGTATCAAAAGAGTTCGGGCAAATATTATCGAGCTGAAAAGTTGGGCAAGGAAGAATTTTTACCGCCCAAAAACAGCTTTTTTCAACGTGGGTCATATACACCCCAGTTCCTGTATTTTGCATATGTTTCTTCCGTTCTTTGTTTTACATCCATTAATACTCTATTGTGAGCATTTTTCGCATTTAAAGTGAATTTTCACCACCTACTAGCCTTTCGCAAGGATGAGTTGAAAATATGCCCATTTTTGGCTAAAAAACGGTCATGTTTTAACCTTAAAAAAAAAACTGATTCACTTCTTTTATCTCCAAAACCATTTATCGGACTCAAAAACTAATTACATATCTATCTAGGGGACAAAATGTTGATGTGATTTCATCCTATATACAAGCTTTAACATGCATATTTAATTTTTATAGCATCTCTTCTATACTTGAAGACGACCAAATTGATTATTTTCGCGTGATTTAATCATAATCTATACATCTCTGTAAGTATTACATGGATATTCATAATTTGTTTCTTTTTTTTAAATATAGCCAGGATATGTGATTAATTCAAAATTTAATTTGCAAATTCGTATGTACATACATAGGTACCTTCACAAAACACATCAGAAACAGACAATACTGTCAGTTGAGAAGTTTTCCTCTTACTTTTCCCCTTTTAAAACACAGGAGAATTCATAAGTGGAATAGAGAATTCGGGAGCTCTCAAAACAAATTCGTTGAGTTATAGAATTCCAAGTCGAGAATTGACTGTCAAAACAACTCTCATTTCCCGAATTCCCCAATTCTCCGTATTGCAGAGGCCGGCCCAGGTTCATTAAATAGTGGCGGTGTGGCGGCATAAGTAAATAATATGTAAATAATATCATGCCCTACGAGACTAAGTACTGACCAGGAACACTCAACAAAGCGGCGGTTATGTGGGATCGAGTATACTGACCAGGATCCGAAAATTAATAAGCAATCAATGGGTAGTGCCTTTATTATTTCGTACAGCACCGTGAATAATCAAGAGCACTCCCGATTTATTCCATTCACACTATTTGTACTAGGCCAGCGGGAAATGGAAGCGCTCAAAGACGAATGCAAGAGCGCTTCTTTGGAAGTTTGCAGCGTTTACCATGTCGTTGTTCATGTCGTTTTAACGTGAGCATGTCCGCAGAAGGAAGCACTCAGATGCAGATTCTTGGGAAGTGCTCTTGGAGTACTTGTAGTGTAGCACTCTTGGAGCACTTGTAGGGTAACACTCTTGGATTGCTTACAGAATGAATCAAGATAAGGGCTGTACTCAAAATTTCAGTTTTATGCTGAATGCATTCCATTTAATTTTTAATTTATATGAATTACAAGGGCATGTTTTTGCTAAAAATAGCAATATTGTTATATTATATTATTAAAAAAATTTAATTAACCGCACACTTCAACTGACTACTAAAGAATGAAAATTCTGCTACGCTTTCAGATGCATATGAGTCATATTTTCACAACAAAAAACGAATAAGCCTAAACTCTGCTTCCGCAAAGATTTCTTTGGTTATGGTAAAAGAGCGCTTCGGAAAAGATATTTTCTGGCTATGTTGTGGAAGCGCATCCCCTGACAAGCGCTTGACATATTTCCCGATGGAAGTCTACTTACTACTACATACATATATGTGGGAATTCATTAATAACTATTCGTAACTTCTACCCTACCAAACTACTTCTAACCACCAAATGAAAAACGACGGCAACACTGCAAATAATAAAAAAAGCTTCGCTGTCATTTGAAAGAAAAAGAAGAACATTCGATATTCAGCATTCAGTCAACGAAGAAGTATTTTTCTTGAACGTGGAAAGTAAAATTGAAGTAAATTACAGTAAATGTTAACTTTGTCATTTTTTTTATTACAATAAATTTGTTGTATCGTTTTATATAAATTTCCATTATTACAAATAATTAAATTTAAAATCAGTGAATTAATAAACATTGTATTTTGAAGTTTGATTATTCGGTCTTATTAATTTTGGAAATCCCACAATTGGGGGCTCAACCAAACAACGCCAAGTGGAATTTTTTTATTTTATCAAAAAAAAAAAAAAAACTTGGTATAATTCCAAAGCAGTTAAGGTGTCATCAAGGATCAGCGTGGGATCAACATCAAAATTAGCGGAACATCTAAAGAAAATCAAAAAAAAAAAGAGGATTGGCATAAACTTTTGAAGGTTAAATACAGTGGTCAGGTACAAAAAGATAAATTCTAATAAAACCGTAAGTGGAAAATTTTCATAATTTTTTTTTTTGGACAAATATATACCATATTATATACAGTGGCAATTAAACCCAAATTTCGTGGCAAAGTTCAACCGCGTGGAAATAATTTCCGCATAATCAGGTTATGTTATAATAATACCGCTATTCTAAAATATCAGCGACACACAATTATTTTCGACATTTCAATTCTTCATAAAAACCATCGACAACATATCGCCATTTTATTATACCTACATACAAACAAAAATTTTTTTTTATATAAAAAAAAAAAACAGGGAGCTGTACAAGTCGCTGAAGATTTAATTCTAATATTAATATTAAATCATTAAAATTTTTCGTATTTTATCAAAATAATCATCATCCTTAAACATGCCTGACGATGGTAATAAACAAACTGTGGAAGAACAATTAAATCTATTAAAAGAAGAAAATAGAAAACTTAAAGAAAAGTTGAGAAAACAGCAACTGGAAAGAGAATTGAAAGAAAAAGAAATTAAAGAGAATGCAGAAAAGGATCAGAAAAAAGACGAAGAATTGAAAACATTACACAAAATAGTACAACTACAAACAGAAAATAAAAAGCTGGATACACAAATCGTAATAACAAATGAACAACATAATAAATTAACAACTAAAGAAGAAAAACCAGAAATAGACAAGTTAACTGCAGAATTAGAACAATTAAAAGTAGAAGTACAACAACGAAACAATCTTGAAAGCACAACAAACGAAAAACACGATAAAGAAAGAATTTCGTTCAAAGATATATTAAATATATTACCTGAATTCAGTGGAACTGATGAATATGATGTCGAATCATGGATAAGAGATGTAGAAAATACATCAAAAGAATTTAAATGGAGTAACTTACAACAAACTATCTTTGCTAAAAGACTACTGACGGGAACAGCAAAACTGGCTTTACGATCGAATCCAAATCTAAATAATTGGGAAGAATTAAAAACATTTTTAAAACAAGAATTCAAAATTAGAATAACATCAGCAGAAATACACAAAAGATTATTACATAGAAAACAAGAAAGAAATGAAAATATACAAGAATATTTTCTGAAGATGAGAGAAATAGCGGCAAGAAATCCATGTATGGACGAAGAAACGATAATACACTATGTAATAAAAGGAATAAACGACAATCCTAGAAACAAAAGTCTACTATTTGAAGCAACAAATTTTGAAGAATTTAGAGAAAAAATACCAATATATATGAAATACAAAGACAGTTTAAAAAGTTTATCAAATACAACACAAGAATATACAACAAGAAAACCAGATATACAAAAACATGATAGCCAATCGAAAGTTGTACAATCAAGATGTTATAATTGTGGAAAAACAGATCACTTTAAAAATGAATGTCCACAAAATACACCGAAATGTTTTAAGTGTAATGAATTCGGACACATCGCAAAGAATTGTACAACAAAATCAATCAAATATATCGAATCTGGTAAAGATATACAAAAAGTAATTAAAATAAATAACGTAGAAATTTCGGCTTTAATCGACACGGGCAGCGACATCAGTATAATAAGAATTGAAGATTTTCACAAGATTAATGCACCAGAAGTAAACACATCAGAGTGCAAAATACAAGGTCTGTCAGGTGAAACAATTGAAACACTAGGTTCCTTTAAAGCAACTGTAGAAATAGATGACAACACATACATAACACAAATGTACGTTGTATCAGGAACGAATTTAAAAACAGCAACAGTAATAGGAAGAGATATACTGAACGGAACAAACATTAAATTAACAGATGATAATATCAAAATAAGTAAAATATACCCAGAATTAAAATCGTGCTACAACATTACAGCTGAAAAAGAAGAATTAAAAATAGGAAATAAAAATTATTTAATCGAAATAAATAATCTAGTAAAAAAGTATAAACCAGAAAATAAATACAAAGATACTGATGTTAAATTAAAAATCATTTTATCAGACGAAACACCAATTAAATTACGTCCACGAAGAATGGCTCCATTAGAAAAAAAAGTCATAAATGAGCAAATTAAAGAATGGCTTGAATTGAAAATAATACGACCAAGTGAATCAGAGTTCTCAAGTCCAATACAGTTGGCAAACAAAAAAGACGGCAGTAAAAGATTATGTATAGATTACAGAAAATTAAACAAAATAGTAATCAAAGATAGATACCCACTGCCTTTAATAGAAGACCAAATTGATTCCTTAAGTAAAGCCAAAGTATTTTCAACACTTGACTTAAAAAATGGATTCTTTCATGTCGAAGTTGATGAAGAAAGTAAAAAATATACATCTTTTGTAACTCCATCAGGACAATTCGAATTTAATAGAGTACCATTCGGATTGTGCACGTCACCCACAGTTTTCCAAAAATATATAAATAGAATATTTCAACAATTAATCGAAAAGAAATTCGTTCTGGTATATATGGATGATATAATAATACTTTCAGAAAACTACGATGAAGGAATGAAAAGATTAAGAGAAGTCATGAAACTAGCCGAAGAATATGGATTAGAAATCAAATGGTCTAAATGTCAATTTTTATGTAATGAAATTGATTATTTAGGATTTAAAATAAATGATGGTAAAATTACACCATCAGAACTAAAAACGAATGCAGTTAAACAGTTTCCAGAACCAAAATCAGTTAAAAAAATACAAAGTTTCCTAGGTCTTACAGGATTTTTTAGGAAATTCATAAAATCATATTCACTGATAGCCAGACCATTAACGAACTTATTAAAGAAACAATCAGAATTTAAATTTGGTATTCAAGAAAAACTAGCATTCAATCAACTTAAACAATTATTGTCGGAACAACCAGTACTCACGTTGTATATACAAGATTCGGAAACTGAAATTCACACGGATGCGTCGAAATGGGGATTTGGTGCAGTTTTACTACAAAAAAGAGAAGATAATCTGTTTCATCCAGTATGCTATCATAGTAAAAAAACATCACCAGCCGAAGAACGGTACAGTAGCTATGAACTAGAAGTTCTAGCTATAATTTCAGCACTCAAAAAATTCAGAGTATACGTTCTAGGAATTAAGTTTAAAATATTTACAGATTGTTCAGCATTTAAGCAAACCATGGAGAAACAAAACATACTACCACGAATTGCAGGATGGGCTTTAGCCTTACAAGAATACGATTATCAGTTGGAACATAGACCTGGCGTAAGAATGAAACACGTAGACGCATTAAGCAGAAACCCAGTCGTAATGGTCATAACAAATCAATTTTTGAACAAAATAAAACATGCTCAAAATAACGATACAGAATTACAGCTAATAAACAAAATATTAGAAAACACAGAAATCTACGACGGTTATTTTAAACAAAACGATATAATATATAAAGATGGTAAAGACGGTAAATTATTATGTATCCCGAAAAATATGCAAACTGAAGTAATTAAAAATATTCACGACGATGGCCATTTTGGGTACAAAAAAATGAAAGACTTAATAAGCCGAGAATATCATATATCTCGTCTAAAAGAAAGAATTGAAAATTGTCGAAGAAATTGTGTCCGCTGTATTTTAGCAGATAAAAAAGCAGGTAAACCAGAAGGGTATTTAAGCCCAATTCACAAAAATGAACAGCCACTAGATACCTACCACATCGATCACCTCGGTCCAATGACGAATACCACAAAGAAGTACTCATACATTTTATGCGTAATTGATGCTTTTTCCAAATTTTGCTGGATTTATCCAACAAAATCAACAACAACATCAGAAGTATTGCAAAAGTTAAATCTACAGAAGGATACTTTTGGCAATCCGAGAAGAGTAATTACAGACAGAGGAACAGCGTTTACATCAAACGAATTTAAAGAGTACTGTGAAATAGAAAATATAATTCATTTGCAGATAGCCACCGGTATTCCAAGAGGAAATGGACAGGTAGAAAGAATCAACAGAATGATTATACCAATCCTAACAAAAGTTACAATAGATGAACCAGCGAAATGGTATACATACACCGGAAAATTACAACGTTGCATTAACGCAACATATCAAAGAAGTATTGGAATATCGCCATTCGAATTATTAACAGGCGTACCAATGAGGAATAACGCAAATACAACATTAGCCGAAGCAATAGATGAAGAATTCAAAAATGCATTTATAAACAATCGTGAAGAATCGCGTGAAACAGCACGAATAAATATCGAAAACATACAAAACGAAAATCGGAAAAATTATGATAAAACGCGAAAAGCTGCAAAAAATTATAAATTAGGAGATTTAATTGCCATAAAACGTTGCCAATTTATAAATAATACTAAAATCTCTACTAATTTTATAGGTCCATACAAAATTACAAGATGTTCAGAACACGATCGTTATCACGTAGAAAAAGTTGGCACACACGAGGGGCCAAACAAAACAATCACAAGCGCTGACAATATGAAGAGTTGGTATGACATCACTAGCACCGACGAGGAGGAAGACTTCCTGGGCTTCGAAGAAGAATAGTACCAAAAAGATGTTAAAAAATTTATACTAAGATTTTAAAAGATGTACCAAAAGATGATTCTAAAAGATGTACCCAAAAGATGTTAAAAAAGTTTATACCAAGATTTTAAAAGATGTACCAAAAGATGATTCTAAAAGATGTACCCAAAAGATGTTAAAAAAATTTATACTAAGATTTTAAAAGATGTACCAAAAGATGATTCTAAAAGATGTACCCAAAAGATGTTAAAAAAGTTTATACCAAGATTTTAAAAGATGTACCAAAAGATGATTCTAAAAGATGTACCCAAAAGATGTTAAAAAAGTTTATACCAAGATTTTAAAAGATGTACCAAAAGATGATTCTAAAAGATGTACCCAAAAGATGTTAAAAAAGTTTATACCAAGATTTTAAAAGATGTACCAAAAGATGATTTTAAAAGATGTACCCAAAAGATGTTAAAAAGTTTATACCAAGATTTTAAAAGATGTACCCAAAAGATGTTAAAAAGTTTACACCAAGATTTACCTAAAATGAAGACTTACCTAAGATGATAAACAATTTCTTAAAATAAAGTTAATTACCAAAGATGAAGAATACTTACCAAAGATGTTCAAAAAATTACCAAGTTACCTACCTATGATGCCTAATAATAAATTCACGTAATGACGTCCACAAATTTCATATTTTCGAGGGCGAAAAGACTATCAGGATGGCCGATTGTGGGAATTCATTAATAACTATTCGTAACTTCTACCCTACCAAACTACTTCTAACCACCAAATGAAAAACGACGGCAACACTGCAAATAATAAAAAAAGCTTCGCTGTCATTTGAAAGAAAAAGAAGAACATTCGATATTCAGCATTCAGTCAACGAAGAAGTATTTTTCTTGAACGTGGAAAGTAAAATTGAAGTAAATTACAGTAAATGTTAACTTTGTCATTTTTTTTATTACAATAAATTTGTTGTATCGTTTTATATAAATTTCCATTATTACAAATAATTAAATTTAAAATCAGTGAATTAATAAACATTGTATTTTGAAGTTTGATTATTCGGTCTTATTAATTTTGGAAATCCCACATATATGACGCATTCATTCACTATTCGCAAAAGCAAAATTTTCATCACATTTCATGCATGAAGTGAGAAACACAATTCCATAGTTTCAATCCGATTTATATAAATGTCATTGTAGGTACGTGCAATTGGACACATTACACCAAAATGAATCGAAACGGAGATGTTGAGCAAATCTGAACTATTACGAATGACATAACTTGGAAAATTCATCTGTAAAGATTTGTTTATACTCGAGAATGGATGAAAAGGCTTTTGTTGAGGAAATCAAAAAAATACATGAATTATACGGCAAAAAAAGAATGTTTTCATGGATGGATGTAAAGCGGAAAGATAAAATCTGGTAAATTTTTAAAGTAATCTTTAACACCGGATGGAACAATTGTGCTCATGCATTCGCTGGATCGAATCGAATCGAGAAGTCGCGTCGGAATTGTGTTTGGCACTTTAGCCAGACATTAAATAATTGTACTAATACTATACTTCTATACCCATTTTTATATTTTGTATGATATTTGCTGAATTTTGTAGTTTTACTAATTAAACTGATGATGCTCTGTTTCACTTTCACTTACTGAATGTGACGAGATATCTCTCTTAAAATTCCTTATACCTCGAGTTTTGTCTAACAACAAGATCCCTCGGTAACGTCGCCACAATTATTATTGCCATTGTCTGTGCTATTTCGGACTATGCACCTTTTTACAGCTTAATTGCGGCTTTGTTCCAAAAAGGTCAGTGCACACTATGATCCCGAGTTTATTGCGGTCTGCCGCCACACCATTGCTGCCTAACTCTAAACCTCAGCGGTTATCTTTTTATCTCTATTAATTTTATAGAAATATTCTTAAAATGTGAATCGAGTAGATACTTTTACATGCATTTCACATTCCCATTTATAATTTTTGAAGATCAGTCACCATCAGTTGCCTGTAACTAAAGTGAAATATACCCTGAAAATAACAGTGGTGTCTATTTATTGCAATTACTTACAATTGCTTATCTTTGCAATATTTAACCGCTGGGTAGATTTAAAAAAATATATATATATTGGATCTGGCTTACGAAAATGCACGTCAAAACAACGATTTTAAGGTTGTAGAAAAAATGTCTGTCTTTAATTTTTTCAGATAGTAAGTAATACATCATTAGTCAGCTATATTTTATTTTTTTTTTAATATTATTAAACCAAGCTCAGGGGATACCCTATGATGCAAAGCACAGCGTGGCAGGAAGGAGATAGGGAAAGGATTAAGGGATATGAGGAGATATATCAAAACAATGGACAATGTTTTATGGAATCACTTTGAAAAAACTGAGACCGCTTGTGTTTGAGTATGCTGAAAGAAATACAATAAAACACCAATTCAACAAAGAAACAAAAATGGCAGGTAAGCATTGGGTAAGAGGCTTTTTACGTCGCCATCCCAGAGATTTCACTTCGTCAACCGAACTCTTCCAGTATCGCAAGAGCCATGGGCTTTAACAAACCACAAGTAGATAGGTTTTATGAACAGCTCTTACAGCTTTTGCAAAAATATCATTTTGAACCATGTCAAATATACAACATGGATGAATCCGGATTTTCTACTGTTCCCAACAAGGCTCCAAAGGTCTTAAGTGTTAAAGGGAAGAAATGTGTAAATAAAATTAGCAGCGCCGAAAGAGGAACCAATCTGACCATGGTGTGCGCCATGAGTCTCGCGGGCAACTATATTCCCCCCACTTTCATTTTCCCAAGAAAGCGTATGAAGCCAGAATTATTGGAAGGAGCACCACCTTCATCCATAGGACTCGTCGCCGAATCCGGGCGGATGAATTCAGAGCAATTTATAGATTGGCTTGAACATTTTAAATATCATGCGAATCCTTCATCATTACGACCGATGCTGCTTATTCTTGACAACTATTTGTCTCATTCTAGTCTTGAAGCTGTCAATTTTTGTCGCAAAAATTTCATTCATGTTCTTACATTACCACCTCATACCACGCATAAAATGCAACCGCTGGACCGATGCTTCTTTGGACCACTTAAAATATATTATGCAAGCGAGTGTGAACGGTGGATGACAAACCATCCTGGGAGACCTATAATAGTTTATCAAGTAGGTTCCATATTCAGCCCTGCATTCAATAAGGACACTTTTACTGAGGCAGATTTCTTAGCAAGTGAAATAACCGAAAGGCTATTGCAGGAAAACAGTTCTGTTGTAGACAGCATTCCTAGCGCAGCTGAAACGCATGACACTAATATGTTCGGTTGACGATCCGCAGCTACATGATACACAGTCAACTTATGAAATCGGAAATTATTCTACTGGTAATGAAAACCCGTCTACATCTTTCGAAGTCATTTCGCCTCTTCCAAAATCCATAATTATGCGAACTTCTACAAGGCAAAAAAGGTCTGAGATTATTACTAGCACGGCATATAAAAGAGAATTAGAAAATGCTACAAGTGCGAAAGAAAAACCAAAGAAACGGTCAAAGAAATCTCCGAAAATATCAATGACGCAGCCATGGAAAAAGAACAAAAAATTTCAATGTCCTGGCTGCCAGGAGCATTACAAGGAGCCGATCACAGAGGATTGGATCCAGCGCCGATCATGGACTGAATGGTGGCACGACAAGTGCATTTCTTACATAGGGATAGGACGCTATTTGTGTGATTTATGTCAATAAAAGTACCGTGCGCACTCTTGATTATTTGCGCGTACTCTTGGGGTACCCCATGAGGACTCTTCAGGACTAGATATGACAAGAATGCGCAAAAATATTATGTTATCTTTTTTCATTTTATTCGAAGAAAACTATAGTTACGTTTTTTTTCTTTATTTTCCTGTATAGTTTAATAAATAAAGTTCTGATAAAAGTAGTTTGAAAAGTATTGAGTCGTTTTATTTTCAAATTATACATGTTTCCTTGAAAACTGCGCACTCTTGGGGCACCCTTCTCTAATACATCAAACTCACAATGTAATCCGTAACAGTAACCTTTCTTTTGTCTTTCTCCTCATCAATTAAGCAGTTGAACTAAGATAGTCGAAAAAAAATCATAAAAGTCGAACTTAATTTTTGAATTTCGAAAATTTTCGAGAAGATGATGTGGAATAAAAATTATATCTTCTTTAAAAATTCCGTTCACATCGGTTACAAATTTATTAAAAATATTACGAATATAAATTTTCGACTGTTGAGTCCGAAAAAAATCTATCTTCGAATTCGAATACCAAACTTAATAACGCTGTATTTGAAATATCCAGGAAATTTAGGAGAATTTTGTTTGTTTGTTTTTGTTTTAAAAAAAAAGTCTATTTTTGGGAAGTACAATAACATAAAAAGTCTTTGCCACGCAAACGATGTTTTTGCTTTCTGATGAAAGACTTGTTTTCACACATTAACCACGATTTTGTAGTCTAATCTTCCTTATGTGGTAATAAGTATATGAAGAATATATTCAATCTGCTCCTCCAATTATCATTTTTTTTTTACTTCTATAAGATACAATTATGTGACTTCACAGGATGAATTCAGTTTTGTGATAGGCAAAAATCAAATAATTAAAACTAAATAAGCAGCAATCAATTGTATTCGAGTATAAAAAATGTTTTCTTACATTAAAATTTAAAACAATTTATGTTTATATTTTATTAACATTGCAAGCAAAAGTTGCATACATAATATTAAAACCCTTTTTGTGTCATACATTAAGATATGTACTACATACATAATATATATACATAAAACGTACATGATATACAAATACATAATAATAAAAAATAAAATTCTTAAAATAAGTAACTAGAGAATAAGTGGTTCCGACAAAGTCTATAATTCTCTCTCCATTTCCGGCTCCTAACATCTTCATGTTAATGAACAGGAGCCGCAAGAGTCGTTGCCATATTTCTAATTGCTAATCGCCTTTGTAGAAATGCTTTTATTGATCGTAGTGGTAGCTGGAAATGGTAATAGGCACAATATGGTAAAGGATCCCAATATGTGAATAGTGCTTCACGTTTATCTAAAATCGTTCCAATTAATTTACTCATAGCATTCACTGACGGATGTTTTATTGTATTTAAAACTGCCTCGTGAATCCAATAGCGACCGCCTTCTTGTACTAATGGTCCTGAGTTTTGTCGTGAAAAATGTGGACATGGTTTCCATAGGACACGAGAATGTACACCAGTATGACAGATATATGGTAAAGAAACACCTATTCTTGATCCAATTGGTAATAATTCTCCAGTTGCTTCACAATTTACAAAACGAAAACTTACATGACCGTTGATCGGACGCTGTTGTCGTATTTTTGAAAAGAATACCGCTAACCAATTCTCGATTTGTTTATTCTCTTCTGGAATTAAATTTTTCGTATCCTGATTAACTAAGCATGTTACATTGGCAATCATTTTCGAATCTTTAACTGTTGTACAGGTGATGTAATGTTTTCCTGGAACATTTCTGATAACAATCCATTGTTTTTCATCACTTATTTCATGATTTAGCTTAAGATCACGTTTATATTGTGGCAAAACTAATTTATGCCTTTCTAAAACACCTTGACTGCCAACTGCTACAAGAATATTACGATAACCGGTCATCCAGCCAATTTCGTATAATCTGAATAGATCCTCCTTTGATGTTAAAAATTTGAATGGAGGTAGTGACATACCATTAGCCCGGCATATTTTTAAAACTTCTAGAATATCATCGAGTATTAGATTTTCTTGAAGACCAGGTATAAATGTTGCACATCCTAAAAGTTCTAGATGTGGTTTAGCGAGTGCATCATAATAAGATGAACTTGTCGCACAAACTGGTACATAATATGTTGGTTTCTCTTTTTCAACAATATCACATAGGGCTGCAATATAATCCTGTGGAGATTCTGATGTTGGCTTTGGAACAGTATAAAATTTACTAACCGCTGTAGAAAATCTTGATAATCCAAAAAGACCTTCGAAATCAAATACTATAACTCTTGCACCAGATGAATAGAAATTTCTAGCAAGATGTAATGATTGTATTGTACTTCCACAACTAATAAGAATTGTTCGTTTTTTTCGTTCCTGATCTATATCCGGTTGATATAATGGGCTTAATATCCATTTGAAAAGTGATATTGGAAAACCGATCGCCTTCCAGAAAACCCACAATAATGCCGACAACCAAAAACTTGGCGTTGCAAAAGAGAACGGTAGAAACAAGAATTTCAAAATAAAACTTAAAATTAATAATGAAATTCTTGATATTAACAATGGCCACCATAATACAATCCTTATCAGAACTAGTCTAAAAGATGATTCCTCGTCTATTTTCATGATTTTCTCTGGTGACTTTATTACACCAATTTCTCGATCTTCTGGTATTAAGGTAAAAGTGCTTGAATAATTCCTTCGAAGTGATGATAATTTGGGTGACATCGATGTTGGTGATGTACTAACCGGAGACGAAGGATACGATATCGGAGATCCATGCTTCGAATTATATGGTGTACTTCGTGGTGAAGTTGTTGGAGATATTCTTGAAAGTGCAATTGATAAATTACTTTCAGAATTTGCATTACTATTGTTTCGACACCATCCACCAAAATAATGATTTTCTCTACTATTAGCAGGCATTTTATTTATTTTTTTTTTCAAATAACAATTTTATTGGATTCGTTCACTAAAATAATCGTCCACTTCAATTGTGTGGTTATTTCTCTTATCACACTCTTGTCTCACTTCAATAACTAAAGTGCTTAAATAAAACCTTTTCATATGCACACTAAGTTTGAATAAATCAAATTAATAACGCGAGCTCAGCGCAGAGGCAGCAGAGACTAAAGCATTTCTCTGGCAAACAACATCATTTAAGTTCACAAGCTAAAAAGTCCAGAAAATTATTATCTTGTACTTTGACCTGCTTTTTCCACAGTGCAAGTGAAGTCGATGTGCCAGTGATAGCGTTCGAATTGAACCGGCGACGACGACGACGACGACGACAGTATTCGCTTATTGAGCTGATAAAAATACATAGACAAAACATTTTTTCCGAGCAGAGTAGTAACTGTTATAAAAATAAAAAAAGCTTAGTTATAGAAGAAAAAAAAAAAAAACTTAGCGCCCCTTTATTTAAATAATTCTCGAGTTTTTAATTTAAGGAAAATAACACTATCGTTAAAGTTTTTGTTTGTTTTTATGCTCCTTATGTTCAAGATTTGCTTAATGAATTGATGTTTTACGCGCAATCTGTAACATAGACCGTGCACACATTAAGCGTCTAGAGATACTCTGTTGGATTACATATTTTATTGAATGGCTATTTCAATTTTTTTTTTGTATAGTAATTATTCTTATTATTGTTGATAAAAATTTATATACAGTTTTAATTTTAATCATTAGAAGATATTTTGTTTCCACGCAGGGGACCAGAGTCCGAAGCACGGAGTCCATATCAGATCCAACTTGAATAATATAATTAAATGATTTTTGTATTAAGATCTCAAATTCACTATGATACTAGACATTTCGTTTCTAGTGAATTTAAAATGCAATAACAAGAAGAATTCGTCCGTTTGTCTTATTTCCTGATGATCGCCTGCCATAGAAGTTCAACATAGCAGGGACCGTAACGGTTATGAATATTTTTAAAAAAATCATATCTAAAAAATTGTTTTCTGGTTTTCTTTCTATAAATCAAAAATAAAAATTAAAAACTGATTTTTATTTAAAAAATCAGGAATAAATATCGAGAAATGATTTTTATTTTAAAAATCAAAAATTTCAAACAAAAGCTGATTTTTATTTTAAAAATCCAAAATAAAAATCGACAAATGATTTTTTTTTTAAAAATCAAAAATATAAAACAAACACTGATTTTTATTTTAAAAATCGAAAATAAAAATCATAAAACGTTTTCCATTACACAAAATCGTTATTCGGGAGAAAAATACTTTGGCGGATGATTTTAAATATGATTTGAAATATATGCAGAAAATTGTACGAGAGATGGGAGTGGCATATGCTTCATTTATATCATATCATGTGATGGAGGATCTTTTATCCGTTCCAAAGACTCTGAAAGCGCTTTTATTCTATGCTCTGACGAGGTAGTGGGCTCCAAATTTACTAAATTGATAAAATTTTCAGTCATTTAAGATAGCAGCCGGTATGAAAAATTTAGAAACAATTGTTTCTCAGTATTGGGAATAATCTGGAAATGACTCTTAAAGTCAATCTCATATAATATATAATAAGGCGTAAGTATGTATGTTCTATTAAAAAAGAAAAGAAGATAAAAAGAAAAGTGAAAAATAAATCGTTTCGTATATATAAAATTTTCATCCGCTTGTAATAAGTCCTTACTTCAGTGTGTTATATATCCTTTGTTGCGTATTTATTTAATATGTCTACCTTAGCCCTGTAAATATACTATAAGCTAATCTGGGTTTCTGGTTTCTGGTTTCTTACCTACTCGTATGGTGGGCGAAAAATGTAAAAAGTAGATATGGAAAATGTGAATGCTTTTCCTACATGATTTACCTTGTTGCACTCTTGCAAAAGTCCCAGGATAATATTAAATAGTCAATCGGTATTCATTTGACATTTTGATTGCCTTTTAAAAACTTTTGAGAAAATTAAAGAATTGAACTTTTCTCATGACAGCTGTCAATTTTCCTTGTGTAAAAGTAGTGCTCAAAACTTAGAACATATATCAAACAGCAATGCGGGTATCGTATAAAATTCGTGCAAACATGAGTGAAGCCTAAAAACCCCTCATAATATAGGCTGGCCCAAAACAAACTTATACGTAAATGAAGTTACTTACGTAAGGCGAACGCGCCCTTTAAATTAAACACAGGTAGCCAAAACAACCTTAAGCGTCCATAAGTTAAGTTAAGTTTAAATGTCTAATTGCCCTAAGTAAAGGTTGGCTCAAAATGGACGTAAAGAACTTTACGACACTGTACAAAACTGAGGTTTACTGACTTACTGATGTTTTGATAGTTTTTACCCTAAATAAATGTCATATTCCGTAAGAGTTATTATCTTAACATTTAACTTTTGTTTTTTTTTTTTCAAAAAGTGTAAAAACAAAAAAAAAATTCAGACAAGGAAGTTTTTATTGATTGTAAGTAAGTATGTCTGCCCAAAATGGTCGTAACCAGACGCGTAAGTACGTAATTGACTTGAAGTCCACTTGAATAAATTACAAATCCCAATTTTCTAAGAATTTTTAAAACTAAAAAAAGGGTTTGTAATTTAAATGATTAAATGTTTCAATGGAAATATAAAGTTCAATTTTTTAATTTATAATTTCTTTAATTTTAAGTCAGAAGAGAATTGCTTGAAAGTAGGTATCGCAGAGACCTAGCAGTACTTAATATAAATATATATACGATTAATAACAACAAAGAGTAAATCAAACAGTTTTAGCTGTGTGGTCTATAGTTCCAATGAAATGTGCTGAAATATTTCTTTTTTATGGAACTACATCAGAGTTCAGTTTAACAATCATGATCGCTGCTAAATTTTTCTCTGATAAATTGTATCGCAAGTCTCCTAGAATCAACCTGAGAGCTGAAAAAGATCTTTCCACACTAACTTGTATTGCAGGTACAGAATGTACAATACAAACTAGTTTATACAGCCACGGAAACGTGTATTTTTTGGTGTTCCAGTAACCTATTAAATCGGCATCAACATCAATACGATTTTTTTTTGTAATTATCTATTTCATAACATGCTTTTCTAATATTATCATTAATTTCGATTTCCTCCTCATCGGATGACGCATTGTTGGCAAATTTCAATTCCCTAATTCCATTTCTTAATAAGGAGGTACTTTGTAGCGAGCTTTCAACAAATAAAAGTGATTCTTCCTCGCCATTTGCAGAATTTGTCGCAGAAAGTTGCAGCTGGCGGTTTTGCTGAAATTGAAACAGAAACAAAAAGTAATGGAGAAAAAAAGTCACTTAAAAAATGCAAAATCTTATTGAAGTGTACCTTTTGTACATCCTGAATTTGAAAAACGATTTTTTTTAGGTCTTTTTTAGCAGCTTCCTTTTTTCCTGGTTAAAGCAAACGCCTGAACCCCTAGGGTCTAAAAATAGAGCAGCATACAAAGTATCATTTTCTAACAACCTAGTTTGCCTATTGAACATAAGTCAAAGCTTTATTACTAATATCGCTATTGATGGCTTTCAACTGGAAAGTCATGTCGAGCCAAAACTTATAGAAATCACCTAATAGCAATTGTTTTCTTTGGAGGTTTAAAGCTAATACATGCAAGGGTGCTAGAACTAAAATAATGTTTTCGATTTCCAACCATTCGTGCACCTCTAATTTTTCAGACGTTTGCGAATGCTCAACGCAAAACGCCTTTAATTCGAACAGTCGTTTCAGCATATCATAAGTGGAATTCCAACGTGTTGCAATATCCATTTGTGGCTTTGTAATGTTTAGGTTTTTGATTTTATATCTAGGAAAATGGAGATAAAATGCTCGAAAATACAATGAGAAATTTAAATTTAATTTACCTATATGCTGGAATTCTCAAAATTTTAGCAACTTGAAAGAATGGTTTTGGACTAAACTCTACCAAAAAGTCCTTAACAGCCAGATGAAGACAATGTGCAGCACATTTAATGGAAATAATTTGTCCAAAGCGGATGTTGTTCACGATATTCTCAGCAAAGTCATCAAGTTCATCTTCACTTTGTGATAAAGATAACAATTCCACCGCCTTAATTATGTTTCGTCCATTGTCAGTTGTTACGGAATACAGCTGTTTTTTATCAATTTTAATATTTTCTAATATATTTTCAATTTAATGTTTTAAATTTTCTCCGGTATGCCTTTTTTGAAGTTCAATCATTCCTACTATATATATAACTATTTCATTATTTATTAATAGTTGCATATTTATTCCCAGTACTGATCTGTCACATCGAGTAGCAGCATCTATTTTCAAGCAAAGAACCCTTCCACTCAAAATATCCATAATCCTCTTTTTAACTTTTTCACTTTTAGCGTGAACATGATTCATTATATTCCTGGAATTTATACCAGAAATGTCCAAGCCATTAAATATTTGCCTGGTGACGGTTTTAAAAGAAGGTGACTCAAAGAAAGATAATGGCAGCGATTCTTTAGTGACTATGTCAATACAAGCATTGATGATTTCATTCTTCGACATTTCAACTTTAAATTTTATTTTTTCATCGCTTTGGTCAGTTACAGTATCTTGAAGCCTTAGTCGTTTTTCATATTCAGTCAGAAGTTCTCTATGATCCTTTTGTAAATGCCTTTTCAAATTTGTTGTACTCACTGAACAAATTTTCTTCCCACATGACTTACATTCGGCTTGTCCACTACTTTCATTGTAATATTCGCGTACAAAAAAATTTCTTTTCATTTTCACCAACTTTATTAATTTTCAATAACGATTCACTTTACTTACAATATGTACAACAATTCAAATACACTTATATTTATACAAATAAGGTATGATTAATTAATGCCTTTAGGTTTAATTTAAATTAAAAAACTTAAAAAACACGGGAAGACTTTTTAGGAAAGTATTTCTCAGAAGGGTGCAAAATGCGAAGAGGGTTTTTCGCTTGCATTTCTGTTTTTTTAATCACCAGGCTTACCAAGATGGGACCTTTCGTTTCCAACAGTGCCATTCCAAAAAGAAATTCTAAAATATGTCATTCCGTTTGTAACACATAGAAATAATGCTGTAGAGAAAAATGGGTTGGCACCCACGCATAACATTCAAAGTTATTTTGATTTTTGCATGTCCGTCTGTCCGTCCCAACGATTACTCGAGAACGCGTATATTTAAAGATCTGAAATTTTGTACACGGTGTTTTTATAAAAATAGCCATTAGAAATATAATTTCAAGAATGGACTAAATCGGGTAACCCCTTCTTAGTGTTGCCATATAAAAATTTAGGTTTTTTTCATATACTGTGAAAACGATCAGTCCAAGACATTTTTATTGTACTAAAAACTTCTTCAGAATACAAAATCCTATAAAATTGGTTATAATATTTTTTTCTGTCCGATAAACCGTTCTAGAAATATATGCGAAAAACAACTTCAAAAATCAAACTTGCACAGAAGGGTGACAATACGAAATTTCATACGGGCATTCATCTAGGGTATCATAAGAATTGGTCTTAGACCAATTCTAGCTTTTTTACTTGTTTTTTATTGCGCTGAAAAGTTCTACGGAATATGAAATTTGTTATAATCATTTTTGCTACCCGACGAAACGTTCTAGTAATTTAAGCGAAAAAACAAACTTGCACATTGGAAATAAGAACTGGTTTTAGCTGATTTTTTTATGATTTTTAAAATAAAAATCATTTTCAGATTTCAATTTTTGATTTTTAAAATAAAGATCAATTTTTAATTATTATTTCTGATTTTTAAAATATAAATCCAAAAAGAAAGTTACTTTTTAAAATTTCGAATAAAAGTCATAAATTTAAAACGTATAGGAAATTTGTGGAGATTCGGTAATAAGAATCATAATGCTATATTCCAATCAATTCTCCTATAACTTTTTCTAAATGATTTTTTGATTAGAAAAAATGAAAATAATTGTTATTTTCAGTCCCTGTTCTAAAGTGTACATTTTTTCAAAATGCAAAAAAAAGAATTTTTTATTTAATTGCAAAATTTTGGTTTGCATTTTCAGTCTCTTTTCACATTGTCAAATCAGCTAGATTTAACATCTGCCCATTTTAATGCTAGGAGCTTAAAATCAAAACTGTATGAGGTACATGAGTTGTTTGTGGATGCAAATGTTCATTCGATTCTTATAGCCGAAACATGGTTAAAGAAGTATATTTCGTCTAAATCGGTTGGAATTCCGGGATTTAAATTATTTAGACATGATCGCAAGCAAGGACTGTCTTAAAGCTAGGATCGTTATGAAATCCCACAATGGCCCAATCGAATTTCTTGCAGTTGAAGTAATTTGTTCGACTGGAAAGTTACTGCTTTTTACCGTATATTCTGCACCGGAAATGTTTACTCTAGATAATGCTAAGGAATTAGAGGGTGCACTTTCGCACCTCGGTCAAAGATACTCCAATATGTAGTGGGTGAGGATTTTAATATGAATTTGTTATATAGGAGTGCATCCGTGGACAGTTTTTTGCATTTGTTTCAGTCATGCCGCCTACAGATAATCAACTAGATATCATAATACCAATAACCCATCTCTACTTCTTGGTTACTTTTTCAATGCCGACTATAACAGCGTTCTTTTTCATAACCAATTGATTCCTCCTAGTGTTTTTGACCATGATTTTATCTTTCTGTCATACAGTATCTACTTCTATCCCACACCCAAGATAATAAAATATCGATCATACGATGCCGTGAATGTTCAAAGTCTACTTAAGGAAGCATCCACTATTTCGTGGGACGCAATCCGTAGTTGCACATCTGTTAATGAGCAATTAACATTATTTTATGAATTCATATATGGTTTACATGATAAGCATGCTCCAATACGAAGGAAACAAATTATTCCTGGTTATATTCCTTGGTACTCTGCTAAAATTGAACATCTTATTGCTGAAAGAGAATATTTATTTCGCAGGTATAAATCTCGTAAGTCGTATGAAAGCTTTTTGCGATACAAAGTAGTCAGAAATCGAGTTACATCTGAAATTAGAAGCGCGAAAAGAAACTATATGAGCAGGTTGCTATACCCATCTCTTTCCTCAAAGAAGTTATCCTCAAATTTAAAACAAAGCGGTGTGTGCGGCAAGGATCTACCTTTTTGTGACTTTGAAGTTGACGAACTCAACTCATATTTCACCTCATCCCATTCCATTCCATCACAACCAACTCATGAAGTTGCCCATGACGACTTTTGTGATGACTTCAGTTTCTGCTGCGTATTCTCAGATGAAGTTATCTATGCTGTCGCTTCTATCAAGTCTAATGCGGCAGGCTCTGATGACATCTCGCCCAAGGTTTTCAGGATGCTGTTACCAGCTATTCTAGATAGTTTAGTTTTTATTGTCAACTCGTGTCTTACCGTTTCTCAGTTTCCTCAAATATGGAAAAATGCCGTAGTTGTACCTTTGGCTAAATGCCCTGCCCCTGTATCCTCTACGGACTACCGGCCAATAAGTCTGCTTTGCTTCCTCAGAAAAGTTCTTGAAAAGCTATTATATATTCAAATTCTTGATTATATATCAGAAAATAACTTCTTATCAAAAATTCAGTCCGGTTTTCGTGATGGCCACAGCTGCGAAACTGCGCTGTTAAAAGTATCCACTGATATCGGCATGTCTCTTGATAATAATTTAATGACGGCTTTAGTATTACTAGACTTCAGAAAAGCATTTGATTCGGTCAATCATTACCTTCTTCTCCATAAGTTGCGCAGAGTATATAATTTTTGTGACTCTGCCATTAAAATTATTAGTGAGTTCCTATCTGGCCGTTTCCAGCAAGTAAAGATCGACGACATTAAGTCTAATTGAAAAAGAATTTCCAGTGGAGTGCCACAAGGCTCGATTCTTGGTCCACTTCTATTTTCGCTTTTTATAAATGACCTTCTTGATATTATAGAAAACGTAAATATCCAATTTATATGCAGACGATGTGCAAATATATTTATCTAGACCAATCGGCTTAGTAGAGGACTGTATTGACAGAGTCAACAATGACAGCTAATAACCAGCTCCTGTTAAATTCTGCTAAATCATCGTGCTTATATCTCTATACTGGTAATTTATGCTCGGCGGACATTCCTAATATCTATTTAAAAGACATAGTGTTGCCTTACTCATGCAAGGTGAAGAATCTAGGAGTAATTTTTAAGGGCAAACTTGAATGTTGTGACCAAGTGAATTATTCTCTGCAAAAGATTTACGCAGGACTCAAACAGTTACGGCTCTCGGGCAGCTTGTTGTCTGTTAATTTAAAACTGAAACTTGTCAAATTGTTGCTGATACCTAATTTTACCTACTGCACTGCAGAACAATATACCCACAACTTGACGCCACATGTGACCGCAAAATAAACATCGCTTTCAACGATTGCGTACGATTTATTTACAATGTAAGGCGTCGCGATCATGTATCTACCTATGACTGCTCTGTCTACGCTCAATTCTTATCTCGATATGAGAGCCCGACTGTTTTTCCATAAGTTGTTAAGGTAGGGGTTCCTTCATATCTGTGTGAACATTTGCATTTTCTGCATACTACGCGCCATGAAACTCTACTCATTCCTCGTATGCAATATCTGGTTGGGCAGCGTTCTTTTTTTGTTTACATCTCTCGTCTTTGGCGACGGAGTTTAAAGTTAATTTAAAACGTTATTTAAATTGAATGGATGTGTTTGATCACGGGGCATATGGACACAATCTGTCATTTGGATGATTCTTCACAACTACTATCATTATTTTATTTTTGTTCTCTTTATCAATTTGTTTTTTCTTTATTATATTGATTTCTTATTATATTGATTTACTATTATTATCCTGAATATTTTATTTTACTTTATGAATTACTGTAGGTACTTTATAACTTTATGTAAATTCACACTTAGTTTGTAGAACAAGTATACTAGTTAGAAGATGTAAATCTTGTGTATACGAACCTAAAATAAATAATTTCTAATTTCTAATTTTCTAGAGCATGATACAAAGATTAACAAGGTATGGCCGGAAAATCTGTCAATTGGTTGCTCGCCTCCTTTGGCGACAATTGTCAGAAATTTGTTCGTCTCAATTTCAATCGTCCTTATCAAAGTGAGAAAAAATTTCTAAGTGATTTAAACAAAGAAACTAATGTTTTGTGAAATAACAATAAAATACGAAAAGCTCAAAACAAATTCGCTGGAAATGACTTCAGTCACCTCATGACGTAGCAACACAAAAAATTTCTCTCGAATCGGCCATACCTTGTTATCTTTGTATCATGAGCTAGAGTAGGTTTTAACACAGTTGATGCGCAGTAGATACCATAGTTGTCTCCCACTTTAAAATTTGCGAACACGCAAAGAGAGAATGAAATGAGTACACTGTAAAATTGGAGGGCTTTTTCGTTTGCTTGATTTTTTAAAATCTCATGCATGTGAAATATTTCTTGTGACACTTACGTACATATCTACTAAAGTACTGCAGGTAACAGGTAAATTTTATAAATATTTGGGCTTGCTTTGCTTCCTTATATAATTATAAATTTACAGGAAATAATTCTTTCTGGTTTCACTGGATTTTAGTCACACGAGGGGAAAGGATAAGAGAAAAATCCAATAATTCTAATTTCCGACAATTTTTCTCTTGTACGAATAATGTTATTTGAAATAAAAATACATACTTGTGCATACTATACATATATACCTACTTCATTCATCTAAACTTCATACATATTATATCACCCACGAAAATCATATCTAACGTAAAAAATCCTTGGCTATAGCCGGCCCGTTTAGGGCTTTTAATGTGTCTGTGCCTTCGGCGACTTCATGGTTTGTATTATATTCCGGGGGTTAGGAAACAATGCAAGTAATGTAATTTTTCTTATTTCAGGATATTGCTTAAAGAGAATAAAATAATGTACTCAGAGAAATTGAAAACCGAGAGCGATATGTTCAGTGGCGTTGTTAATGTCTGAGAAGGGGTCACACGGGTTCTCCTAACAAATCCCAGAAAGCAATTTTCTGGGTACAACTCAAGCATGGTCATGCGACATCTTTATGTTATATTATTTTTGATAAAACCTTATCTAAGTCAGGCATGTACATTTTTTCCGCTGGGGATACGGTCCCTGCCACTGACATGTATAACATAGACCGCTGACACCACTGAAATTGTTTAATGCATCATATCACAACAAATTTAAACAAGATTACGTTACATCTGCTGAAATGCAACAATGGCTAAGAAAAATAACATAACAATTTGAGGAAAATATGTTCAAGCCTCATTTGTATAATTTGATTAAAATACACCGTTGGAGTACGGTGGATTAGTAATGGACATGAAGTTTTACGTCTACCACCGTACCACCCCCGATTTAAATCCAATTGAAACAATTTGGGCTACGGTTAAATCCAGAGTTGGTTCCAGAAATACAACCTTCAAATTAGATGATGTTAAGCAGTTAGCAGCGGAAGAATTTGAGAAAATTGTGGAGGACAACTGGAAAAGCGTTTATCAAAATGCTACAAAAAGTGAGAAGGATATCTTGCTTATGGCCAGTTTCAGGGTCTGAGTTTAAACTCGTCGAATGAGTTCCACAGTTTGGGTTAAACCGTGCCATTCCTCGGTTTAAACTCAAAATAAAAGTATTTGAAAAGTGTGACGGTAGCATGGATTTAGATTTAGACATTTCTAGCGATGAAGAAGATTTTTTTTAGTTAAATTTACAACTCTCTCAACGACTGAGAATAATTAGACATCGGCCAAATCATTTTAATGAGTGGGACGACGTTGATTTTTATGCTAGATTCCATTTAAGTAAAGAACTTTGTCATTTTGTCTTCGAATCTATTCTTGTCCGTTTTCTTGCGCTCTATTATATGTATATCTGTTTTTTATACACTAGGAAATGCAATGCAATGCTCAACTTCACTTATGCTAAAATTTGCATCCTTTTTTAATGTTGGCATATTTAAAATTACCAAATATATCTACATATTTTTTATTTGTTACTTTCTGATCTGTTTACTTTTTCCGATTACCAGATTGATTGATAAAAAAATTGCTTCACAATGGTGGCGATAACTAATTTAGTTCACAATTTAATCAGTACTACCAACGTTACTAAAAGAATGCACTGTGAAACCCGATTTGGTTTAAACTATGTTTTAACTTGGAGGATGGTTTAAACTAAACCTTGGCTTAAACTCGACTGTGAAACTGGCCATAAGTGCTACAAACAAATATATATATATATTTGCTGGAGTCAATTCTGAATATAGTTTGTTCTGTAAATCTGCTTTATAAAAATCACTTCGACTCATAAATAAATAAATTACAGATTAAGAATTCAGAACGCCTATATATCCCCTATATATTCGCCTAGTCATACCTATATGACTGCAAGGGCGGTCCCCCCCTGAAGACCACTGAAAAAAATTGCAGTCGATCTTTTGAATTTTTCCTAACAAAATGATTTACTGCGCAGTAAATCTATTCTACTGGACCTTTTGTAAAAAACGTAACAATTTCTGGAAGCGTTCAATATGATACATTTAGGAACGCAGGCCCTAGCTAGCATAGCTAGCACTTTGGCCTTCGATCATGGTTGTTGAAGCCTATAGAGATAACAGGCGGCGCGGATTCCTGTACATGAGCGTCTCTTTGCTCAGGGTGTTCGAAGCCTGTCCTGACAGAACCTATTCATGTTAACGCGATGGAAGGTTTGTTTTAATTGAAAACAGCTGCCAAAGGGTCTTTGACAAGCCTTCCATGTAAAGACGGCTTCTTAGAATATTATCGCCGCGGCATGGCAAAACGAACATTTAAAAAAACAATTATAACTCGTAATTGGAGAAATTCAGCGAAACTACACAACGGCGAAAAAGTCATTGTGCATTGTTTTAGTGAGTATTATTACATTTAAAGCAAGAGATTCATTTTTAAATATTTTTTTTTTATTATTTCGTAAATTTAATAGTTTTTATAGAATACTTAGCTCAAAAGTTAAATAAAAACAAAATAAATCTGCAGATTGGGAAAGTCTCAATGAGTATCCTAGAGAATTTTATTGGTCGGTTTGTTTTGCTTCAAGATGAATGCAATGTCTTGGGCATTCAGTATTTATATAGCAGATCATAACAACAACCCAATCGCTATTGGTTTAACAATAAGTACAACCAAACAATAAAAGCGAAATAGTCTGCTTTTCGCACCATATTGCATCCATGTCTAGAACTGAAACAATATCCAAAGAGAAATATTTCTTTTTGACCAGAATGGTAGAATCTTGGCAAGACGCAAAGCCAGCAAAGGTTTCTGGTCCCTGGTCAAAACCATCAGGAGCAACTTCAGCAGTTCCGCTATTTCTTCACTAGTTTACATGGAAGTGAAGTAATATTTTGACTGTTAGATTCACTTTAAATTCTCCTTTTCCTTCAACTTCATATCTCCCTTGTGGATGTGTGCAAGAGCCAATACACATATGTTCAAGGTCCTTAAGGAGATCAACGTCTTCATAGCTGGAGGTCCTGATAGTTTCAAACCCCTCATTCTTGGATAAAGCTCTTCGAAAACTATTCTACTGGCCTAATTCAGCCTATTCCCAAGACAGGAAAGGGTAGCGACTGCTTCAAATTATCGACCAATTGCAATTACTTCGATTCTTTCAAAGGTTTTTGAATCTATCATTAACTCCAAATCAATGAAGTATCTAGAAACTAAGCAAACCCTCAACAGTCGCCAATATGGCTTTACTTTTTCTTATGGAACGTTGAAGCCGTAGTTTTCACAATTTTGGTGAGTCCAAAATCGTTGCCGTAGATATTTCAAAGGCTTTTGATAGTGTCTGGCATTCAGCCCTTTAAGCCAAACTTAAAACACTTGCCCTCTCTTTCGTCCGCTTCAATTATGGATGTAAAGTATTTTATCTGGTCGCTTAATACGGATTATATTTGATAGCGTTACATCTGAATCTCAGCCAAAAATGCCGGTGTGCCTCAGGGCTCTGTTATCTCTCCATCTCTCTTCTCAATTATCATTAATGATCTGCTTTCCCTTATTTTCAATCCCATCCATTGTTTTGCCGATGGCAATACCCTTGATTTCGTTTACTCCTTTGACACTCTTGCGGACTACAGAGGAAAAGCCACATCTGTCAAACCAAATTGCATGATAAGATCCTTGAATAACCACCTTGATAATATCCGCGCTTGGAGCAAACCGAATCGCATTGAATTCAATACATCTAAGATACGTACAAGGTATGTAATGCATTTGTTCTGTGACTGCTATTTTAAATTAATGTAAATTTTTATTTCCTGTATTTTACAAAGATAAAATTTATGATGATTCGTGAATTTGAATAAAATACATTTCCCTAGTTTTACTAACTAAAATGGATAATATGGATGGTTGGGAAGTTTTACACTTCCACCATATACAAACCAAAACAAAATGAATAATCTAACATCTCTTTTGACTTTCAGGAGTGGCAAAGAAAGTTGAGCAACTTTCAATGCGAGTGGTAACACTTGCTAATCTGTTCGACTGGTATCTTTTATATGATAAATTTTGTGCATTTGACATTTGCGAGTGGTGGCGAGTGTCTTCAAACTTTTGTTGTTCAAGTTTTCACCTTTGTTGCGCGCCCTCACAAAAATCCTGGATCCGCCACTGTATGACTTTTGTCATTTGACTCTGACATATGCCGATAAATTGTATTAGAAGCAGCTGTTGTCACCATAATTCCAATATAGTTCGAAAATCCAAGGGATTACTTCCAGTTTTTTATTTCAATCATCACTCCATTTCCTACAATATACCACCAACCACCTATTGGATTACACGAAGGATTAATACATATACATATGCATATATGATTAACAAGCGCCACTGCATAGACTATGTGTATAATTTCGAGGTGAAAGTCTTATCTTCAAATGATTAAAATAGAAAGCAAAACCTTTCCGACAACAACAATCATCAGAGATAGAACTATATTTTTGTTTACTTTCCGTCTGCATTTACACACTGATAAAAAAAATAAAGAATTTTTCAGCGATAAAACTGCGACCATGCGTGTTGATATTATGCAACTAGACGAGGAAAAATTCATCGCGACACTTCTCAAATAGTTGATATCAGTTAAATTCTGAATTTTTTAATTGATGACAAAGTCCAAAAGTTTAATTAATGCAAGAATGCTAGAATTGGTTATTACAGGAAAATCTTGGTATCGCCTTAGTCATAACAAATGCCAGACGTTCAATAACTTGGAAGTTTACATAGAATACATAGTTGAATAGTGCGTTCAGTCACGTAACTTGATGCATGCATGCGTATAAGGGACGCATTCGTTAACAAATTAATGGTGAAATAATAGGGGATTTACGAAATGCTGTTTATGTTTTTATGCTTGTTTTACACGACTAATACGCCCACAATTATAATAAAAGTGCAATATTCTCTCGTTCATAGGAATTTACCCTTATAAAATAACTGAGGAAAGCAGATATATTTTCGATCTAACGGAATTTTAATGCAGAATTCTTTGTTTTTCATTAAGGCTAAATATATTTATGCTTTGCTTTTAAATTACATATTTACATAAATTTATCGGAATGTCAGATTTCTAATGTTTTATTACCCTTAAGCCATATATAATATGTACGTGCATGCACGAGAGTATATCACTGATGTTAAATGACAACTGTTGTGGGACTTCCTTTTTTTTGCATTTAATTATATCATAAATGATATTATTGGTGGTCACAAGGGATCCTTGTCGCTTATACGTTGGTTCAGGATTTTCTTTTAAATATGCTCCGCCAAAAATACATATCTTGAAATGAAGATAAAACTTCGAACAAAGGGCGGACTCTTAATGCAAATATACTCATCTAAGAGGGTTCCTACCAAGGAAGTTGTGGCAACACTTTCGTTTCGGTTTGCACATTCTGTAGATTTAAAAAAAAATTACTGTAATCGCTGTACATAACTAAATTTTGGTTAAAACCACTGACATCCTTGTACACTGTAAGAATGCAAAAATTTTAGGAAAAAAAATCCCTAGAAATGTAGGGAATATTCCCTAAAATGTGGGGAATATGCCATAAAATGTAGGGAATATTCTCTACATTTTAGGCAATATTCCCCAGATTTATGGGGATTTTTTTCCTAAACTTTGTGGCAGCAATTTGTGCCTTTTTACAGTGTATATAATGGACTGCTGACCTGACCCTACTGAAATTGCTTACATTATTTGACATTATTACGGGATCACTTTTCTATAGTTGTCTTTTTTTGGTTTAACTACTTTATTCCGCTGAACTACAAATAATAAGTTCTATACAAAATCCACCATAGTCTAGTGGTTTTCCAAATGAATATATAGAATAGAAATAGATGGCAATAAAATATTTGTAATCCTTTCTCTGTCCCCCACACCTACCTTTAGGGACAGGCAGGCAAAAATTGCTTAATTTTATTTGTTTAAAAATCAGTTAAAAAAATATTTGATGTTGTCCAAGAATAGAAATAATTTCGAATGCATCTGTAATTTGTTGAACTTTTAATAGGAATATTAAACCGAAAAAAAAATTTGAAATTAAGATAATTATTACACACCCCTGCTAACAAAAGTTGACCCATATGAAATAGAAAATCAGGCAGTCCATGTTATATACTGTTACGAGCGTGGCCTTGGTTCGTTATTTAAAACACAATATTTCGGATATAAATCAAAAGTTCTTTCTTTATTTATCTTTACTGTTTACTCTCACAATTCACAAACAATTATCAAATCAACTCTTTATTTATCGCTAGTACTGTACTTCTAATTATCGCAATCCAAATAGTTTACTTCGTTCACTTCGCTGTCTGAAATAATACTCGCCTCGTGGATGTGAGTGGCGCCGTATTTATACTCTACAAATTATCCTAGAACCACTCTGAATATTCCGTTCTCCAAACCCAGTTTACTAGGATATCACTAACCTACAGTTGTTTCCATTTCCAATAGATGTCGCTTGCATCACTTGGTGGCGCGTAACAATATATTTCATGCAAGAAGTTTTCACAGTTTTTCTCAAAATCACCTAATATACATTTTTGTAATTTTTTTCTGAAATTTTTTCGTCGTAAATGCCAATGGCCGTAAGTCGAGGATGTTGTAACTCAAAAATTGACTATATATACAGGGTGCCCCGTACGGTGATAGACCAATTCATAACAGTTACCAGAAAAATATAAAAAAATCTAATTCACGTATTTTTTAAAAATTATAGACATTTCTTTTGTTTTCGAGAAAATGTACACCCTGTGATGGTTTTTTAGCTCCTGTTGCTACAAATCTTTACTTTTTTTTCAATTTTATTTTTCTTATGTAATCTCGAATAGTGCTTATGTAACCTGCTGTTTTAAATTCTAAGCCAACTGTTCCAAAGAAAATGTCACATTTTGCCGAACCAAGAATAGAAAATTAATATTTCACCCAACTTTAACTGACTGTAATGAAAAAAAAATGTACTACGCCAGTTTGGCAAGTAAATTTAAAAGTTGACGCATTTAATAAGGATTCTAAAATGGTTTAATACTTGCATTACTTAAAAGGTGGGAAAATATTAGACAAGTATGAAATCTATGAAATCAGAAAGCAACAGAGAATGGCACTGTTCTAGTTAATGACCAAATTCATTTCAGTAAGAGAAGCCGTCTACTAGATCCTGTTATATTTAAAGTTGGTTCTCAGAGGATCTAGTCAGCACAACCACAACTGATAATTAGTAGTCGTTTAGAACGAAACGCGTCGGCTTTATATTGTTATAATAAAAAATTAATTATAACGTGAAACATAAATTGCCAAGTGTTTTTTTTTTTAATTTGTTTAAATTTATTTTGCCTTACATCATGTTTTCGAATTTGTTTAGTTTTTAGTAGTTTAGTGAGAGGAGGCTTCCAGACGATGCGTCACTGTCTTTTAATATTCAGCAATTCCATTCCAAAATGATCACCATTGGACCCGATCTCCTCCTATTTCGATTAAACTTTCAGAATTAGTTTAGTATTAAATTAATATTAAAAATTAGGTCTTGGATAATTCAAATTTTAATGTGTTCACTCTTTTTTAATTTGCTGATTACTTGAGGTCGGGGATCGAGCTACTAGATTAATTAATGGTATTAAATGTGACTTTTAAAGAACTTAAAAAAACTATTAAAAACAAACACAATTTTTGTATTCATTTTTGAATTTTTTACCCCATCCCCTTTTAAATGCTGTAACATTAATACATATAATATCGAAACTTTTCGGATGTTCAGCTCTTAGCTTAGGCAATACAATTTGTATACCCTAGATGAAATCTAAAGGGTACCTATACCAAGTTTGCCATTTCGTTTGTAATGCAGAGAAAAAATGCTTGTAGAGAAAAATGAATTAGACACTCACGCATAAAATTAAAAGTCCATCCGTCTGTCCGTCCGTCCGTGCGCACGATAACTCGAGAGCGCGTGTACTTAGAAAGCTGAAATTTTGTACGCGGACTTTAAAAAAAAGTAAAATTGAGTTCGAAAATGAGGCAAATCGGGCAACTCCTTCTTGGGGTTGCCATACAAAAATTCGTTTTCCACTATATATTTGGACACTGCCTGAGAACGTGTCGACATAGAAAGTTGAAATTTGGTAAATAGTGTTCTCATAGTAATAGCAAATAAAAGGTCAAAAAAGGACTAAATCCGGCAACCCATTCTTGGTGTCTCCAGATAAAAATTAGTTTTTTTACGTATACTGTGAAAACGATCGCTCTTAGACATTTATATTGTAAAAAAAACTTCTTCAGAATACGAAATCCTATAAAATTGTTAATAATCATTTTTTCTGTCCGACGAACCGTTATAGAAATATTTGCGAAAAACCACTTCAAAAATCAAACTTGCATAGATCGGTGATCATACGAAATTTTATACGGGCATTCATCTTAGGGTATCATAAGAATTGGTTTTAGACTAACTTTTACTTGTTTATAAAAGAATTTGGGACCGGAATTTTTATTAGTATCTAGGGAGGATAAAATTGATTTTACTTTTTGTTGAATGGGTAAAATATTTTGTATTAGTTGTATTATTATTTTCAAAGTTTAAGGAAGTAGGTATGAGAAGAGGAATAAATATAATAATATTATTATATGTTAACTGAAAGTAACTAGCGCAAATATAGTCTGGAGTAACTTCTCTGTACTACATAAAACTCCTCTTTAAGTTATTTAGCGTTATTTCTTAAGACAGTAAATGTATCTTAAAAGAGTATTTGCTTTGTTTAAACTTGCTCACATACATTGTATAAAAAGAATTATACTACATACTAGTTTCCCATAGGATCTTTCGTCCTTGAATAATAAATATAGGAAGTAAGTACCGAAGTAGTTTTGGTACCTTATCACCATAGTGGTAACCTTGCTTTTGGGACACCCTTCATCATCTACTCTCTTCGAGTAAATTTGTACAATAATGTAAACCATGCTGGACCTTGCCCAAATATTTCAATACAGCTCTTTTAATTTACTAAAAACAGGTTATGTTATTGGGTATTTACTCCCTACCTATGTATGTATGTGTACAGGAAAAGGATTCCAGTAAAATCGTTTTACTGCTGTTATATATACATGTGTATGTGTGTGTGTGTATATATATATCTCTATATTGTATATTCGTAGGAACCAAATTTGAACTTATTGAAAATAATGTCGAAAGTGGAGTCTATATATTTTGCATGTTTGTTTTCCACAATATTATGCTGATTGTGTGTCTCACAAGAAACTTTTTGCACGAAAGCTTCGTTTATAATGGAATAACTGTTATAACTATGTTCCTATGTATATATAAATATGTATTTAAATTTTACCACGTAAAAGTTGAAAAAATGTTGGGTTTCATGTACTTATATACTGACAATCCGTTCGGCTACCAAAGTTTATGAGTTCGTGTTTAAACTAGCTACGAGCAGCATATTTGGGTTGGGTTCTACTCGTAGTAAATATTTAAGTTGTATTTGCTAGTGAAGAAAATATTGATCAAAAACAAGGTTCAGGAAGAAAATTTCTGCAAATATTATTGGCTTATTAAGGGATATGAACTTTTGTAAAGGAAAAATTTTAATTTGTGCCGTGAATCGAATACTATCTATCTCTTTGTGTTGTATCCATAGTAAAAAGATACTAAAATTGGTCATTTATTAATAAAATAATAAGCAAAGCAATCCGATTTTTATGAGAACTTGAATAAATTATTATTAGGACTGTTCATGGAAAACCACCGGGTAAATTTAGGGACACCTACTATTTTGTTTTCTGAAAACACTATGAGGGATTACACTATAGTCTTACACACTACATAATATACAAAAGCTTTCGTTAAACGTAATCCGACCTTATATTTAAGTAAAACATTTTTATGAGTTTTTTTTTTGAGCAGGGGGACGAGAAATCCCAAGTAAGCACGGAGGCCAGAACGGTCCATTGGGCTGTCCTGCTAGAAGCCCTATCATCAAAACCTTTCTGTCCTCTTAATGAAGCGCATCAGGTCTTGGTGAAAAAAAAAATTCTAATTCCTCATATGATAGGGGCTTGCTCACAAACGCGATATTCCGATGAAAACACTGTGTAAATTTTCCCCTACAATAGGTATGTATGTTTACTTTTGTGTAAATGCCTGAGTAAACTTCGAGTAAAAACTTTCTTTCGGTACTAGATGATAATGTAAAAAGTTAGCAGACAACTTGGAAATCCATTCAACTGTCAAATTTATCTAGTCCGAGAAGTTAGCATACTCATTATGGGTAAAAAACTTACGAGTAAACATACAAACCTTGTATGGCAGCTATTTACCCAAGTTTTTGTGCACTCAACTCAATAATATTTATAAAGTTAGAGTAACTCTAGTGTAATCTGACATTTCTTTGACAGTGCTTCTGAATATACATTTTTATGTAATTTGTGAAAATTTGTTTATGAAATGAGCGAAGATATTAAAAATGTGTTCCAGCTATTTTTCTATTTTTTTCCCTATAAGTATTGCTTATTTTTGGTAAGCAGTATTTTAATATGCCGCAATAACAAACAAATTTCAAGTGACAGTTCACAAATGTCAAACTCTTACCCCAAGAAATTTTTAGTATAAGTTCGGAATAACCAGGTTTATCAAAAAACAAGATAGTCTACCAGTAGGATGCCCTAAGTTTATATCCTATACAGACGAGTTACATACATATATCAATGATCATTCATTTGTAATTAAATTTTTCAAAAATTTAATTATCCAAGATTTTTTGAACTAATATTAAATTTCTATCCATTTTTACTTGTACATACAACATAATAACAAGTTAAAAAACTAGAATTGGTCTAAGACCCATGATATGATACCCTAGATGAATCCCCGAATAAAATTTCGTAAGGTCACCGATCTATGCAAGTTTGATTTTTGAAGTGGTTTTTCGCATATATTTCTAGAACCGTTCGTCCGATAGAAAAAATGATTAAAACCAATTTTATAGGATTTCATATTCTGAAGAAGTTTTTGGTACAATATAAATGTCTAAGAGTGATCGTTTTCACAGTATACGTAAAAAACCTAAATTTTTATCTGGTAACACCAAGAAGGGGTTGCCAGATTTAGTCCTTTTTTGAAATTTTATTTGCTATTACTATGAGAACACTATTTACCAAATTTCAACTCTCTATGTTGAAGCGTTTTCAGGCAGGGTCCAAATATATAATGAAAAACGAGTTTTTGTATGGCAACCCCAAGAAGGAGTTGCCCGATTTGCCTCATTTTCGAACTTTATTTTAGTTTTTTTTTAAAGTCCGCGTACAAAATTTCAGCTTTCTAAGTACACGCGTTCTCGAGTGATCGTGCGGACAGACGGATGGACTTTTAATTTTATGCGTGAGTGTCTAATTCATTTTTCTCTACTAACATTTTTTCTGTGCGTTACAAACGAAATGACAAACTTGGTATACCCTTTAGATTTCATCTAGGGTATACAAATTGTATTGCCTAAACTGAGAGCTGAACATCCGAAAAGTTTCGATATCCTATGTATTAATGTTACAGCATTTAAAAGGGGATGGGGTAAAAAATTCAAAAATGAATACAAAAATTGTGTTTGTTTTTAATAGTTTTTTTAAGTTCTTTAAAAGTCACATTTAATACCATAAATTATTCTAGTAACTCGATCTCCGAGCTCAAGTAATCAGCAAATTAAAAAAGAGTGAAAACATTAAAATTTAAATTATCCAAGACCTAAGGTCGGCAGGCCAAACAAAAAATACGGGTCCAATATTTTTAATACGAAACTAATTCTGAAATAGGAGGAGATCGGGTCCAGTAGTGATCATTTTGGAATGGAATTGCTGAATATTAAAAGACAGTAACGCATCCTCTGGGAGCCTCCTCTCACTAAACAAATTCGAAAACATGATGTAAGGCAAAATAAATTTAAACAAATTAAAAAAAAAACACTTGGCAATTTATGTTTCACGTTATAATTAATTTTTTATTATAACAATATAAAGCCGACGCGTTTCGTTCTAAACGACTACTAATTATCAGTTGTGGTTGTGCTGACTAGATCCTCTGAGAACCAACTTTAAATATAACAGGATCTAGTAGACGGCTTCTCTTACTGAAATGAATTTGGTCATTAACTAGAACAGTGCCATTCTCTGTTGCTTTCTGATTTCATAGATTTCGTACTTGTCTAATATTTGTCCACCTTTTAACCAATGCAAGTATTAAACCATTTTAGAATCCTTATTAAATGCGTCAACTTTTAAAGTTACTTGCCAAACTGGCGTACAGTCAGTTGAAGTTGGGTGAAATATTAATTTTCTATTCTTGGTTCACCAAAATGTGACATTTTCTTCCAAGCTGGAACAGTTGGCTTAGAATTTAAAGCAACTGGTTACATAAGCACTATTCGAGATTACATAAGAAAACTAAAATTGAAAAATAGTAAAGATTTGTAGCAACAGGAGCTAAAAAACATCACAGGGTGTACATTTCCTCGAAAACAAAAGAAATGCCAATAATTTTTAAAAAATACGTGACTTAGATTTTTTTATATTTTTCTGGTAACTATTATGAATTGGTCTATCACCCTACACACCCATCACACCCTGTATATATAGTCAGTTTTTGAGTTACAACCACCTCGACTTACGGCCATTGGCATTTACTACGAAAAAATTTCAGAAAAAAATTACAAAAATGTATATCAGGTGATTTTGAGAAAAACTGTGAAAACTTTTTGCATGAAATATATTATCAAATTAAAAAGTAATAAAGGTTGCTTTAACGTATGTTAAATTAAAGGTAGAAAAAATTCTGCTATACACTTCTCGTGTCTCTTAATATCTCAAAGACAAATTTTCAAAGACTGATTTTTGCTGCAAAACATAAAATCTAACGAGTTCTGAAAATGTAAAGGAAAAAAAGGAGCGTATTTTGGAAAAAAAAAGTTTTTAATTCACACAGCTGAAAATAACAAAAATCTCATTTTAATCACATAAAATAAAAATACCCTTCATAAGTAACTCACATTCTTGACAGAAAATTTTTGTAAATATTCTCAGCTTGGAGCAGTCTTCAAAAGAACATTCATCCATGATATTTTGTACTGGATTATTTACATCCCTTTTTCCGTTAATTCTCTATATAATTTTAATTTCTTATTGTGCTTCCAATCAACCCCAAAATGTTTTTTCAATAGTTTGTTTATATCTTTAATCTTTTCTGATTTTAAAGGAAATCCCTTCTCATTTTCCTCTAACTTCAGTAACGCGAGTTTTTTTCCCTTTTTTTAAAAAAATTAATGGTGCCACATCAGTATCAGATCTTTACGTTATTTCGCCTTTTATGAGTATATTTCCTTGATGAGTTTTTATTAATTTTAGTCTTTTGCATAAAGAAAATCAAAGTCCCAGCTCGTTCAGAGCTGATTTCTAATTGTAAACCTTAACGTTTTCTCCTACCTGCTTGATTGTTTCATAATCACGGAAGATATCAAAATATTCATTTGGACATAAAATTACCTCTTTCTTCCTTACAATTTTTTCTATATCACCGAATACCCTGTCTGGAGGAAGGAATTATCGACTATGAAATCATACATTTTCATAGAAGATTTATAAATGAAGCGACAAGTAGCTCGCTTCAATCGATAGAACAATTTGTTCTCTCCAGAAAAAGTACTTAAGTACAAGTACAAGTACCGAAGGCCTGAGAACTTCAGCGTTAGTACAGGGTGGGCCAAAAGTCACCATGGGGCCAAAAGTCACCATAGGGTTTAAAAATTTAATAACTTTTTCGTTTATATATTTTTTTTATTTTTTATTTTTTAGATTATATAAATAACATCTGGAGAATAAATAATGGAGAGATTCACAACTGAACAAAGAACCAGAATAATACAGGGTGGGCCAAACTCACCATGGGGTTTAAAAATGTTAAAAGTACCGCATGTATGAAAAGTACTTGTAACTAACTACTGAGTACTTTTTGAAGTACTTTTTAAAGTACTTTTTTTTAATCTTGTACGTTGGCAGTAATATAATGAAGTTTATTGAGTTCAGTTAATAGATATTAATAAATAAATACCTTTTGAAAACTATAATATGTATAGTAACCTTTGGCTACCATTTATAGTTTTCGGCGTTGCAGGTAGAGTAAAACTTTCACCTCTCATTGCTACACTCATAAAAACTATTAAAGGTCCACCCAAGCACCTATTATCCTCCAATAATGCATAACAATTCAAAGGAAAAAATTTCTAAGAAAAAATTGAGGCCTTGCCTACATCAGGTCGAGCCATCGTTGATTTTATATTGGAGCGAGGCATTGCTTGCTTACCCTAAGTTATGTCCACTGACGAATATAATATGGACTGCTTACTTTTCTATTTCACGTGAGCACAATTGCTTGTGTTAAGAGTTCTTACGTCGGTCCCAACATTGAAAAAATCATTGGCGGGAAGTTGAAAAAGTGAGCACGCAGCTCGAAAAGTGATTTTAATAAAACATTTTCTTCTGCGTATCTAATGAATATATTGTCTTTGGTATAAAACAGTTTTTATCACAGTAATATCCCTAAATGATTAATTTAAAATCATTTATTTGTTGTTTTCAGTTCTCTCTCAGTTGGTACTTGGTGCTTAGACAGAAAGTCAGCAATATAGAAGTGAGCCCACTTTCTGCAATGTATTTCTATGAACGCAGTCAATCCAGATTATACATGTCAGTGGTTATGTCATCAAGTCGAGGCATCGTCGATTTTATATTCGAGCGAGACGTTACTGGTTTTTGTTCTACATGCCCAGTCTTGTTTGTATGTTATTAGTTTGTCTAAGGTTCTGCCTTGATCCGTGAGTTCTGAGTGAGCTCTTTGCGTGCTTTAAAACTCAACAAAAGAGCAGTTGCGCTAGAGATTGTGTTTTCTTTTCTACGAAGAGTTAGATATATGTAGGTACTTAATAGACTCAGAAATACTTAAATAAAAATCTTGGTACTTAAGTACAAACTAAGTCTTAAGTACAAGTAAATCGAAGCAAGTACTTATGTTCAAGTACTAAGCAGGGGCATTTCAAAAGTATTGAATAATAAGTCTTAAGTAACGAAAATGTACTTTAAGTAGTACTTAAGGAGTTCTAGAACAAGGTATATAAAATAACACAGCATAGTACACGACATTATGGCTGGAAAATCAGGTGATAATGATGTACACTAATGAAGTGTTTTTTTTCCTTACTTTAGAGCATTAATGAGGAAAAATGTTCTAGAACTGAATGAATTTTGGCATATAATATAAATGTGGACCTCCGCTGGGCACCTGCTGATTTGAAATAAGAAGAAGAAATGCAAAGAAATGTAAATCACAAACATATTCTTTTAAATATAAAGTTTTTCTCATTTGTAAATTGTTAAATTGAAAATAAAAAAGTTTATCGTGTTAATTCGATCTATGTCGCTTCTTTAATGTCATAAATTTATTAAAACCAGTTTTTGACAGTACAACTTAATTATAAAAATGGCTGTGTGTCTGCAGTTTATAATGAATCATTATAGTATAATGAGTCGTTAGTAATTTTTTCATTAAGAGCGCTGTGTGTCTAGAGGGCATGAGACTTTTGCGAGCAAACGGATGAAGGATTAGACAAATATTCTTCACACGAGCAGTAAAAAGAAGAAACCTTCAATTAAACACATGAAGGTCAAATATCAGAAATGATCATTTTAGGAATCAAGTACTCATGTACACCTAATTTGAAAGCTGTAAAACGCAATAAATTAATATCGGTGTCTTTTTTTACAAGGCTTTTACACTTAAGGGGTAACGCCACTGTAACGGCTAAAAAAAAAGTTTTTTCACGAATTTTTTTCTCGTGAAATTAAAGGTGTTTGAAAAAAACCTTTTAAGGGTATTATCGGGCATACATTGAACTTTATTGATAAATTTTTGACAGCGAAAAAAAACAAAACGGCGGCTCCACAGCGATCTTCCCGGGACATGTTTTGCTTGTAGGGCTCTGCTGCACGCAGCACCACTGGTGCACATTTGAATCGATACCAAAACAAAAAAAAACCATTAATCCAAAGGCTTATAGCTAGAGAATGCCGTACGAATTTTTAAAATTATTAATTTTTGTAGATTTGGCGCGCGTTTGAAAAAAAGTTTGATTTTTGACGAAAAAAACGTCAAGTTTTTTGTTAATAAAAAAGTAACAAATAAAGTTATTGAAAATCCCGTACGGCATTCTCTAGATAATGTTAATGTTCACATGCATGTGGTCAAAATTTCAAGTCGAAAATATGAAAATTGGTCGAGTTATGCTGCTTGCCATTTTGAAAAAACCGTGTTTCGAGAAAAACACGTTTAAAGTTTTGAGAATAGTTTTTTATTAGAAAAAATAAAAAAATGAAGGTAAAAAAATGTTTACCGTTAGTCTGCAATCCCAGTTGCAAATGTCAAAAAGGTCAGTTGCGTTCAATTCGGCTTTTTCTGTCAGATTTAGAAGAAAGCTGGCGATAAAGCTGACTGAAAAGCTTCAATTGTGTTTCAGGCTTCAAGTAGTCGTTTCGGAGCAAGTTTGACGCGCTTGGTGCCGACCTCTATTTTCAAAGAAAAAAAAAATTTTCTCGCACGGGACCTTTTTTTTCTTATTCTAGAGGGTTTAAACTATTTTTTAAGCCAATAAAAAAAAAACGATTTTTCAAAAAATTTACAGTGGCGTTACACCTTAAACGCGTTTTTCTCGAAACTGCCTTTTTCAAGACGATGCCCACGATTTCTCAAGTTCTACTGGACCGATTTACTTGGAATTTTTTTGAGAGTCGTCTTTATTATTGTCTATGTCCGGAACTAGCCGCATCCCAAAATTTCAATTTTTACTATTTTTAAAAAATTCGAAAAAGTCAAAAAAGTGATACAAAAATTGCTTTTTTTTAGGCAGCGGCCATTTTGTGAAATTTTTTTTCAACTTTTCCCTAGTTCCGGACATAGCGACATTACTCTAGACTAATAATCTTTTTTTTAACACTAAATATAAAGATACAAATTTGAAAAATCCTCTTGTAGGCATATTCTTGAATAGTTAAACTTTGAAAATATGAAAACAAAAAAAATTCGATTTTTTCGAATTTCTAGACTAGAATACCCCCTTAATTTAACTTCTTATATAACCCTTATATAACCCACGGTGCTCTCGATTAATTTATTTTGGTCATAGCACTGGTTGCAGTAATGTTTCGGTTACTTTTATAAACATTGTTTATAATGGTGATGGTAACGTTTCCACAACGCTTAAATTTTTCTCAGACTGATTACTTTTAGTGATTGAAATGTTAGGCAAATTACTTTATAATGCAAATATTTACGACATAGAATTTTGATATTTTTTTGGATTGCATTTTTATAATGTAAGCGTTTAATATTTTTACATTTTAGAATTACAATTTTTCGGCATGTACGTGGTGAAATTCAGATGCAATTACAAATTTACTGTGAATATCATCATAGATACTTCTAAAAAATACAGACCCCTCCAAAAATAAGCAATTTTTAATAATTTTAATTAAATATTACAAAATTTAAAATTTTCACTTTGGTGATAATAATTCATAAAAATTACATAACATAATTTAGAAATGTTATATACCTAAAACGGAAGCCATATATCTGCAATTTAAAAAATTGGTTTAACCCACATTTTCTTTTTTATCTGCAATGAACAGATGAAAAAATGGCGGCTTGTATTTAAATGATCAAATTATTACCATTATAAAACTTCAAGTAGTTTTATATAAACTGAAAGACCCTTATAAAACTTCTAGAAATATTATATAAACTAAAGGAACTACCATGCTTCGAAAACAGTCCTTATATACCCTTTAGTCATAATATGTAACCTTTGGTAATGTTGTATATCTTATAGTCACAAAAAACAGACGTTAGTGTTCTTATATACCCTTGGGCTATATTATGTTATGTAAATAAAAACAGTTTTATAATGGCTCCATTCGACACTAAAAGTAATTTGTTTTTATAACGATCACCATAGTTACTAGAGGGCCACCAACAATTTTACGATATCTTATAGTGGGTATTTGTATTACCGATAGTTCCCAATTGTTATTAAAGTCACCTAAATTACTGAATCTTGTCGAGTTATATAAGGGTAACCACGGATACAGCAATAAACACTTATTACCAATTATAGGTATATAACGTGGAGATGAAAAAAATTATAAAACTTTCTTATACACCTTCTAGTAATGGTTACTCCAAGTTATATAGACTGGTGATTAAAACATTTCCATCACCAACTTATAAAATCTTTAGTAACTTACTTCCACGGTAACCATTAGTAACCTTAAAAAACTTTAAATAACTACGTCACCAATTGGTAATATTATAAAACTCTTATATAACCACTGAAATTCTTATATAACCGAGTAACCATTATATACCCCTTATAAAACTACCCATCACCTTCAGTCACCAAAAATTGGAAAAATTGTTACTTGGGCTACGCTTTATGTATACTTATATCGAGAATACATCCGACTAGCCTAATCTTAAAGCCAAAAACGTGGTCAAATCTACTAAGACCAAAGGCGAATCTCAGAAAATCGTTGAACGTAACATTGATTCTGCGCAGGCAGGTAGAGTCTAATTTTGGGAAGTTCAGAGTCCCAAATTTAAAATGTGGCAAAATCAGAGCTTTGGTGAGCTTCAGTTTGGTGTTCATACTTAGAATTTGTGCGGACAACCAGAGCCTGTGTAGCCAACAATAGACCTTTCACAGAACATATCTGACATAATCACTACCTACATTTCATATCTGCATTGACCCTAATTCCAAGATTTGTGACTTCATCACAATATGTTAAAGCTTGTTCCCCGAGAAATACGGAGGGGATAGGTCTAGTCAAAGTACTACCACCCAAGATGAGACATTGAGACTTATCAGGATTAAGGAACTAGGTTATTCGCTAGAGACCAGTCATAGATTCTGGCAAGATCCTCATTGACTTGGTCCAAGCAATCTTCGAATAATCCAATGGTCCACTATACTTACGGTGACCATTTTTGGGAAATTAAAATACAGGACAAATGCAAAATTATGTTAAAAATAAAAAAAACAGAAAAAATAATCATATAATATATTTATATTATTATTATAAAATTAAGTAAAAACAATAACAAGTCTTCTTGACTAGAATACAAAGTTAAATAAAAAGTTTTTATAATTATTATAATTTAAACTAATAAATTTGGTTTTATAAATAGTCTTCTTGACTAAGGCTAACAAAAAAAAAAAATTGAAAAAACTACATAAATGTTAAATTTAGTTATGAAGTTTGATATTTTTCCACAGAATGGATTTTTTTTAAAACATCTGGATTGTTAATTAAAAATCCTTTAAATTCTGAACAATTCATTTTAAAATTGCATTTTGTAATTAATAATGATCTTAAAGTATTTAATTTTAATTGCGATTTTTCGGTGGTCCAAATATTATTCATTATTGAAAACACTCTCTCGGTAGCAGCATTTGAAGCTGGTAGACATAGACAAAATTCAACAAGTATCACAATATTATTATATGCAATCATATTTGTCTTAAAGTGATTGAAAATTTCAATCCATCTTTCATCTACTGATATATTTTTTACCCTCCAGTCTTCTATTTTTTCATTATTTGCAAAATTTTTCACGCAGCTCACTTCATCAAATAAATCTTCATTATTTATTTTTAAATCATTTGTAAATTCATTTAGATAGGATAAAGTTTTTTCAATCTTATCCCAAAATAACATATTTTGTAACAATTCCGTTCGACCAATTTAAATTTTAAATCTTTTAAAATAGTTGAAGCCTCAGGCATTGAAATATTTTGTAATTCTACATTAAGAATAGCTTTATGAAATGTTGAAGCTTGGCTATATGCAAAAGATAACCATAATTCAGCACAAGGATTCATAAAAAAACTTCGTAATATTGTCGGACATTTTGGTTGAGACATAAAATATAATTTTAAAGCTTGAAATAGTTTTATGATTCTTTCCAAAGCAGGCATTAATGTTAACCATCGAGTTTTGCTATGTCCTAATAACTTTTTATATTCTATTTCAACATCCTCACATATTTCTTTGAAATTATCAAATCTAACTGTATAAATATAAAAAAAAAGAATAAATTTTGACAATAATAACTTCAATATCAATAGGTAAGCATTCTGGTGCTGTTTGTATGCAGTTGTTCAAAATATGTGCAGCGCAATTTACACCTATCAGTTTCTGGCCAATGAAGTTTTGCATTTTGTGAAAGATATTATTTGACCTTTTCTGGCTGCACCACCAAAATTACAATTTGTGCTGTCTCCACAAAACGCTATCATTTTACTAATTATTTCATTTTTTTGAAGAGTATCTTGCACATATTTTGAAATAATATCTGAAGTTTCCCCAATAAGGTGTTTAACATCCAAAATCTTAATCTGAATTCCTTTATTCGGCAGAAAGTATCGAATTAATATTGGACAAATTTTAACATTTTTGTGATTCGAATAATCTGAATATATTGTGATACATTGAACGTGTGACAAATTTGCTTTGATTGTATTTAATGACATTGTTGTAAAAATATTGTTAACAATGGATTCACATTTTGTTCTAGCACAAGAATATTTTTCATTGAAACACGATTTAATCGGTTTTGATGTGCAATCGTTAGACCTAAATGAAAAATTGTTCTGAACACTGTGAAATGTTCAAGTACCTTCAACAATAGCCAGGTCCTTTTCTTTATCATTGAATGTATTACTTCTCAAAAAATTCGTTAAAACTTTACTTGATGATTTGGCTAAATCTGCTCTTTTATGCTTTTGTGTTTGCAAATGCTGTTTAATATCAGTACGTCCACTATTTGCTATAGAAAAATGTGCCAAACATTTTCACATCTCACCTCATTGGAGCTACTTGTTGTTTTAATAAATGGAAACTCGCTTTTTAAGTCATTATTGAAATTACATTTTCTTTTTGTTGGAGCCCATATCTCTTTAATAAAATGAATGAATGCTATTTTAAATTTAAATTTAAATAAATAAATTACTAACCAAAAATCATTCACATTTTTATTTTAACAAGATGACATTGACAATTCAATTTCAAGTTGACAATTCACAATGTTGCCAGATTGTAGAAAATTTCCCATATCCCAGTAAATAAATTTTTCACTTTTGGAAATGTAGGGAAAGTATGCAGTTGGATTTTTATGATAATTTTATATTTATGTTCGTTCAATGTATATGCTAAAAAGAGGACATTTGCATATCAAATTAGGAAATAAGGGACATTGTACTGTCCTGTATCTACAAAAAAAATCTCAAGGGACAGAATGTTAAAAAACAGGACTGTCCTGTAAAATACAGGACGGATGGTCACCGTAACTATACTGTATATAACTGGACATCGTCGACATATAAGTAGATGTTGACTTGTTGGATAACACTAGGTAAGTCATTGATGTATAAACTGAACAACAATGGTGGTCCTAACACAGGTCCCTGAGGAACTTGTTGGCATCTTCCCCTGAGGAAGCTTTTGATCGAATTAATAGCCGACTGGGAGAAACTAAAATTATTGAATAACTTCAAGAGTAGCCTTGAGTGGTTGACTCTGTCAAAAGCCTTGGAGATGTTAAGTAGCACTAGAATGCCAGCCTCACCGTTATCCAGTCCTTTCCGTAGGTTCGTATGGCTGTTTCGCAATTGCGATTTGTACCAGCCTGTCAGCATATTATTACTTTCGACATATGCTAGGATTTGTCCATACATTATCTTCTCTAGTACTTTGGCTAAGAAACACAAAATGTTAGTAAGGGCGAAGGTCAGATGCTGTAGTGACTGAAGATTTTTTAGGAATAGGCAAAATTGTGGCCAATTTCCAGGTAGTAGGGAAAGTCGATGACGTAAAAAAATGATTTAGTAAGTGCAGGATATATTGACCTATACATACAGGGGAGCAATATTTTTATGAATTTAGGTGAGATCTTATCAGGGCCCACAAATTCAGATTTGACAGAGAATAGTACTATTACCAGCTCTTGGTAATCGATTTCGTCAAAGGAGAAGCTGATTTTTATCTTCCTAAAAAAATTTCCTTAAAAAAAATTACTTTATATTCAAAAAATTTCAAAAAAATTTAATTTTTTTTTAACTAAACTTTAGATATGCCTCTATAGTTTTACCGCTCAAAGCACAGCACATTTTCTGGACTTAATTTTTTTAATTTAAACATAAAAAACTATAGAACAAACAAAAATAACTAAACTAAGGGCCTTCCCTGTAAAGCTGCTAATCTTGATAGATTTTTTTTACTGCACTGATTTATAAAACCCGACGGATTTGATGATTTTGAGTGAATAACTGAATTTTGTACAACTCTTAGCTAAATAATTATGAAAAATTGTTCTCGACTTTTTTTTCCTAATTAAATTTACAAATAAAAATATGGACGTCTTCATATAAATTATTAATTTCATTTTTATAATATCTAACGCGGCACACACTTATTCCCATAATTTGTTCAATAAATCAAATCTATTAATTCTGTTTCTATTCCCAAAATAATCAAATGCTCATCATAATCCTATGTGAAGGTATTTGTTTTGTTTTTTTTTATTTTTTTATTTATGAACGAAAGAAAAAACGAATAGCCTTGACGAAGGAGGAAGTCAACGTTTTGTCTACGGGATTTCGATTTTGACATGTTCTATTAACCCTAACGAAATACTTAGGCTTCACAATTCGACAACGTTGTCGTCCTTGACAACACAGGTTTGTTAGCTCTGTTAATTCGATGAAACTTTGTTTTTTTTTTATCTTTGCAAAAGATAATAGCGCCGTGATTATAAACCAACATATCATACAAAGTGGCTTTTCGCCCGCATTTCAAGGGTTTAATGAGTACAAATCCGTTTGTGATGATAACTATCACAATGAAATTCTGAAATAGTAAAGGTTTCTTCCTGCTATGTATGGTTGTATGCATGTTTGATTGTGAAGAAATTCAAATATATCATATATAGATACTATTCAAATAAATCAAAGAAAGCTTATAACAATTGCAAAAACTTTCATCCTCCTCCCCTCCATCCAAACAGGATAGCACTGTTACTACGAGACGACCGCCGTATAGTAAGAATCAACAAATCGTTGCCACCTCAACTATGTACTTTCAAAAAAACGTCTTGTAGTAGTAGCTTTTGGATTAATCTTCTGCTACTAGAAAATTAGTTCCTCCTTTGATCAGGACTAGGACGGATGTTCTAGTCACTAAGGAAAATCACTTTCGTTAAATCAGTGTTTCTCCGGGTATAGAAGTAAAAAAAAAAAAAAAATCAAAGAAAATTCATTTTTCGCGAAGATTTGAAAAGTTTAGTGCGGCCTTAAAGTTTGTGCTCCGCAAATTTTATAATCGGGACGAGAAGCTTCACGTATTATATACTAGCATGTCACGTGTAAGTGAAAATTATTTTGTTATCAAAATTACTACATACATATCGAGGGGTTATTTTAAAAAGCAGTCAGACCACTTTAAAGCGTGAATGTGTTTTTTCCTAAAAACTTTCTCATCTAGCGTAACCTTTATGTTAACTCAGTTATTTTAATATGAAATTTTTATATTTTTATCCACATTACGATGAACTGTTTCAGTTGAAATAAAACTTGACTTAAGTGCTATTGTAGATTTTCAAGTGTATAACTGGATTCAAAAATAGCTTTACTATTTTTTGTATTATTTTTACATTTTGTATTATAATAATTTTTCTTAAGAAATCAGCAAAATTTTAACTTTAAGAAGTTTTTAATATACAAAAATGTGAAATAATTTAAATTCTTATTTAACTGCTCTAAACAAAAAACAAATTATGTAAATCACTGCAAAAGATATTCGATACTTTTGAGTCAATGACTTCGATACCTTGAAATCAAACTTGCCAGACTGTATGCAGTTCGAATTTGCTATTGTTGTAGTGGCCGCAAAAATGTCTGCAGCAATTAAAGGTTTCACATAAACTGCAATCAAATGATTGCGTGATAAAATTACATTTCGTTCTTGTTGGTCGCCATTTATATACAACATATTTCAAAATTGAACAAGATTTTGACATGCTTTTACTGGCAAGCAATGATAATTTGATGTTTCTTTAGATATATACTTATATATATATATATATATAGGTATGTATGTAAATACATATGTATAACATTATATTTATGAAATGTTTTACTTAATGATAAAACTTTTTTGGTTTTTCCAAAAAAAATTTAAGAGTTATTTACATTTTATTGGGTGCCTTTTGATATTAATTTCAAACCAGTTAAACGATTTCCAACATTTACTTGGAGCATTCTTTTCTGTTTATATTGTGCTGATTTATTTTCCTGACTAAATAGATATAATAATTCTATTAAATGACAATTTTATAACTTCATATTAATCCATTTCCACCTATTTGTGTGTATTTATATGTTAATATCCATAAAGAAGAGAGAAAATATTCCTAAAATACCGTGTTTACTTGTCCTCTATTTTCTATGGTCGAATGTCGCGAATCTTTCAGAAGTGAAAAATTCACATAGCTGTTAATGTGCTGTGTATAATTTTAAAAATGGGAAAATTTAAAAAACCGTCCACGGAAAGTAAGACTCCGGGCAGTGGAGTACATAAGGCAGCCATAAACCCCGCCAGGCAGGAGGGGGCCTGAAACTTAGAGGCCCCAAACTGTTGACTAAAACTTTCAAAGAATTCCAGCATTTTACTAAATATACTTTTAACATAAGGATATCGCATGACCATGCTTGGGTTGTACCAGAAAATTACTTTTTGGGATTTATCAGCATAATCCGTATGACCCCTTCTCAGGCATTAACGGCGCACCTCCACACATTGTTCTCTGTTTACAATTTCTCTGAGGATTTTATTTTATTGAAAATATCCTGAAATAAGGAAAAACTATGTTTGCAATGTTTACGTTGGATGGTTTTTGTGGGTGATATAATATGTATGAAGTATAAGTGAATGAACCCTGGTAGACAAATCATGATGAACTCATCAATGAGCTCCTCACGATCAATCAGATGAACGTACACAGGTAGTGTCCATGAAATATTGCATCTCTTTCACTTATTTAGAAATGTATGGGTACTTTGCTTCTCTTTTGTACATTTTACAATATTAGATGAGCACTTTGATGAGTACATAATGAATGTCACGATGAGCTTATTAATGAAGATATCAATGAGTGTCACGATGAGCTTATTAATGAACATGTCAATGAGTATCATGATGAGTTCATAAATGGGAATCTGATTTTAGGATTGATTTCATATTTTTCGAATTCCACGCTGAGGCATAAGGATTTGTGCATAACGTCTTGTTCAGTATATGGGCGACAGTTTTTCCGCGGAAAAACAAATCAAATATTAATTAAAAAATTTACATAAATAAATCACATAAATCAAGTCAAAATTTTCCTAGTACAATTGTCATCTGACACGACAAGAACAAATATTTATTTATTGCTGATTTAGTAGTTCATGATATCCAATGAGGCCTTCGATGAGATTTAATGAATGCTCATCAGGAGGGTCATCGGGACTTAATTTTCTATATGTTTCTTCATGAATTGCAAACACCTTTATGCTTTTCAGTTTGGTTTACATAGCAACTGCCGCTTGCGGGGCATGAGACAAGGTTAAACTGTGAGCAATTTCTACTAGGGTAGTATATGCATGAATATGCTCCAATTCCAATATAAAATTAACGATACCTCGATTTGATGTAGAGAAGCCCCCAATTTTTTGGTTGGAAATTCCTGGAAACTTATTCTTTAGAATTTTTATCCATATTGTTGGATACCGACACATAATCCGAAAATAATTGCTGTCTGCCACCAAGAGTGAATAAAAACTCCACAGAAATATTTTCTGTAAATTTCTAAAAAAAAAAAACAAAATTAATGCTTATTGCTTATTACACGACCTTGAGATAAAAGATTTTTTTTTTTTTTATTCTAGTTTATACTATGAAAAATATTTTCAGCGTTTAACCATTTCTCAAAATTCAAATTAAGTATCTCCGAAGTTATAGCAATTAGAAGTGATCGCGGCAGGAAGTAGTTGTTTTTTCTTTTGGGCTTTTCCCGAAAATAAGTTTTTCAAACAAGTGCATAAGATATCTGAAGATCTGTTTAACCGATTTTGATAAAATTCAAATCATATATTCTTTATAATATTATTATCTATCAGATATAAGAAAAAAAAATTATAATAAATACCAAATTTTACACCTTACTTATTTTTTCACCAGAGAGGATTTATATATAGATATAGTATGCATGTAATACATGCATATGTCCATACTTAACTAGAAATATTTATATATTCCACAACTTTTTACTCTCAATTATGATTTTTTTGCGATTTTAGAGTACAGTATCGACTATACCTGAAAAGTTACAAATTGTGACTTCCATTTCTAAATATATATTTAAGAAGGGCCCTGAATTCTTATCTACGCCACTGTCTGCGGGGTGTAATATAAAAACTAAAAAAAAAACTACTATAATGATCAGAGAAAATTTACTTTTTTGGGTATTTAAACATCGGAACCGTCCAAAGTTCGAATAAATAAAATACATGAAAATTGGTCGAATAAAAAATCATGTTTCGTATGTGAACAACATGGAATTCATTCAATAAAATTAAAATTAAACAAAATAATAAATATGTAATAAATAAAAATATATTGTTGGGTATTATAAATCTTTTCCTTCAAACACAAGTTTGATTCAAGAAGCACTTGGAATGCGACGTAAAGGTATAGATACACGGTGATAGTCTTTTGGTCTCTGTCTCCGATTTGCAAAGACTAAAATCTTCAAAATGTTTACACGGCAAGAGATCAAAAAATTAGTTCTCTGGAGATCATAAGAAAAAAGTCCCTAGAGACATTTATACACCAAATTTGAAGTTTTGTCTATAGAGATCTCCAGAGATCTTTTTATTTGTCAAGCAAGAGATTGTGTTAGATAGAATTATCTCAAAAGCTGTTAATATTTGTATGTTATGGGAAAAGTGAAAAAGCTTAAGGAAATCCTTAGTGTTCAAATTTTACGGAATAAATACAAGAAATTTGTATGTTTTTTTTTCCAAAATAACCAGAACTCTATTAACGAAACAAATATTCTGCCCTAAATCGATTATGTATTTTAATTATTAATTTTTTTATTAATTTCTTTGTAACAATTTGTCAAACTCATTCCACTTTATTCCTTTTCCTTTCCGAGTAAACCTGCACTTAACTATGACCAGGATTCACCAACTCGGAGAGTTATGGAGATGAGAGTTCTTTTGACACTTAAATCTCAACTCGGAATTCTGTAATTCGGGTAATTTGTATTGAGAGCAACGTTGCCAACTACTCAGTTTTTGCTGAGAAAATCAGTTTTTCAGTTTTTACCGTGAAATTCTCAGTTTTTTTTAGTTTTTAGCCTGAAATGCTCAGTTTTCAGATTAAATTTTTTTTGTTCTTCAGTTTTCCTTATGTTGTCCTTTAAAGCTTTTACTAAAATTGTAAATGAATGAGCCAATTATTGAACACCCTGAATACATCCCTGTTCCTTAACAGAGAAGCTTAAGATGTGCGTGGTCGTCTCATATTCTCACACACTTAGTGTGGTACACTCTGTTGTAGCCACAAAAGGAAAAAATCATGCAAATACATGAATTAAGCAATATAAATTTTTACATTCTTGTGTAACACGATGGTTAGTTTTAGAATTAGTTGTTAACCGCTTAATAATTTTAAACGTGCCATTACGAATATATTTTGCACATCTATTTGTAAAATAAAATTAGCAGAAAACTATTACGAATTATATCTAATCCCATTAATGAAGCGTATCTTCATTTTATGTCGTATAATTTAAAACATATCAATACTTTGAATAAATTATATCAAAGTTAGTCGCCAAACTATTAAAACTATACGGTGATATGGAAAGACTTTTACGACTCATTTTGGACAACTATATATGTTTTGATCACGTAAAAAATACAGACTTATTTGAAATAGAATATAAAAACCCGCAAGTTTTTAAAAGCAGCATTTATTTACCTCCAAGTGTGCAATCTGTTTTAAATACAATAAATAAACCAGAAATAACAGAAGAATTTAATAAAAATTGCTAAGCATTTTATATAGATTTAGTTTCTTAGTTTCACAAATTTTTTCAAAGATCAGTGAACCCATCTTAAGGAGTTTAAGTATTATTAATCCAGAGAATATAATGAAGGGCCAAAATTAAAGTACAAAAACTTTCCAAACTTAGTACCCGATATACAAAAGTTAGATGATGAATGGAGAGCTGCGAGTTTTTGATTTTAGTCCTTTTAAAAATCTAACCGATGAGGAATTTTTTAAAAAATTATCACTTTCTAAGAGACACGACGATTCTTTAATTTTCCCTAAAATTTCTAAATTCTTTTTTGAAATATTATGCCTCCCTCATTCTTCTGCTAAGGTAGAAAGGGTATTCTCAGCAATTAACATCAATAAAACGAAAGTAAGAAATAAACTCGGCACGTATACCCTTCTGTAGAATTCTTTATTCGAAAGATTACTTAAAACTAAGGAACATGAATTGCTTTAACGCGAAAGGAACTAAAAATATGTACCAACTTTTAAATCAAAATATGTATGATTTTAAACGAAATAAATAAGGCTGTAATTTTTATTATTATTATTTTTTTTGTAAAGGCAAGATTGTATCTAAATGTTTACTCGTTACTTTTTGTTATTTATTTTATATACTGGATTATATTTATGTTTTCGTTTACACGATAACTAATAAAAGAGATTTAGATATGATTTTTCATTTCTCAGTTTTTTTCGCAACTTCTCAGCTTTTTTCTCAGTTTTTCTGATAGATTCAGTTGGCAACGCTGATTGAGAGTACCAAACTCTCTATTCTATTCGACAAAACTCTCGGCTGTGTTAGTTGTGGAGAAGTAAGAAGAATAATTCTCAGTACTGTCTGCTTTTGTTGTGTTATGTGAAAGTACCTAGGTAACTAGGATTTTCGAATTAAATTATGGGCTCACCGCATATTCTGGCTATATTTAAAAAAAAACAAATTATGGAAATCCTTGCAATACTTACAGAAAAATAAGGATTTTGGTGTCTCAAGGTACCCGCTAAAAATTTTAAATCATGCGAAAATGATCAATTTAGTCATCTTCCAGTACAGAAGAAATGCTATGAAATTTTTAAATATGAACGTTAAAGCTTGTATGTAGAATTGAATCGCATCTACATTTTGTTCCCTAATTAGATATGTAATAAGTTTTTGAGTCCGATAAATGATTTTGGAGATAACTGCAAAAGAAGTGAATCAGTCCTTCTTAAGATAAAATTTTTTCGTCTTTTGGTACAAAAATGGACATATTTTCAACTCATCATTATGAAGAACTGGTAGGTCGTGGAAATTCACTTTTCAGGAGAAAAGTGTTCGCAACAGAATACTAATGAATGTGAAACAAAGAACGGAAGAAATATATACAAAATATAGGAACTGAGGTGTATATGGCCTAAGTGCAAAAAATCCGTTTTTCGGCTGTAAAAAGTCAGTTATGAAGCTAAAATGATAAAAAAAAAAGTGTCCCACTCGATTACCCTCTTCTCCCTCTTTAATTTGATACCAAACCTTACGTATTTTGGATAGCCTCCAATGAGGAATGGTATGACCCCATCGCCAAAAGCCCCTCCCCCAAACAATTTTCATCTATGCTTTTGTACTCTAGACCGTCAATCCGATGGAAGAAACCCGACTACTCTACGACCCTCCCACACAGGGTTATCCGTTCTTCAATATTGCGACACTTCTCACGTTTTCCCTAACTCCCTAATAGGGGCGTAGGAACCGGATGGGCAGCTGTCCACCCAGGAATTTCCCTGGGTGGGCCATGCCCGCTTTGTTAAAGGGATTAACATTTTATTGTTTAAATACAAATTGGTGTAAGACCATTTTAGGGGCAAAAAGATCGCTTTTCACGAAAAAGTCGACCTTTCTAGTCTAACCGGATTAGGTGACTCATCGATAATCCTCTAGACAGAACTTTCGATGGCGCGTAACCAATGCACTTTTTGACTTCTGATTGGCAATGTCCTTTTATGGTCTTTTGTTTTTAATAGCCAATAGGACAACCAAAATTGATGATCCTATTGTCACTATTGTAAGTATCCCCTGTTTAATGAATCATCCAACTAACTTAAAAGCATGTTCGATGGAGCACCTACCATGGCTGGACGTCACAACGGCGTGCAGAAGTTGTTGAAGGACGAGCAACCAAAATCAATCTACGGCCATTGCGCCAACCATTCACTGGATCTTATCCTCCAAGAAACAGCTAAACTACAAAGCGGGGTATGCGATGTTATGTGCTCAGTTAAAGATGTTTCGAATACCATTTTAGAATCGGCAAAAAGAAAGAAAATGTACGATACAGTCGATCTACAAGCATGTGAAGACGATTTAACGTCATCAGATGATGATTTGCCGGTTGATAAACAGACTCGATTACTCGCTTTATGTCCTACGCGATGGTGCACACGTGTGCAGTCTTTGAAAAGATTCAAAGAGAATTATTTACGAGTGCAGGAAACATTAGTTCAGCTCGAAAACTGAGAAACTGTAAAGCCGGAAAAAAAGCTCAAATCCGCGGCTGGTTGCTGAAACTTGAGCAGTCTGAAACCCTTTTTTCCTCAACGTCAGCATTCAAATTTTTGCTCCTTGCGAACAACTTGCGCGAGCGCTATAAGCTCCTGGTATAACAGCTACAGGTGCGAAACAAGCTGCTGATTTACCTTCTTCGAGATTGCAATTGTTGCGCACAGACACCGAGTTCGACCATTTATTTAAAAAAAAACACTTGAAGAATCGAACGAATTGTACTTGAATCATTTCAAAGAACCCCGCCTGATACAACCGAACAAACGTTACGAGCATACTTCAAAATCTGACTTTCAGCCAAAGATTCGTTAAGAAAAACCTATTTCGAAATTTTAGATTTGCAAATATCAGAATTGAGTGAAAGGTTCGACCAAAGTGGTTTATCTATTCTACTGTCACTCGAAACTGTACTGTTAAACGCGACTAAAGGTTTAGTTGGCGACGAAGCAAAGCTCGCGGAAGAACTTGGTGTCTTTGCTGAAGATTTTAATATTAGCAGATTGCATGCTCAACTTTTTCTGCTCCAAAGTGTGCCTAATATTGCGAGCTCCAACTGTTCCGAATTGAGCGACAAACTCGCGAAGCTACCGACGACAACTAGGGATATGTTGGATGAAGTAATTTTACTGATAATTTTCATCTTAACCGTACCTGCGTCCGCCGCGACTTCTGAACGATCTTTTAGCGCTTTAAGAAGGTTGAAAACTTATTTAAGGAATTCGGTGTCCCAAAAGCGCCTCACACACCTTTTGCTATTACATGTACATAAAGAACTCACAGCTGCTTTAGATTTGAATGTTATAATGAAAGAATTTGTGGCACGGTCAGAAAAACGCATATCTGTGTTTGGCAAAGTTCTGTAGTAATCTAGGTTTAAGGTTGAGAAAAGTAGAATTATAATCAAGACTTTTGTATTGAAATTTTACCAAGAAAATGTATAGCGAAAAGTTTGAAAGAACTGAAAATGTAAATGGATAAATTGTGTAAATAAAAAATTGAATTATAAAAACTCAAAATTTTGAAAAACTTATTTAGAACCAACAAAAACTGTTGAGTATAATACTAATAAACAATCACAAACATGTTTCATACAAAATTATTATCATCGAAAAGTTAGGGGGGGGGGGTAAAGATTTCAAACCTGCCCACCCAGCAAAAATTTCGTTCCTACGCCCTAAGTATGTTAGAGAATCGCGAATGGAGAGTTAGGGAGTTTTAATCGGGGAAAACGAAAATTCTCATCTCCCAAACTCTCCGAGTTACAGAAGCCGGTCTAGAACACACAAATAGTCTCCAGAGACCTGGAGACAACAAATGAACAAACTTCGAAGACCAGAGATCGAACCTGGAGACCTGTTTGTTTTAAAATACACGACGGGAGACCGGAGACCAATAAAATCTCGAGAGTAGATCTCTTTAGAGAGTTTTTGCAGCACCGAAATGTATACAACACCGTCATCTGAGTCTCCAGAGACCAAAAGATTGGTCTTTTCTCGTGTAGCTTCACCTTTAAAGTAATCCTGCTTTTTTTTCTTTGATTCTGCACTGGCTACGTAGGCGAGTAATTGGGCATGTGCCATCCGCCTGAAAAAGAACCTCTGGCAGTGTTATGAATGCTTCCACAGCATCGATGTGAAAATCAAATTAAATCATATTAGTTTTACATGTTCATACTTCTGAGGGTTTCTACTTAAGATTTCTGATTAGGTTATTCCCTGTGAGGTGTCGCTTTGGGAAATATCATTTTGTAATTAGGCATTTTCGCGGAAAAATTGTTAAAATTTAAAAAAAAATTTAGATTGTTTTCTCCACTTTTTTTTACTTTGACGTCCTATAACCAGCGTCTTGAAGGGGGAGGTGAAGTGATGGTCCCACAATGTTTGGAAAACTTAGGCGATTTACTATCATTTGAGCTGAAAATCATTTTCATATAGGTTCTATAACAACGAAGCTACCGACTGTTGAAAGAAAAAGAAAAAGTACCAATTATGACTCCTTTTTATTTCTTTTCATACGCGGATTGACATTTAACAGCTGTCAAGTGACGATTGAAGCCTACGAAAATTAAATTTTTTTATGTTGCTTAGTCCTTAGTCCTTTCAGGATTAGCTCAAATATATGCGAAATCGTGGGCTTAGTAGGAACATAAAAGCGAATATTTCAAAAAACAATAACAAAAAAATATACATATATAAAATAATTTTCAAGTTTTCTTTGTGTTGATTGATCATTTCCAATGTTGGTTATTCTACAGGTAAAGACGTCTTTTAATTATGTTTAGGTTCTTTAATCCTGTATAAGGTTTTACGATAAAAGCACATACTACTGACAACACTCACAGAAAACTGTTGAGATTTGAAAAAATTCTACGAAGAGATCACAGTTGCCATTTAGTTATGAGTAGTTAAGCTCATGTCTCGTTTGCTGAAGTTAGTCTATCAGATTTTTGATCATTGATATACATACACCGTTATATCCTCTGAGAATTACATCGAACACCTCATTAAGTCTCTTATAGAATCTTTTTCCTTAGTTGAAGCGTAATATTGGAATATTATCAAGTTTCTCAGCCTAATACACAGGCACGCTCTAGTAATCCTCTCTAAGAGTGTTAACCATCTACTGAGGATTGAACATCATTCCTATGTTCGTCAGTTGAGTTCTACCAGAGTATAAGCAGCTTTCTACACTTTGAAATATTTGTTACCGGTATTGTAATAACATCTTGTTTCGGTATGTCCTAGAAGTGGAAGACATACATATCTAATTTGCTTTTCGTGAGTAAAATCCTCAAGGTTTATTATTCAAATCATGACTTTGATGGAATGCTAAAATTGTCAGGAGGTTGTTCGGTTTCTTCGAAGCATCATCGTTGGAGTAGCGTAATAGGGCCTTTTCACTACATCGAAATCACGTAATTTTGATGGAGTGATTTCGAAATCACTGTAGGTGTTTTCACTACCTGTTATGTTCGTAGCGTAGTGTATATAGCACTATGCTACACTGAGCTAAATACACGTCTAAGCGACCCGTAGCAGCATGAAGTGGACGCGAACAGTCTTCTGTATGGATGGAGATCGAAACGTGCCGAACGCACCCAAATCGAGAGTCGAAAGGGGACTGTGGAAAAAGGAAAAGAAAGAAGAAGAAACTGACGGAGATGCTCATTTTTCTTTATCACAGTGAACGGTGTGATATAAAATCGGAGTTTCCAGAGAAAATCGTACAGAAAAATATTGTGAGAAATAAAGAAAAAGTAAATCTATGACCAGTAATTATAGCCCGTGCTTGATCGAGACTTGCGAAAAGGTGCCTTCTTGACAGGTTTAAACTATCAAAGATCTCAGCCGTCAGCACAGTGACCAAGTTCTGCATTAGTTTCAAGTATGTATAACGAAAAGTTCCTGAATTTACGCATATTCCATTATTTGTCACTCCTCTAATATAATGAAACCATACTTAGATCTTCCTGGAAAGAGGAAATTATATCAATTAAGGACTTCATGCGCAAAAGCAGGAGATAAGGACACGGAATTTACCGCCGATCGAAGGATTTTCTCTTGTGAAATATAAAGCAGTGAACTTCGCACGAGTCCCCTATTGCGGGGGCAGAATTGTCGTTCTGTAAGGTTTAGGATCAAGCTACTGCGATCTAGGCGTACGAAGATAGGGACACTGTAAAAAATCTGCCCTCAATGTCGTTGGGAGGATGGGGCACGCAGCAGACAGCAGTTCATCTGCGCCTTCAATAAGGTAAGGGTAAGTGGTGTAAAGGCCCCTTCAGGGCTGGAGTGTGTGCTACGGTTTTTTTGTCAGGCACAATGATTTTTTTTTATTATGGTAGGTGGCAGCGGCAGGATTTTGGTTAACCCCCCCCCCCCCCCTATAACTCTCCCGCAATAGCCGAGGTGCTAGCGTGCCGCCCTGCAGTCAACGCTGTCCACCGAGTGATCTGTCAGCTCATGCTGACAGCTGGGAATTCACGTCCAAAAGAAATCACTCAACATATGTACCATAACATACCGCTGAGATCATTTCGTATGACAGGTGCTACACTTAAATACCAAATAATTTATTACATAAACAAGGCTTTTGTAATTAAATAGATATATTGTCACATAAATGTCAGCAACTATTAATACAATATTTAATTTAATTTTAAATTTCTTCCTTACTAATTTATTGACAAATGTATACAACAAATGTCAAATCATACGAGTACAGTTTGAGAAAAAGTGGAAACCGAAAATGGGCGCGTTCGGGCAAATTTTCGTGATTTCCGACGTGATTTCATTGAAATTACACAAAAATGAGAAGATTTCGATTTAGTTTTTTGTATTGGAAATTACGTGATTTCGAAGGTGATTTCGTCGAAATCATGCTGAAATTACGTGATTTCGATGTAGTGTAAACGTCCTATTATACATAATTAGAGAACATCGCTAACCGTATCAGATCAACTTCTGTTAGAAGTACTAGAGTAATCGACCTTTGGCCCTATTACAGAAGTTAGTTACCAGGGTCCATCACTCGCGAGACGGCGCGTCGAGCACTTACCGTGTAGAAATATATTCGATCAATGCTGGCCCTATTACCCCCCCCCCCCCCCATCCTGACTCCCCCACAAGTTCCTGATGTTGATATATGATAACATTTTTTTATCTATCATAGAAAAGTTTTGATGTCTCTCCGATAATACGTTTTTCAGTTCATTTCATAAGGGATCTCTCCGATGTATACAATATTGTTAAGTTAGTTCTTTATTTTAGTCGAAATTAATTACTTTTCGAGAAGGAATCACCCGCAAATTACGTCACATATGCATACAGCGTGTTCCCCCTTAAGAGGTTTGTAGGGGGGGGGGGGGGGGCAATATCAACCGTTTTTGAGTTACAGGGTGATTAAGAAGAAAAAAACTAGTATTTTAAAAAGTACTGGGCGCACGGTCACAGTTAAGAGTTCATTGTATGCAGAACTTCATGGCCTTGGAACGACTGCTCAACCAGTCCCATACCCCCTCCTCTCAGGAATTACGGGGATCTAAACAAAATATTTCCGTTTTTTTTTACTTTTTTTTTTACTTTGACCTCTATTTTTTTTTTGCAAAATGGTCGTTAACATAACTTTTTTTATAAAAACTATAATATAATTTTACCTATTTTACCCTATGTGCTATTGTGCTATCTGCAGCTGTTAAAGAGTTATTATCTCAACACCTATTCATCTTATACCGAAATTAGCCGATATATTTTTTGAAAATGACGTGTTTTCAGTCACTAAGGAAACACATTTTTAGTTTAGACTAGCATAACTCATGAGAGGACAGGTGGAGTTGGAAAGACCATGAAGTTCTGCATACAGTGAGCTCTTAACTGTGGCCGCACACCATGTACTTTTTACGATACAGCTGTGTTTTGTGAAAAACTAATTTTTTTTTACTTAATCACCCTGTAACTCCTAAACAGTTGATATTGCCCCCCCCCCCTGCTGTACAACTTTTTGTTAGTCTCCTGTTCTATTGATCTCCTAAGGCGAAACACCCTGTATAACTCCTTTATGCTCGCGTACAAAAGACGAAGAGAAATTTTTGCAGAATTTCCCCATAAAAATAATATTCTTTTTCTTAATCCATTCTGCGCTTGTTGTTTTATTTTTCTCTCATTTGTTTTGATAATAATTATATTATTAACGTATTTGTTCAGAGTAAGGTCGACCAAAGTTACGTTCATCCAGAGCTGATATCTAATTTAAATTTCTGTTCAAAAAGCCTGGATTTTATTACTAAGAACAATACATACACATATGTTTAGTGATAACACATTTTATAAAAATAATTAAATTGAAAATTTGTATTATTTTTCTGTTAAGATAATCACGTGCTTTTCAACAATTTCTAAGTGACCAAGTTTTGCGTTTTAAGAAACAGACTTTGCCACTTCACTATTTCTTAAGCTTTGCTATCGCCAGACAGCTTTTAGTACTTCTTAAGTACACAGATGGATATACATATTATATGTATGTGTATAATTTTGTACTATTTTTATAGTATATCTATATCAAGTCTTATCTGTTTTCATTTCACAAGTACAAATTAGTTTCTTAATAAGGTTTTCCGTTTCTCAAGTAGGAAATGGAAGATTATCTTTCAATTCCTTTTGATATTTTCTGTATATATTCAGAAAGATCAATTTATGGTATAATTTTTTTAATATTAACTATATAATAAAAATGTCTGACGTTTATCTGCGGGGTTTTTTTTATGGTTTTTGGGGTGAACTTAATTTTATCACTGTAAAGTTATAGTTCAGCGCATAAAGTGAACGCCCTGCGATAATAGTAATGCCATGCTGTATGGAATTACTCAACTTTATTTTTCATTCACCATTGATAAATTGACAAATTACAATTGCTCAAGACGCAATATGACCAAGTCTTTATGAATACATTAAAGAAAGAGAGTTAGAGATTATTGTTCCGTGAGTAAGATTAAGAAAATATGTATTTAAAAAAAAAAAAAGTATTATTGCCCAAACTTGTACTACTCTACCAAAGTTCACATAACGGATAAATAGAAATCACCTTTCACCTTATTCTTAATTACTAATTACTATACAATTTTTCTTTTACACGAATTGCATATTTCAACGTGATTAGAAAAAAAAACAGCTAGATTAATTTTGATTATTACAATTTTGTTTTTTAATTAGACCGTCACTACTAGCACTTCGAATTTGGACGATTTCAAAGATTTATTTGATTTCAACTATACAATTAACACGTTGACGCTCACTTTGAAATCGGTGATGGACGACAAAAACGACTTTTTGTTTTTTTTTGTTAATTAGTTGGTTCTTGGCGAGTTCGATCATGATATAATACTTACAGAATAAAATTTATGTATTTTCCACCAAATATTCCTAAAAAAATTTGGACGTCTATAGCCGTCATTTGTTTTTAATAGCTTCGATTTCACTTATACACAAAAGACGTCTATAGACGTCTTGGTAGCTGTAAAGACCATAACGATAATTGTTGAGAATAATTTAGTAAAAATGAAATAAATATATTCTTATAAACATAAAACTATCCGGCACCTAAAACTGTTGGGCGGGATTATATCGACGATTCATTCCGAACTATGCTGATCTAACTGCCTCCATTTCAGACACTCTGAAAAATCCCAGTCAGTTCCAATGGACACCTGAAGCCCAGACGACTCTGGAATTGTTAAAACAGAAACTTACCTCTGCTCCTCTCCAAAAAGTTGAATTCAGCACAGCGAAATTACACAGTAACAGTCACCATCGAACACAGAAGAGGAAGCTGAGCGTCATCCCGGATGCTCTGTCACGAATCCACTGTGACACCTTCTCACCATCTGAAGATCCTGGTCCGGAAGTTGAACTAAGCTCCCCATATTTCAACTCGTTGGAATACGAGGAGTTGAGGCAGAAAGTTATATCAACTTCTGTGTCAGGGATGGCTTCGTCTATATTCGGACTGTTCCGAGAACAGGTGATCCGATTTAGGAAAAAGAAGCCCACTTTTAGACCACCTATGGGAGTTCATCTGTGACAGAAAGACCATGGCAAAAGCTGTACGTCGACTTTCTAAGTCCATATCCCAGGTCAGCGAAAGGAAATGTCTGCATACTACTAAATCTTGACCACTTTTCCAAATTCCCGATTCTCAAACCAATGAGAAAGGCATCTATTCTTATTGTATGTCAATTCATCGAGACAGAAATATTTCATGTGCTCGGAGTTCCGGAGACGATAGTCTCTGACAATTGAGTCCAGTTTTGCTCGGCTCTGTTCGCCAAATTACTGGATAGGTATGGGGTCAAACACTTGCGAACGGCAGTCTACTAGCCGCAAGCAAACGCCTCAGAGCGAGTGAACAGGTCTCTATTGGCAGGGATTAGGCCATACATCCAGAGGGGTCACACTAAGTGGGATGAGAAGCTAAGCCACATAGCTAGCTCCACCAAGCAACCGGCTTCTCATCCTACCGGATACTCTTCGGTCAGCAGATGTTTGATCATGCGAGTTCCTATAACATCCTTAGGAACCTTGGAACTCCTAATGAACCTCTCATCCACCAAGCAACCGGCTTCCCACCCTACCGGATACTTTTTGGTCAGCAGATGATTGATCATGGGAGTTCCTATCACATCCTTAGGAACCTTGGAACTCCTAATGAACCTCTAAGAGTAGACGCTGAAGACAAACTAAGATTGATCCGTGCGAGAGTGCAGGAAAATATGAACTATGCGTTTGAACAGGGTTCAAAAGCTTATAATCTTAAAGCGAAGCCTGTTAGTTTCAAAGTGGGTCAAGAAGTGTACA